>CM077643.1:402641918-403051918 GCA_039707465.1 Rhabdophis nuchalis
CCCAAACAACAGGACACAACTGGAAGAGAGAAAAGATGACAAATATGGCTCCCTCTTTCCAGCCGACCGTCTGCTCTACCTGCTTTCTTGGAAGCAAATCCCCTCCTCGAATGTTTTTTTAAACCCCTCAGGGCTCCAGCCTCCTATGGCTGGGCTGACCTGCAATCCGAACAGCCTCTTGCCAAGGAAATCTCTTTCTCGGATTTAAAACGGTCAGAGGAATAAAACGGATAAATGATCGAATGGAATCTCCATCACGAACGAGAAGAAGGGGGTCAGAGCAAAGCCCGCTTGCAAGGCCCACAAACCCCACGTGGGCTGGACTTAGGTTTCCCTCGTTGTCCATCACCCTCCAGCTTTCTCCCCGTCGGTTAAGAGGGGAAGGAAAGAACGAAAAATACCTACCCATTTCATGGGAGGGGGAAAAGAAAAGAGAGAAAGAGAGAGAGACAGAGAAAGAAAGAAAGAAAGAAAGAAAGAAAGAAAGAAAAAGAGAAGGAAGGAAGGAAGAAAAGAAAGAAGGAAAGAAGGAAGGAAGGAAGGAAAGAAAGAAAGAGAAAGAAAGAAAGAAAGAAAGGAGCGAAGAAAGAAAGGGGGAAAGAAAGAGGAAGGAAAGAAAGAAAGAAGCAAAGAAAGAAGGAAAGAAACAAAGAAAGGAGGGAAGAAAGAAAGGGGGAAGAAAGAGAAGGAAGGAAGGAAATAAATAAGGAAAGAAAGAAAGAAAGAAAGAAAGAAAGAGAAGGAAGGAATGAAGGAAAGACAAAAGAAAGGAAGGAAGGAAGGAAAGAATGAAAGAAAAAGAAAGAAAGAAAGAAAGAGAAGGAAGGAATGAAGGAAAGACAGAAGAAAGGAAGGAAGGAAGGGAAGAATGAAAGAAAAACAAAGAAGGAAAGAGAAGGAAGCAAAGAAATAAAGAAGGAAGGAAGGAAGGAAGGAAGGAAGGAAGGAAAGAAAGAAAGAAAGAAAGAAAGAAAGAAAGAAAGAAAGAAAGAAAGAAAGAAAGAAAGAAAGAAAGAAAGAAAGAACAGATAAGGGAGGCCGAAGAAAGCTGGGGCCTCATCTGTTTACAAGAGATTGAAAAGCACTTAAACCAGACGAGCTCCCCTCTGAATTAAAAGGTTTAGATCATTAGCTAGTTTTTCTCTGGGAAACAAGGGCTTTTCTCTCCAGAAGAAGAGGAGGAAGAGGAGGAGGAGGAGACCGGGGGAGGAGGAGGGGGGGGAAAGAAAGGAAAAGAAAAAGACGAAAGGAAAAAAAGAGGAAATCCTCAACTCAAAAGGGAGCCATCTTTGAATTGGGCCCTTCACAATGGCCCTTCCTGCTTTGTGGGCCTATTACCCAAATCCCGCCAGTGAAGGGCCTCTTCTGGGAGGCCAATGGCCCTCTTCGCCCCCCCCCCCCTCGACCAAACACAACGAGGAGAAAGAAAAGCGGGTTCCTCCCCCCTCCCCGAAAGGAAGCCGCCTGAAAAGTTATAATGGCCCTTCAAGAGGGGCTGGAGGCCGAAAAAAGAAGAGCGGGAGGGAAGAGAAGAGGAGGAGGAGGAGAAGGAGGAGGAAGAGGTTTTAATGAAGTTTTCACCCTCCTAAAGACACTCCAGAATTTCCTCTCCTTTCCCGCCTCTCTCCTTTCAGCTCCTTCATTCACCCGCCTTCTTAACCAGGCCCCCGCGAGGCTGTTGTTGCCCTGACGCTCCTTGGGCTCCCGTGCTTGTTTTCCTATCAAACCTGCCCCCCCCACAAGGGCTCCGCGCAACGCGTCCTCCTCCTGTCGCCGAGACATCAAGGTTGTTTTCGTCTCGCGGGGCTGCAAGGCGAAACCAAACAAGACCACACGCCCGAATTGGTCCTCGGGAAGACGGTCTTCCTGTCTAAGCCAGGGGTGGCTAACCTTTTTTTGGGGGGGGGGGGGCTCATGTGGCAAAAGCGGGGTGGGGGGAGGGAGCGCAGGGGGGTTGTGCGTGGGCGTGCCACACCCATAATGCAATGTGTGCGACCCCCTGCTTTTGCCATGCTTTTTTCGCCCCCCAGGATCCAGAGGCTTTCTAGGAGCCCGGGGAGGGTGAAAACAGCTTCCCCTCCCCACCTCCAGAGGTTTCAGGAGCTTCCCTGAAGCCTCCAGAGGGCGAAAAACGGCCTCAAAGGAAGGCCTAAATCAGCTGGCCAGCGCACACATGCGCGCTGGAGCTGACAGGGCAATGCCTCGCATGTCCTAAGAAATGGTTCCGTGTGCCTCCTGTGGCACGTGTGCCATAGGTTCGCCATCTAAGCCCTAACCCTAACCCTAACCCTAACCTAATGCTCTCTACATGGGGCTCCCCTTGAGGTGCACTCGAAAGTTATAGCTAGTTCAGAATGCGGCCGCGCGGGTGATTATGGGTGCCTCAAGGCAAACCCACGTAACACCTCTCCTGCGCGAGCTGCACTGGCTGCCTGTGGCCTTTCGAGTGCGCTTCAAGGTGTTGATGACCATCTTCAAATCGCTCCATGGCTCGGGGCCTAGCTATATACGAGACCGCCTTCTGCCCCATACATCCCTTCGTCCGATCCGCTCCCACAGAGAGGGCCTTCTCCGGGTACCGTCGGCCGGGCAATGCCGGTTGGCGACACCCAGGGGAAGGGCCTTCTCTGTGGCGGGCCCGGCCCTCTGGAACGACCTACCCCCCGACCTTCGCACTACCTTGGACCTCCGCCTCTTCCGCCAACGCCTTAAGACGTACCTATTCCAACAAGCCGGCCTAGCATAGCCCACCGTTTCTGAATATATTTATAAATTTTAATTTTTTAGGGTTTTAAAGGGTTTTTAGCACGGGTTTTAAGTTAATTTAATATGTTTTTAATAGTATATATTGTTTTGTAATGTTTTTTAATAATGCCTGTGCGCCGCCCTGAGTCCTAACAAGGAGAAGGGCGGGGTATAAATTCGAAAAATAATAAAATAATAAATAATAAAAGGTGGCGCACGGAGCCATATCTGGTGGCACCCGAGCCATCAGCTCCAGCGCAGGTATGTGTGCCAGCCAGTTGATTTTTGGCCTTCCAGAGGGCCGGGGGAAGCCGATTTCGCCCTCCCCAGGCTTCAGGAAGCCTCCGGAGCCTGGGGAGGGCAAAAGCACCTAAAGGAAGTTCATTTCTGGAGGCTTTCCTAGAGCCTGAGGAGGGTGAAAATGGCCTCTCCCAGCCCTCTGGAAGGAAATACTAAGCTCAGCTTGGAGGCGAGCAGTGTGGCACATGTGGGTTGTGTGTGTGTGAGGTTGTGCACACATGTGCGTGTGTGTGTGGGGGGCTCTTTGCATTATGAGTGCTGGCATGCATGCACACTATTACGCACGGTCCTTTGCATTTTTGGCACCCAATAACAAAAAGGTTTGCCATCACTGGTCTAAGCCCTCAAAGCCCCCCCCCATCCACCACCCCCAAAATGATGGAAGATGTTTTAAAAAAAACCCAGAGGGAAAGAAAGGTGCATAATTTGAGGGAGGAGAGAACGGATGAAACGGGGGGAGGAAGGGAGAGATTTCTGAGTTTTAGAATCGGGCCAAGTCTTCTTTGAGAAACCTCAAAAGGATAAACAGATTTCGAATTCGTGTCTCCTGCATGGATTTTGGGTTGGTTGGTTGGTTTTTTAACGGTGGGATTTTTGCGTTTGTTTTCTTCTTTTTATAGCGGTTGCTATGACTTTTTTTTTTCTTTTTTTTGCTGTTCCTTCATTTGGAACTGTTAGGTCTTGCGCTGGGGTATTAAAGTGGCTCAGTGGCGAAGACGCTGAGCTTGTCGATCACAAAGGTCGGCAGTTCGAATCCCCCGCGCCGCATAACGGAGGGAGCTCCCGTTCCTTGTCCCAGCTTCTGTCTACCTAGAAGTTTGAAAGCACGTAAAAAATGCGAGTAGAAAAAATAGGAACCACCTTTGGTGGGAAGGGAACAGCGCTCCGTGCGCCTTTGGCGTTGAGTCGTGCCGGCCACAGGACCACGGAGACGTCTTCGGACAGCGCTGGTTCTTCGGCTTTGAAACGGAGATGAGCACCGCTCCCTAGAGCCGGGAACGACTAGCGCGTATGTGCGAGAGGAACTTTTACCTCATTAAACTGAGATAAGTTGCAAATATTTGAGACCTGACAGCAGCATTTCCTTTTGCCATTGATCAAATCATGCCCCAAAGGAATTTTGAGTAGCCAACAAAATGGCCACACTATGGAAAAGGTGGCTTTTTCTGTTTTAGGATTTATTTCTCTCTCCCCCCCCCCCCAACTTCTGCAAAACTGAATTTAATGTTCATTGAGAGCCAGTTTGGTCTAGTGGCTGGAAACCAGGAGATGGTGAGGTCTAGCCCTGCCTTAAAATGAAAGCCAGGTGGGTGTCTTTAGGCCAATCACTAGGAGATGGGGAGTTCTGGTTCAGCCTTAGGCATGAAAGCCAGCTGGGTGACTTTGGGTCAATCACTAGGAGACAGGGAGTTCTAGTTCCGCCTTAGGCATGAAAGCCAATCACTAGGAGATGGGGAGACAGGGAGTTCTAGTTCCACCTTAGGCACGAAAGCCAGCTGGTTGACTTTGGGTCAATCACTAGGAGACAGGGAGTTCTAGTTCCGCCTTAGGCATGAAAGCCAGCTGGGTGACTTTGGGCCAATCACCAGGAGACAGGGAGTTCTAGTTCCGCCTTAGGCATGTAAGCCAGCTGGGTGACTTTGGGCCAATCACCAGGAGACAGGGAGTTCTAGTTCCGCCTTAGGCATGAAAGCCAGATGGGTGACTTTGGGCCAATCACCAGGAGATGGTGAGTTCTAGTCCCGCCTTAGGCATGATAGCCGGCTGGGTGACTTTGGGCCAATCACCAGGAGATGGTGAGTTCTAGTCCCGCCTTAGGCATGATAGCCGGCTGGGTGACTTTGGGCCAATCACCAGGAGGTGGTGAGTTCTAGTCCCGCCTTAGGCATGAAAGCCAGCTGGGTGACTTTGGGTCAATCACCAGGAGATGGTGAGTTCTAGTCCCGCCTTAGGCATGAAAGCCGGCTGGGTGACTTTGGGTCAATCACCAGGAGATGGTGAGTTCTAGTCCCGCCTTAGGCATGAAAGCCGGCTGGGTGACTTTGGGCCAGTCTCTCTCTCTCTCTCTCTCAGCCCAACCCACCTCACAGGGTTGTTGTGGTGGAGAAAACAGGAGGAGGAAGTAGTATTTTGTGTTTGTCACCTTGAGATATTTATAAGGTAAGTGAAACTGAAATAAAACCAACTAAATAAATAATTTAAAGATATTTAGATATTCTTTATAGTTATGGTCTTAGTTAAGTTAACTAAACCTCTTGTCCAGAAGAACTCAAGCGTCATCAAAATCACAACTTTTTCAGAAATATAATGTTAGTGCTAGAAGCTTCCAAGATCTCTACGTCGAGACAGATTTGTGGTTATGCAGAACAAACGAAACTACATCTTATGCTTGGGTTAGCAGACGCAAACCCAACGCAAATTCCCAAAAGGTTGCCAGCCCCACCCGCCACCGAGAGGAAGGAAAGAAGGGGAACGTTTTCCACACGAGAATGCGCCACGTTCCCATGTGCGGACTCCATGCACTGTCCCAACAACGTTCATCAACATATGAACAAAGTAGAATACTAAGTAGAAAAGGGAAAACCGTTTTCCCTATCGCACAACACTAGAACTAGGGGGCCCTCCATGAAACGTTTGATAGCTAGACCTCCAACAAATAAGAGGAAGGACTTTCCCACCCAGAGGATCCCTGGTCTATGGAACTCCCTGCCAGAAGAAGTGGTGACAGCTGTCAGCCTCGACACCTTTAAGAAAGGATGAGAGGAGTTCATGGAGAACAAGGGTATCCATGGCTATCATGAGGGATGCCTAAGGACACCCTCCGGGATGGAGAGATAGGCAGGATATCTCGCAATGCTATTTGCAGGGAATCATAAGCAGGTGAAGACATCTGCTTGGGAAGACCCTGAAGCAAATGGGGAGCCACTGTGGGAGACAGAAGGCTGGACTAGATGGGCTGTGGCCTCTTCCAGCAAGGCTATTCTTATGTTCTTATGTTAAGAAAGAAAGAAAGAAAGAAAGAAAGAAAGAAAGAAAGAAAGAAAGAAAGAAAGAAAGAAAGAAAGAAAGAAAGAAGGAGGGGGGGAGGGAGGGAGGGAGGGAGGGAGGGAGGGAAGGAAGGAAGGAAGGAAGGAAGGAAGGAAGGAAGGAAGGAAGGAAGGAAGGAAGGAAGGAAGGAAGAGAGGAGTTCATGGAGAACAAGGGTATCCATGGCTATCATTATGGATGCCTAAGGACACCCTCCGGGTTGGAGAGATAGGCAGGAGATCTCTCAATGCCATTTGCAGGGAATCATAAGCAGGTGAAGACATCTGCTTGGGAAGACCCTGAAGCAAATGGGGAGCCACTGTGGGAGACAGAAGGCTGGACTGGATGGGTTGTGGCCTCTTCCAGCAAGGCTATTCTTATGTTCTTATGTTCAGAAAGAAAGAAAGAAAGAAAGAAAGAAAGAAAGAAAGAAAGAAAGAAAGGAAGGAAGGAAGGAAGGAAGGAAGGAAGGAAGGAAGGAAGGAAGGAAGGAAGGAAGGAAGGAAGGAAGGAAGGAAGGAAGGATGAGAGGAGTTCATGGAGAACAAGGGTATCCATGGCTATCATGATGGATGCCTAAGGACACCCTCCGGGTTGGAGAGAGAGGCAGGATGTCTCTCAATGCCATTTGCAGGGAATCCTAAGCAGGTGAAGACATCTAGGTTGATGTTCTGCAACGCCAGGTCCGTGGTGAACAAAGCTCCCCTCATAAATGACCTTGTGTCAGAGGGGGACCCGGACCTGGTGGGAATTACGGAGACCTGGTTGGGCCCCGAGGGGGGTCTACCCGTCGTGGAAATGTGCCCACCAGGTTACCGTGCATTTCATCAACCTAGGGCCCTAGGCAGGGGTGGGGGGGTGGCGGTTATCGTTAAGGAAAGTCTGGAGCCGAAGGAGACCACTGTGCCTCAGACGACCGGCTGTGAGTCCCTCTTCGTGAAGTGGGGCCTAGGGAGGCAGTTGGGCTTGCTGGTTGTATACCTGGCTCCCCACTATGTAACAGCAGCCCTGCCCGAGCTACTCGAGGTGATCGCCGCGATGGCGGTGGAGACCCCCAGACTTATGGTCATGGGGGACTTTAACCTGCCATCGGCGGGCGAGACATCCGAGGCAGCTCGGGAGTTCATGGCTTCCATGACGGCCATGGACCTGACCCAAGTAGTTCAGGGCCCCACGCACGAGGGAGGACACACGCTGGATCTGATTTTTGTCTCTGGACACTGGATTAGTGATCTTGGAACAGGGGATTTAGTCATCTTACCCTTGTCATGGACAGATCACTCTCTCCTTCGGATAGACTTTCCAACCGTCACACCCCACCGCGGGGAGGCGGAACCGGAGACACCGAGTTGGTTCCGCCCCAGGCGCCTGATGGACCCGGAAAGGTTCCAGAGGGAGCTTGGGCCAGTACCTGTGTCCCTGTCCCACGGCTCGACTGAGGATCTAGTGGCCGCATGGTATAGTGCGGCCACGGGGGCCTTGGACCGAGTCGCGCCCTTGCGGCCTCTCATGCGGCGTCGAGTCACCCAGGCTCCTTGGTTTACCGAGGAGCTTCGGGAGATGAAACGCTGTAAGAGACGCCTAGAGAGTAGGTGGAGATCTTCTCGATCCGAATCTGACCGAACACTAGTGAGAGACCATATTAGGACTTATTTAGTGGCGCTAAGAGTGGCCAAACGTGAGTATTGTGCCACCCTTATCGCGTCCGCGGAAAACCGCCCTGCCGCCCTGTTTGGGGTGACCCGCTCCCTCTTGCATTTGAGGCCGCGGGAAGCCCCTCTGCAGGGTCGAGCAGAGGAATTTGGAGTTTTTCTGCAGGACAAAATCACTCAGATTCGGAACGAGCTGCCCTCCACTAGTGATCCGGTCGAGGTGCCCGGTGCTGGTCTTGAGATAACATCTTGGGAGGAGTTTGACTTTGTTACTACCGAGGATATGGACAGGTTGCGGAGGAACCTTAGAGCCACCACATGTTTATTGGACCCGTGCCCCTCCTGGCTTGTACTGGCATCCTGGGAGGTGACACGAGGCTGGCTCCAGGGTATTGTGAATTCATCTCTGAGTGAGGGGTCCTTGCCCACCGTCTTGAAAGAGGCGGTGGTGAGGCCCCTCCTCAAGAAGCCATCCCTGGACCCAGCTTTATTAGAGAACTATCGTCCCGTCTCCAACCTTCACTTTTTAGTGAAGGTTGTTGAGAGTGTGGTGGCTCAACAGTTTCCCCGACATCTGGAGGAAGTTGATTATCTAGACCCGCGCCAGTCCGGCTTCCGGCCCGGTCACAGTACCGAGACGGCATTGGTCGCGTTGGTGGATGATCTCTGGAGGGCACGGGATAGAGGTTGTTCCTCTATCCTTGACCTATTAGATCTCTCAGCGGCTTTTGATACCATCGACCATGGTATCTTATTGCACCGATTGGGGGGGTTGGGGCTGAGAGGCACCGTTTTACGGTGGTTCTCATCCTACCTCTCTGGTCGGTCGCAATGGGTGTTGGCAGGAGGGCAGAAGTCGTCCCCGAGGCCCCTCACATGTGGGGTTCCTCAGGGGTCGGTCCTCTCGCCACTCCTGTTCAACACCTACATGAAGCCGCTGGGTGAGATCATCCGTGGTTTTGGGGTGGAATACCATCTGTACGCTGATGACACTCAGTTGTACATATCCACCCCAAACCACCCCAACGATGCCGTCGAGGTGCTGTCCCGGTGTCTGGAGGCCGTACGGATCTGGATGGGTAGTAACAAACTCAAGCTCAACCCGGCCAAGACCGAGTGGCTGTGGTTTCCGGCACCCCGGGTCAGCCAGATAAGTCCAACACTGGCCATTGGGGGCGAACAACTGGCCCCCGTGGAGAGGGCGCGCAACTTGGGCGTCCTCCTGGATTCCCGGCTGCCAATGGAGGACCATGTGGCGGCCGTGGCCAGGGGGGCATTCTATCAGGTACGCCTGATACGCCAGTTGCGCCCCTTACTGGACCGGGGAGCCCTTCGCACAGTCACTCAAGCGCTCGTGACATCCCGGCTGGATTACTGTAACGCTCTCTACATGGGGCTCCCCTTGAGGTGCACTCGAAGGCTACAGTTAGTACAGAATGCGGCCGCGCGGGTGATTATGGGTGCCACAAGGCAAACCCACGTAACACCTCTCCTGCGCGAGCTGCACTGGCTGCCTGTGGCCTTTCGAGTGCGCTTCAAGGTGCTGATGACCATCTTTAAATCGCTCCATGGCTCGGGGCCTAGCTATATACGAGACCGCCTCCTGCCCCATACATCCCTTCGTCCGATCCGCTCCCACAGAGAGGGTCTTCTTCGGGTGCCGTCGACGGGGCAATGCCGGTTGGCGACACCCAGGGGAAGGGCCTTCTCTGTGGCGGGCCCGGCCCTCTGGAACCACCTACCCCCCGACCTCCGTACTATCTCGGACCTCCGCCTCTTCCGCCAACGTCTTAAGACGTATTTATTCCAACAAGCCGGCCTAGGATAGCCCCCATTTCTGACTTTTTAAGAAAATAATTTATAATTGGCAAGGGTTTTAATATTGGGTTTTAGCACGGGTTTATTAATTTAATACATTTTAATAGATATTTATTGTATTTTGTGTTCTTAAACAATGCCTGTGTGCCGCCCTGGGTCCTAACAAGGAGAAGGGCGGGGTATAAATTTAATAATAATAATAATCTGCTTGGGAGACCCTGAAGCAAATGGGGAGCCAATGTGGGAGACAGAATGCTGTACTAGATGGGCTGTGGCCTGTTCCAGCAAGGCTATTCTTATGTTCTTTATATGATGGGATGGGATCCAGTTGCTAAGAGGGACTCCTGCCATTGTTTTTGTATCAGGACAACACATTAAAGTTAGTGCTCGACGTACGACCACAACTGAGCCCAAAAGCTCCATCGCTAAGCAAGACAGTTGTTGAGTAAGCATTGTCTGTTTTTACAATCTTCATTGCCAATGTTGTTAAGTGAATCACTGCAACTGTTAAGCGAATCATGAGGTCATTAAGCGAATCTGGCTTCCCCCGTTGACTTTCATCAGAAGCTGACCGGGAAGGTAACAAATGATGATCTCATGAACGTGGGACAGGGCAACTGTCATGCTGACATGCCAGTTGACAAGCACCCGACTTCTCATCACGTGACCCTGGGGATGACGCAACTATCAAGGAGAGAAGCAGCCTAGAAGTAAGGAGAAATTTCCTGACAGTCACTTAGCCACACAATTTTGGGGCTTAATTGTGGTCGCAATCGAGGGCTAACTGTAAATGAAAGATCTGTTAAATTTTTCCTGATTGTTCAATTTCCCAGGCACTCTAGGAGTCCTCCCCACTTTAGGATGACGTACCTTTGAAAGCAATTCATTGCGGTTGGCCTGTCTACCTGTACACCAATATTATAAAGTGCTGCCCTGCTAATGGCATCGATACGTAGAACAAGAGAATTATAGTTAGCTTATCCGGTTAGTGTTAATATTAAAGGGAGGAACCCTGGAACGATCACTTCATGTAGAAGGACAGGCAGAGCCTGGGGGTGGAGTCAAGAGAGGAATCAGCCTAGAACAGTGGCGACTAACCTTTTTCCAAAGATGTGCCAAAATTGTGTCTGTGCTATTGCACGCACATGCGTGCCCCCCACCTGCGCATGCACACACGAACACCTTCCCAGCTGCAAATGCATGCGCGAACCCCATGCACTGGGGTGAGTTTCTTTCCCCAGGTTCTAGAGCAGGGATCTCAAACTCAATTTACCTGGGGGCCGCTGGAGGCAGAGGCTGGGTGAGGCTGGGCAGCATAAGGGATTTCTTATATTAATATTAATACTAATATTATACTTTCATAACACGGTGGGGGTCACAAGATACTCTCCTGCAGGCCGCAATTGGTCCGCGGGCCGTGAGAATGAGACCTCTACTTTAGAGGCTTTCCTGAAGCCTGCCCAGGGGGCGAAAAATGGCCCAGCAGCCCAAGCAGAAGTTCGTTCTGGTTGGGCCATTTTTCGCCCTCCCCAGGCTTCAGAAAAAGCCTCCGGAGCGTGGGGAGGGCAAAAAACAGCCCAACCGAATGTTTGGGAACAAACTTCCGGCTGGCTCATTGGGCCTGTTTTTCGCCCTCCCCAGGCTCCGGAGGCTTTCCTGAAAACGGCCCAACGGACAAACCGGAAGGCCAAAAATCAGCTGGCTGGCACGCGCATGCGTTGCCAGAGCTGAGGGCTGCCCTGCTGGAAAATAGGACTCCATGTGCCACCTGTGGCACTCGTGCCAGAGGTTCGCCATCACGGGCCTAGAATCATGACATTCTCATAAGCGGTCTAAATTCAACCCCTCTTGAATTCTGTTGACCGTTAGTCATCTAGATCAGGGGTCTCCAACCTTTGCAACTTTAAGTCTGAAGGACTTCAGCTCCCAGACTTCAGACTTAAAGTTACAAAGGTTGGAGACCCCTGGTCTAGATTCTTGTGTACAGCAATAAATCAGCTTCATTGGAACTTTTAAGATGTGGTCCCCGATGCTTTGGCCCACACATTTCTTGACGGTGAGAACAATTAATCAGTGGAACGACTTGCCTCCAGAAGTTGTAAATGCTCCAACACTGGCGTTTTTTAAAGACGAGATTAGATAGCCATAGTGGTGCAGGGTTTCCTGCCTAAGCAAGGGGTTGGACTAGAAGACCTCCAAGGTTCCTCCCAACTCTGTTATTCTATTCTATTTCATGAGCTACTTAAACGGGGCAGAGGGGAGACATGATAGCAGTGTTACAATATCTCAGGGGTTGCCACGAAGAAGAGGGAGTCAAACTATTCTCCAAAGCACCTGAGGGCAGAACAAGAAGCAATGAGTGGAAACTAATCAAGGAGAGAAGCAACTTAGAACTGAGAAGAAATTTCCTGACAGTTAGGACAATGAATCAGTGGAACAGAAGTTGCCTCCAGAAGTTGTGAATGCCCCAACACTGCAAGTCTTCAAGAAGATGTTGAATAGCCATATTTCTGAAACGGTGTAGGGTTTCCTGCCTAGGCAGGGAGTTGGACTAGATGACCTCCAAGGTCTCTTCCAACTCTGCTATTGTATTGTATTAAGTATAGGATCTCCCACGAATCCCTCATCCTAGAATTGGACCAGAAAGATGAAATGGACCTGGTGACGTGGAACATTTTCAAAGGTATAACCGACTCATTGCATCAAGAGGGTAGGCCACCCATGAGAAGACGCCTCTTGATCAGCCTAAATAATCGTTTAGCAGGCTAGAGCAAATAAACCTGAGATGATTTTGGCTTGCGGTGGCAACGTTTCCCCTCCTCCTTCTTTAACTTCTTCCAATGGACTTCGAGTTCACAGCCATCTCCATGAGATCTCAGCAGTAAGGAAAATAACTTCTTTTGAAGTTCCTCCTTTTATTGACTACAAAAACCTCTCTCCCACTGCCCATCTCGTTTCATTTTCACTCTGAAAAATCTGATCTTATCTACCAAATTGGAACCGGTTTTTTTTTTTAACAGATACGATTGTCGGTCCTTTTTTTTTTGTGAGTTTCCTCAGATGGCATTCCATTACTTTGCCATTCGCCTTTCTTTTTTGGGGAGGTTTGAGCCACCGAGTCGCGCAGAGGGATAACAAAACTAAGCGGTTAATAATTAACTTATTCCTTAACGTGAGTTTGGTGGGTGGGTGGGTGGGGGTTTCTTTAAAAAAAAAAAAATCTTAAAGGGCTTCTAAAAATTCAGAGATCGCGCGTAGGAAAGCAAATCAGCAATATTGCATAGGCGATCATAAAATATTTAGGGACGATAAAAGTACGGCAATACAATAAATCTTAACCCCTTGAAAATGTCGGAGAGAGAGAGAGAGGGTCAGGATGGCATGGAAGAGTTCCTAGATCAGGAAAAAGAAGGTCCATTAGGATGAGAGTAAAGAGGTTGGGAGACAACAGTCTGCAGCCAGGACAGATAAATATTCCTCGTTATTTTCAATGGAAGGAAATGAGAATATTGGGAGGCGGGGGGGGGGGGGAGGATAGGTTTCACCTAACATTGGACTTTAAAAACTAAGGCAAGGGCAAAAAAAAAAAAAAGAATTGTTTTTCCTCATCTGATACGTCAGAATCAGAATAAAGCATGGAGGTCATCTAGTCCAGCCCCCTGCTTAAGCAAGCGACCCTATATACAATAATACAATAGCAGAGTTGGAAGGGACCTTGTAGGTCTTCTAGTCCAACCCCCTGCGTGGGCAGGAGCCCTATACCATTTCAGACAAATGGCTCTCTAACATCTTTTTAAAGACTTCCAGGGTTGGGGCATTCACAACTTCTGGAGGCAAGCTGTTCCAGAGGTTAATTGTTCTAACTGTCAGGAAATTTCTCCTTAGTTCTTAGTTGCTTCTCTCCTTGATTAGTTTCCACCCATTGCTTCTTGTCCTGCCCCCAGGTGCCTTGGAGAATAGTGGCCCAGCTGGCTCCGGATGAGCTGCTGATGGACTCCTCTAGTGAGGAGTCCTAGGAGTCTGCTCTGGAGGAGGAGGGTGACCTTGAGAGAGCAGAGAACCCGGCTGGTCATCAGGAGGCACCTGGGTCTTGGAGGAGTGGGGAGGATCAAGGCCAGTTTGTCCCTGATGCTAGAGTGGGAAGGGCTGAAAAAAAGGAGGCTGCAATAGCATCAGAAGCGAACTCGAAGGATGTGAATTAATCCCAGCTGCCTAATGTCTGGCCCCTCCCAAGAGGGTTTAAAAGGAAGTCTTGACTAAGGAAGTCCTTGCAGAGAACAACGTGGGATTTCTAGGTTCGTGTTTATTTGTGTTGATTTTCAGGTTTGTGTCTAGTTGAGTTAGGAAGCTTCGTATCTGTTCAGAGTCATTCAGGCAAGCAGCCAAGAGAGTTAGTGGCAGGCAGCCAGCCTTGTGTTAGTCAGAGAAAGGGGGGGTCTTAACAGATAGCTATACAACAATCAAGTGGTTGGTCCAAAGCCCCCTTCCAGTCCTATCGTTCTTAACCGTATATAAATTTATACACAACGCTCAAATGGTTGGTTTGATTGTTGCCGCCGGAGGGTTGAGAGTTTATTGGTTTCCGTATTGGGCTTTTATTTCTGTAAGATGCCCGGAGTCTCCAGGAGTGACTTGGACGGCGGCCGTATAAATTTTTCTCAATAAGCTCAACTGTAAAATAAACTTCTTCAAGATTTACAGCTCCCTTTCTCCTACCTTCCAAGTTTGCAGACACTTGACTTTGTCCCCGGGCGCTTGCAAACTGTTTGCAAAACAGACCGTCCTCCTTGGCATAGAAACTACGAGTTCCTGCCCTGCCAGTCTCAGCCCCCTCCTCCGCCTCCCCCCCCCCCCCCCCCGCCAGTAGGAAAAATAATAGAATTGACAATATGTGGGAAACAGCAAAAATGATTGATGTTGATTGGGGGAGGTTGCTCACCTTCTAGAATTTTTTTTTTTTAAAGAAGGAACTCTTCTGCAATATGTGGGGTTATCCCCCCCTCCCTATCCTCTTCTCTGAGATTATTTTTGTTAATAAAGATTCTGAATGGCTGAAGTGGATTTATTTAAAAAATGCAATAGAGAATAAATGAGTTGGAAGGGACCTTGGTGGTCTTCTAGTCCATCCCCCTGCTCAAGCAGGAGAGCCCATGAAAATAAAACATGCAATCATAAATAGCAACTCAACTATTTAATATAAACAGAAAGTCGGAGTTTCTCAACTTGGACCAAGTTTCCGAGGTGTGGACTTTAACTCCCAGAATTCCTTAGTCAGGCTGGCTGGGGAATTCTGGGAGATGAAGTCCACACCTCGGAAACCCGCCCAGGTTCAGAAACAGTGCCACGAGTCAATAATAAAATATACAAATAAAATATAAAACGCTTGAGCAGGAGATCCTATATATATTAAAAATATTCAGTAATAGTAATTCAATTATTTAACCTAAACAATTGATCAATCATAAAATATAGAAATAAATGCTCAAGTACTGTAGGAGATCCTACTTGAGTAGGAGATAGTAACTCAATGTTCGAATACAAATAATAATTCGATAATAAAATATGAGAATAAAATATAAAATGGTCATCGTGCAGGAGACCGTATGCACACACAGAGACACACACACACACACAAAAGATCCATTCGTGGTGGGAAGATCAAGTAATGTAAACGATTATTTGACTGATTAAATGAAAGAGCAATTATAAATGGAGTTTCCACCAAGAAGAGTGCAGCTTTCTAAGTGGTGGGAACGCATTTCTGAAGTTTTTGAAAGCCACGGCATTATAATGGAAGAAGTTTCCCAGGAAAACGAATTGTGTCCTTTGGCTGTTTCTTTTAGTCCAAGAAAAAGGCAGCAAGTGCCTTTAAAACAATTATTCTTAGTATTTGGAGACACTGCCTATCTGTAATTTCATTATCCTTTCACTGGTGTTTAGAAGTTAAGATTTTGAAATACAGGTATGAGAGAGAGAGAGAGAGAGAGAGAGAGAGAGAGAGAGAGAGAGAGAGAGAGAGAGATTTTATTTTATTTATTTTATTTTTTAATTTATACCCAGCCCTTCCCCTTGTTAGGACCCAGGGCGGCGCACAGGCATTATTAAAAAACCATAACAAAATGACAAAATACATTATTAAAAACAATTAAATTAAGTCCCGTGCTAAAACCCCATTTAAAACCTGAGAATTAAAATTTATAGATAAAAGTCAGAAACGGGGGGCTATGCTAGGCCGGCTTGTTGGAATAAATACGTCTTAAGACGCTGGCGGAAGAGGCGGAGGTCTGAGGTGGTGCGTAGTTCGGGGGGTAGGTCATTCCAGAGGGCTGGGCCCGCCACAGAGAAAGCCCTTCCCCTGAGCATCGCCAACCGGCATTGCCCGGCCAACGGTACCCGGAGAAGACCCTCTCTGTGGGAGCGGATCGCACGAAGGGATGTATGGGGCAGAAGGCGGTCTCGTATATAGCTAGGCCCCGAGCCATGGAGATTATTTTTAATTCTTGTTATACCCCATTTCCCTGAAAATAAGACCTCCCCGGATAATAAGCCCAATCGGGCTTTGGAGCGCATGCGCAAAAAAATAAGCTCTCCCCTGAAAATAAGCCTTTCCCGAAAATATTGCGACACAGCGGCATCTGTGAGATGACCACACTCAACACTTCCAACATCTCAAAAAGAATAAGACCTCCCCCCAAATAATGCCAAGCGCTTATTTTGGGGGGGGGGTGTCAAAAGAAAATAAGACCCTGTCTTATTTTCGGGGAGACATGGTAGCTGAAATTCTCTGGGTAGATTGCTCCTACTGGTAAAACATAAACAAAAATGTGAAGAATAAAATGCAATTAATAAACGGCATGAAATAAATACACATACACACACACACACACCCCTGGCAAAATAAAATATATCTCTGACACATTTCTTACCGAATGCCAAAATGTGTTTCTCCTCTACCCCCCCCCCCCTCCGCTTTCTCCACCGATTTGGACTACAAAATATTCCGGGATAAATGGATTTGCTCAGATTTGCTCCGATTTTATTTTATTTTTTTCCCCCTCCAGGATTTATTTTCGAAATGGAAACTTGTGATGTTTACAACTTTCAGAGAGAAGGAGCCGGGGATTCTAGCTCCTTCAAGACAAACAAGGTTATTATGCGGCCGAGGCTTTTGAGGACGAGAAAACCACTTCCATCAAATTACAAAATTACAACTAATGATCAAATTGGATTAGGCTGCTTCCCTGAGCCTGAATCTTGATTCCGATCGTACGGCAGCTATTTATTCGCTCAGATGGTCTCGGAGGGCCTTATGGCTAATTAGGGCTATTTCGAATTATTCCTGGGCTACTTCTGGGTGTATTTCAGCTTCCTTGGAATTATTGCAAACTAAACCTCTTGCCCAGCAATGGCCCACTGTTGTACACACACCCATAATCACTTTTAGGGGAGATAGCATAGATAGATAGATAGATAGATAGATAGATAGATAGATAGATAGATAGATAGATAGATAGATAGATAGATAGATAGATAGATAGATAGATAGATAGATAGATAGACAGACAGACAGACAGACAGACAGACAGACAGACAGACAGACAGACAGACAGACAGACAGACAGACAGACAGACAGACAGACAATCTTCATTCCCCCTTCATATCTACATTTAATAGATAACTGATCTACTACGCAGATACACACAGATACACACACATATATAATTTTGCCTGTAAAATGTGCTGTCCGTCTACTTTTAATTTCTCTGCGATAGGTCTATTCCAGAAATAAAGAAACAGCATATAAAGTCTGAGTGTGTATTTAGGTATGTATGTATAAGTGCAGTAAATGTTTGCCTATAAATTCACTGTCCATCTATTTTTAATTTATTTGGGATAGGGCTACTCCAGAAATATATATATAAGAAACAGCATATAAAATAAACAAAGAAAGAAAGAAGCCACATATAAAATGTGTGTTTGTGTGTGTGTATGTATGCATGTATGTACATACGTATATACATACGTATGTACAGGTATATGTGCAGTAAAATTTTGCCTATAAATTCGCTGTCCATCTATTTTTACCTTTTTTGAGATAGGTATTTTCCAGAAATAAATAAAGAAATAACACATAAAAGAAAGGAAGGAAGGAAGGAAGGAAGGAAGGAGAGAGAGAAAGAAAGAAAGAAAGAAAGAAAGAAAGAAAGAAAGAAAGAAAGAAAGAAAGAAAGAAAGAAAGAAAGAAAGAAAGAAAGAAAGAAAGAAATTTATCTGGGATAAGCTATTCCAGAAATAAATAAAGAAATAACACATAAAAGAAGGAAGGAAGGAAGGAAGGAAGGAGAGAGAGAGAGAGAGAGAGAGAGAAAGCAAGCAAGCAAGCAAGCAAGCAAGCAAGCAAGCAAGAAAGAAAGAAAGAAAGAAAGAAAGAGAAAGAAAGAAAGAAAGAAAGAAAGAAAGAAAGAAGCAGTATATAAATATGTTTGTGTGTGGTAAACCTTTGCCTACAAATTCACTCTTAATTTATCTGGGATAAGCTATTCCAGAAATAAATAAAAAAGGAGCAGCATGTAAAATCAATAAATCAATAAAGCAGAATATAAAATGTGTGCATGTATGCATACATGTATATGTAGATATGTATATTATTTTGGATGATATAACCAAATACAGCATTAGTGCATGAAAATTCACAAAACCAGCATATTAAATGTGCATCAAAATATAGAAGCACCGAAGCAGTGGATTTATTTTAAAAACACAGAGTAAGACTGATAAATAAAATTATGAATAGGATTACATTGCGTATGAGCAGGTACTGGAGGGATTAAGGCTATGGTCTGACATCCAGGTTGTTTAGCCATTGGGCAACACTGCCCTCAAGATTCCGTGCAGGGATGCCGGGAACCTTCTGAGGGGGCATTGGGTTCCATACGATGTAAAATTTGCGGGACATTCCCATTGTCAGAGTTAGCATAATTTAATTTATCTGGGATAGATCTACTCCAGAAAATAAATTAATATATGTATTCTGGAGTAGCTCTATCCCAGATAAATTAAAGAGTAGATGGAGAGTGAATTTTACAGGCAAAATTTTACAGCCGTTGGAATACGTGTCCAGAAGAGGCTGTTAAATCATCCCTTGGATGATTCCGACATCGCACAAGTGAGTTTTTCTGTCGATTCATGCAAACTGCACAATTTGCAATATGCAGCAACATCACGATGATGTGTGTATCAACGGCCTCTCCATCCTGCCTCCCTATCGCTTACACACACCAGGGTTGTTATTAAAATATAGATGCATATTCATCACCTTATAGAGGAAGATAGGTGCATAAAAATCTAATCAATCAATCAATCACTACTGCAACAATTCGAGGGAGGATACAAACAGACAAATGGGAAATCAGATGTAGCTTGATACTAACACTAAAGCTATTTCACAGTTATTGCTGCTACATTAAATAAACATAAATTTTAAATTTCCTTTCCCCCCTAATTTCCTTTTTTTTTTTAAATTTAGGGGGAGTGGAGGGTTGTATTTCTCATTTTAAGAGAGAAGGCACTGGCTCACAGACTACATAACAATTTTTTTTTAGCAGCCTGCTATTTTTTACAGAACTTTCAACAGAGTGTATATACGTGGTAGAGAAATACTAAGACACATTACAAAATTATGAATCAACCCTCGCGAAGTCATTTTATCCCTACGGGTTTTTATTGCTACCGTGCTTTATTGCCAAGGCTAAAAATGAGGATTTATAAAGAGGGATGATTTCCTGGGTACACATTTACAAAATGTGTAAGGGAGACGGCTGCAGCACTAAAATTGCTTTGCTCTCAAACGAAAATCCAAAATGATCTGAATTACGTGTGCTTTTTAAAAAATAAACAAATAAACAGCTATTTCCTCCTCTAAAATGGATAAGCAACGTCTGCTGAAATCTCAAAATTTGTGTAAAATTTCATGTAAAACCCATTTCAACGGTTACATCAGATTTATTTAATTAGCAGAAGGGCAAAAAACCAGAATGAATTATATTAAGTAAAAGAAAGTCTCTTTTTAAAAATAAATAAATAAACATGCACATGTTGCAGAATTATTTCTTTCTGATACCACTTATCTTAAATATAAATATTTAAAATACAGCCTGCTTGCCTAAAATGTTAGGTAAAGTTACTTTGCGTCCTAATACAGGAATAAGATTTGGGGCGTTTTAACGCAACACAAAAATGCAGCAACTTGTATAACTATTTGATCGTCTGGAACTAAATCCTAATCTGTGTTGTACTTCATACACCTGTAGAAATTACAACAATCACACAGCTGCGGGCTTTGAACTCCCTGAAATATACACAAAGTGGGACAGAATCGCACAAGCTTGAAACAGTGAATCATACCTAGGAAGCATTAATATCCAGATAAAATCCACATTCCTGGGACTTAGCTGGAGAGAAAACTTTGCGTAACCCAACTACGCTCTAAGATTTTGCTTGTTATTTATAGATTTGTAGAGTAGCACGCAGAAAAACAATTAAACCCTCTAATATAATATCTCTGAAATCAAAGTAACAAAACGAAAAGGGCAACACAGATGTAGAGTGTCACCGATCTACTTATTTGGAAGATTTGCTATAAAGAGAGAGAGAGAGAGAAATAAATACAAATTGAGTTTTACAATTATACTATTTGATCACTGCTTTTATGGGCAGAGGGAATCGAAAATACATCAGTTTTGTATTTATATGCTTTCTGAACATTCCTAGTTCTGGATGGAAAAAAAAAACCCTTTAAATAAGCATTTTTAAATATAACCGTATTAAAATATATTTAAATATGTCTATTATATGTCCGAATGCGGACATATAATAGACATATTTAAATATATTTTAATACGGTTAACTTTCAGTTTGTGCAAATGTATTTTCTGTTCTAAATGATCATCATCATAATTCCAGAAGGAATAAAGAGAAAATATAATCTAAAAGAAAATTGCTGAGAAATACATATTGTGGGGGGGAAATATATCCAGAAATAAATGTCTAATTTCTGTAGTTTTGTTTTTTTTTAAATTAAGCATTAGGAATTGGAGCAAAAATATTGACAAATAGGAATATTTTAAAAAAAACACCAAAAAGGAGAACAGAAGGATTTATTTGTGGCTTGTTTTACAATGATTTTTGGATCCAAAATTAATTTCTATAGTCACACGAAGATTTGTTTTTGTTCATAAGATAGAAATAGGGAGGTCGCTTATTTTCCAACTCAAAATATCTACCTTGTCATTCCCAACGAATACCAAATACCTTCTTTAAAAAAAAAATCATTAAAATATATGATATGAGATAGTGTGTTTGTAAAAAAAATATTATTGCTATTGTGACTATACTGGCTAACAAGCGAGAAACATAGGAAGCGACCTTTAAAAGAATCATTTATGCTGGAACATTAAAAAAAAATAAAATTAAAATAAAACATGGCGGTAACATTTGCAGCTTTTATGGCTGAGTTCTGGAGAAATTAAACTGTCTAGCAGTAAGAAGATAGAAAAATGATAGCCAAATGGAACCAGGGAGAAGGTACGGTAATTATTTTATTTTAGTTTATTGCCATTGCACAGGACAAATTTTGAGCATCAGCTTATGAACTTTTGGGAGAGAATTATCACTAGAAAAGGGAACTTTGAAATAAAGAGAGGATGCTATTAATGTTACTGTGATTATTATTATCTCTTTTATTTGTTAAACATGAAACTCAGTCAACTGAACATTTAAAATTGAACTAAACATTATTAACATTATTATTATTATTATTCTGTGGTTAATCTTTGGTGAGATTCACAGCTCAAGCCCTAACCAAGGACCTAGGAACTGTCAAGGTAACGTCGGCGGATAGAAGCTGTTCCAAGCAGGGAGGCCCTTTGTAGAGTCAGAATGTTCAAGTCCGGCAAACCTGGAACCTCCACATAGCGAGGCAGCCCCCTAGGCCTTGCTCCAAGGGCTCCAATCACAATCGGGACAACACACAACTTTCTCTTCCATAGTCGCTCAACTGCAATTTGCAAGTCCCGGTATTTTGTGATTTTTTTTCTTGCTGCTTCTTTTCAATTCGTGCATCACCAGGTATTGCAATGTATTGTTGTGATTATTATTAGCTCTTTTATTTGTTAAACATGAAACTCCGTCAACTGAACATTTAAAATTGAACTAAATATTATTATTATTAATTATTAATTTATTGTTGTTGTTGTTGTTATTGTTGTTGTTATTGTTGTTGTTGTTGTTATTGTTATTATTGTTATTATTGTTATTATTGTTGTTGTTGTTGTTATCATCATCATCATCATCATCATCATCACCATCATCATCATCATCATCATCACCGTGTTTTCCCCAAAAATAAGATAGGGTCTTATTTTCTTTTGACCCCTAAAATAAGCGCTTGGCCTTATTTTCGGGAAGGTCTTATTATTTTTGAGATGCAAGAGGCGGTGAGCTGCTGTCTTGCAATATTTTCCAGGAGGGCTTATTTTCGGGGGAGGGCTTATTTTAGCGCATGCGCTCAAAAGCCCAATTGGGCTTATTATCCGGGGAGATCTTACTTTCAGAGAAAACAGGGTGCTACTATTATTATTGTTCTTATTATATCTTTTATTCATTAAACATTTATTCATTAAAGTTCAGTTGACTGAACTTTAAAAAATGGATCACAAATATCACCGATCGGCGCTGATGGTTGATAGGTATTATTTCTGCTGTGGTTGTTGTTGTTTTGTCCTCTGTGCGAGCCCTCAACTGCAAAAAACAACAACGACGGAAAGTCTTTTAAAGTCGGGCCTGCAAGAAAACAATCCAGCTCAGGGAGACACCTCACAATTCGACTCACAGCTACAACGAGGTACTTTTGTTAAGACGGAGAGCATCAAATGTGTTTCCAGGCATGGAGGAGGGTGGGGTGTGTTTTTTTGGCTGTTGGGGTTTTTCTTTCACATACGTTCTGCAAAGTAACCACCGAATAAGGTTAGGAGCAGAATAATGTTATTAGCTTTTTATTTCCAGTGTCTTACACTTAAGAAGCAAAGTGCAGAAGAGGGAGGGACGCGGAACAGATGCATTATGTAGCCGGGAGTGTGCAGAGGAACACACATACGGAGAGACGGACGCCCGCCCGCACATGGAAATGCTTTTGTTGCTGTTGTTGCTGTTGGCACCATCAATATTCAACCTTAACTTCTTAATTGAATGGCCGGCGGGAGGAGGAAGGGGGGAGTGAGCGATGTGTGCTCCGGCCACTCTTTTATATAGCTCGCATTCAGGAGGAGCCGCATTGTGTACCCGTGACTGGAATGAAGTGATGGGGAGGAGGGGGGGCAGACAATATTTAACAGGTCAAGTTTTAAAAGGGGAGGAAAGAGAGGAGAGAGAGAAAAATATATATAATAGCCTAGCTATTGCATCTGGACCTGAGGAAACGCTCGAGAATAAAAGGAGGGGGCCGATTACGTGCCCCGCTTCAGGGTCTATCAAGTCAAGCAATTCCCGCCTTCGCAACATCGCGGGAAGGGGAAGACTTTCTCAAGGAGGGCCGAAGTCCAACGGGTCACATTCAAGTGTTGGCTCTCTTTCGGCCGTCGGATCGCCGTCAAAGGACAACGCAGCGAATGTCACAGCTGAGCCTAATTCAGCGGTTCTTAACCTGTGGGTCACGATCCCTTTGGGGGGTGTCGAACGACCCTGTCACAGGGATCGCCTAAGACCATCGGAAAACACATATTTTCAGTGGTCTTAGGAACCGAGACACCAATTTTATGGTTGGGGGTCACCACAACATGAGGAACTGTATTAAAGGGTCGCGGCATTGGGAAGGTTGAGAAGCACTTACTTTATCATCTTTCTTGTTCTTCTCTGCATTCTTTCTAGAGTCTTCACATCTTTTCTACATGATGGCGACCAAAACTGGATGCCGTATTCCAAGTGTGGCCTTCCCAAAGCCTTATAAAGTGGCATTAACCCTTCAGGTGATCTTGATTCTATCCCTCTGTTGATGCAGCCTAGAACTGTGTTGGCTTTTTTTTTCCTCTTGGAAAGACTATATGTACCCAGCTCTCTCTCAACAATTCTTCCTACGATTTAGCTTCCAGATCCTTTATCACAGTGGTTCTCAACCTGTGGGTCGGGACCCCTTTGGGGGTCAAACGACCCTTTCACAGGGGTTGCTTAAGACAGGGTCCCCCAAATTCTTTGGCACCAGGGACCTGTTTCATGTTAAAAAAATTCCGCGGACCGGTGGCCATGGCTCGGCCGACGTAGAGGAGGAGCGGGGGAGAGGGGGAACAGGTAGCGCATGTGCACGCGGCGGGAGGGGTGAGTCGGCTCACTTGCCCCTCTCAGGCCCCCAACAGCGTGAGCGGCCGCGCCTGCGCTCTCCCGCCCTCGGCGCACGCTCTGCCCAGGGGGCTGCCCCCTCCTCCCTCCTCCTCCTCTCCGGTCCTTTCTAAGAGCTGCGCCGCTCACTGCGGCCCAGTTCCTATCAAGCCACAGACCGGCACCTGTCCGCGGACTGGGGGTTGGGGACCCCTGGCATAAGACCATCGAAAAACACATATTTTCGACGGTCTTAGGAATCGAGACACCAATTTTATGGCTGGGGGTCACCACAACATGAGGAACTGTATTAAAGGCTCGCAGCATTGGGAAGGTTGAGAACCACTGGCCTAACTGAATGCCATGATGTCCGATACAGGGAACAAACCAGAGGTGGGTTCCTACCTATTGGGTCTGGTTGGGCCGAATAGGTAGTAACTCCGGCGGACACGTGACAGTACCGGTTCTATCCTCGGCGGTGCCATCTTCATTTTCTGTTCTGCATATCCGCAGAACAATCTTCATTGAAAAAAATGTAATTTGTATTCCTTTTTTAATGTTGTGTGCATGCGCAGATCGTTTTAAGTGCAAATGTACATGCGTGCGGAGCAAAACTTTTTACTACCGAACTGGTAGTAATGGCGGCCGGAACTCACCCCTGAAACAAACCAATACTTAAGCTCTGCTGGTTGGAGAACTCCGAGAGTTGAAGTCCACAACTCTTAAAAGTTGCCAAGTTTGGAGAGCGCTGATTTAAGTAAATGAAATATTCAAGATTCTAGAAAGGGTGCAGAGAAGAGCAACAAAGGTGATTTGTTAGACCGGAGGCTAAAACATGCAAAGAATGATAGTTGCAGGAATTGGGTAGGTCTTGTTAGGGGTCCTTCGTCCTTCGGTCCTGTTCTCTGAGCTTGTTTTCTTGCAGACTTTTCATTATAATAATATAATAATAATAATAATTTAATTTCTAGACCGCTCCCTCTCCCCAAGGGGACTTGGAGCGGTGCACAGGGAAGTTAAAACAATAAATACACATGAAAATACAAACAATTAAATAAAAACAAATTAAACAGTAAACCCTGCGCTAAAATTCCCCAATACCAATTCACTAAAATCCTATAACCCTATAATACTATAGTAGAGAGGCTACCCTAGGCCGGCCAAGCAGAAAAAGTGCGTTTTCAATTTCAGACGGAAGGAACGGAGGTCCGTGGTTGTTCTAATATCGGGGGGGAGGTCGTTCCAGAGGGCAGGGCCCGCCACAGAGAGAGCCCTTCCCCTGGGCGTCGCCCGTTGACAAAGTCTAGTGGACGGCACCCGGAGAAGTCCCTCTCTGTGGAGCGAATCGGCCGTGAGGAAGTATGGGGCAGGATCCGATCCCGCAGATAGCTAGGTCCCGAGCCATGGAGCGCTTTAAAGATGATAACTAGCACCTTGAAGCGCACCCGAAAGACGACATTTCCTACATTGCCCAAAGTAGGTTGTGGGGCTGACATGATAGCAATCTTCCAATAATTGAGGGGCTTCCCCAAAGAAGAGGGGGGTCAACCTATTCTCCAAAGCACCAGAAGGCAGAACAAGAAGCAATGGATGGAAACTAATCAAGGAGAGAAGCAACCTAGAACTGAGGAGAAGCTTCCTAACAGTGAGAACAATTAGCCAGTGGGACAACTGGCCTCCAGAAGCTGTGGGTGCTCCCACACTGAAGGTTTTTAAGAAGAGACTGCACAATCATTAGTTTGAAATGGTATAGGGCAGTGAAGGCGAACCTATGGCACGGGTGCCACAGGTGGCACGCAGAACCATTTCTTAGGGCACGCGAGGCGTTGCCCTGTCAGCTCCAGTGCGCTTGTGTGCACTGGCCAGCTGATTTAGGTCTTCTTCTGAGGCCGTTTTTCGCCCTCTGGAGGCTTTAGGGAAGTTCCTGAAGCCTCTGGAGGTGGGGGTGAGGCTGTTTTCACCGTCCCCGGGCTCCTAGGAAGCCTCTGGAGCCTGGGGAGGGTGAAAAAAAGGCACCAAAAGCAGGGGGTCACGCACATAGCATTGTGGGTGTGGCACGCCCACGCACAACCCCCCTGCGCTCCCCCCGCTTTTGGCACGCGAGCCAAAAAAGGTTCGCCATCACTGGTATAGGGCTTCCTCCAGAAGAGTTACCAACTGAATAATGCCACGATCCACTCAACCACTGCGGCAAGGAAGGTCGTAAAATGAGGAAAAATTCAC
Organism: Rhabdophis nuchalis; assembly: GCA_039707465.1. NCBI lineage: Eukaryota > Metazoa > Chordata > Lepidosauria > Squamata > Natricidae > Rhabdophis > Rhabdophis nuchalis. The sequence goes on from CM077643.1 coordinate 402,668,052, forward strand.
CTTAACAACTGTCTCGCTCAGCAACAGATAATTTGGGGGCCCACACTGGTCGTAGGTCAAGGACTACCAGTATTTCCTCCACGTTGAAGACAAGGAAGTTTTTAGATTATTATTTTCTCTGCTTCGTACCGCGGGCTTCGAGACACATACACAGCATAAATCACTGTCACCGTTAAGAGCCATCGGTAAAGTACACTTTGGCCTTGCACTCTGTTGTTGGGGGGGGGGGGGGTTTGCTGACTTTTTAGTGGCGGTTTTGTTTTCAAAAGCAGCAGGGAGCGTTCAAGTTGGTTGGTTTGGGTTGGCGTTATTTCCCCCCTGCCAAAACAGTCGTTTCTTATCGCTTTGAGCCATCATGCTCAAACAGACCAGGGTGTTGGGACGGCTGGTTTTTAAGTTTGTCTTAGGAACAGATTCTTAGACGTGGTCTCAGCCTTCCATGCAAAACAGCCGGTTTTGTGATTTGCAAAGGTTTGTAAAAAAAAAAAAAACAAAAAAAAAAACACCGTGCGAGCGATTGGCCTAGGATGTACGGTGCGATTGTGCAAACAGAGAACACTCCTGCTTGTTAATGAATGACCTTCACAGATAAGTGGTCTCCGTCAAGCGTTGCCTGCCTAAATGGAGCGAGCTGGAGGAGGAAGTGCTGCAGAATGGGTGGAGTTCACAAGCCAAGGGACACTTCTAACTCCATTGTGGGTCAAGATTAGTGGAGGAAGTCCAAAGGGACTTCAACTCCCAGAAGAAAACACAGTTCTAGGCTGCATCAACAGAGGGAGAGAATCAAGATCACGTGAAGGCTTAATACCACTTTATAAGTGGAATATTTGCATTCAGCTTTGGTTGCCACGATGTAGAAAAGACATGGAGACTCTGGAAAGAGTGCAGAGAAGAGCAACAAAGAGGATGAGGGGACTGGAGGCTCAAACACATGAGGAACGGTTGGAGGAACTGGGTAGGTCTAGTTTAATAAAAACAACGACCAGGGGAGATAGGATAGCTGTCTTCCAATCTATCTATCTATCTATCTATCTATCTATCTATCTATCTATCTATCTATCTATCTATCTATCTATCTATCTATCTATCTATCTATCTATCTATCTATCTATCTATCATCTTTCAACCAATGTCTGCCTGCGTATCTCTCTGTCTATCATCTATATCTATATCGCGACCCCATAGACAACGTTCCTCCCGGCCTTCCTGTCCTCTCCCATCCTCTGGAGTCCATTGAAGCTCCTGCCGGCTGCTTCGGTGACTCCATCCAGCCACCTCCTTCTCTGCCGTCCCCTTCTTCTTCTTTTGCCCTCCATCTTTCCCAGCATGAGGCTCTTCTCCAGGGAGTCCTTCTTCCTTCTCCTGAGGTGGCCAAAGTCTTTGAGTTTCCCCTTCAGGACCTGGCCTTCTCCAGAGAGTCCTTCCTTCTCAGCGTTCCATAGAGATGCATTTTCTGACTTTGGTGTCAGAGTTCAATAAACTTTCAAGCAAATCCGAGAAGGAGGGTTCTCCTTGGTTAACCATTTGTCCGACTCCCCCTCAATGTCACCGAAGGTTTACAGCTTTGCTTTTGATGAGGTTAACGCAAGGCAGGCCAAGGTCTCGGGCCGGTTTGGCTAACTCTTTACCTTTGTGGACTGGTACACAGGTAGTCCTTGATTTACAACAGTTGTGGGTGCTCCATCACTGGAGGCTTTCAAGAAGAGATTGGACAACCGTTTGTCCGGAATGATATGGGTGGTTTTCAGTGTACAGCAGTTTGTTTAGTGGCCGTTCAAAGTTACAACAACAACACTGAAAAAAGTAACTGATGACAGTTACAACCCCAATCTCTTCTTAAACACCTCCAGGGATGGAGCAATCACACGTTCTGGGGGCAAGTGAGAAGCAGGCTAATACAATACAATACAATACAATACAATACAATACAATACAATACAATACAATACAATACAATACAATACAATACAATACAATACAATAGCAGAGTTGGAAGGGACCTTGGAGGTCTTCTAGTCCAACCCCCTGCGTAGGCAGGAAGCTCTATACCGTTTCAGACAAATGGCTATCCAACATCTTCTTAAAGACTTCCAGTGTTGGGGCATTCACAACTTCTGGAGGCAACTTCTGTTCCACTGATTAATTGTTCTCACTGTCAGGAAGTTTCTCCTCAGTTCTAAGTTGCTTCTCTCCTTGATTAGTTTCCACCCATTGCTTCTTGTCCTGCCCCCAGGTGCCTTGGAGAATAGCTTGACTCCCTCTTCTTTGTGGCAACCCCTGAGATATTGGAAGGCTGCTATCATGTCTCCCCTTGTCCTTCTTTTCATTCAACTAGACATCCCCAGTTCCTGCAACCGTTCTTCATATGTTTTAGCCTCCAGTCCCCTAATCCTCTTTGTTACTCTTCTCTGCACTCTTTCCAGAGTGTCCACATCTTTTTTACATCGTAGCTGTAGTATAGTTGCGCGTGGAAAGCCACTGGTGGGGCTGAACTGCCTCTCCATTCAGATGCCTGGCAACTGGCATGTACTTATGACGGTTGCAGCATCCAGGGGTCATGTGATCCCCTTTTGCGACCTCCCGACAAGCAAAGTCAATGGGGAAGCCAGATTCCCTTAACAACCGTCTAACTCAGAGGTGCCCAACCTTTGCCACTTTAAGTCTGAAGGACTTCAGCTCCCAGAATTCTCCAGCCAGCAAAGCTAGCTGGAGAAGTCTGGGAGCTGAAGTCCTTCAGACTTAAAGTTGCAAAGGTTGGGGACTCCTGGTCTAACTAACCTAACAACTGCAGTGATTCACTTAACAGCTGTGGAAGGAAGGCCGCAAAATGGGCCCAAAACTCGTTCAACAACTGACTTGCTCAGCAACAGCGGTCCTCTGTCAAGGTTTTCCTGCAGATCCAAAGAGAAAATGGATTCACCTCTGGCTCCGTCTGAGCGAATAAGGTAACAATGGCTTTTCGAAACATGTTCGAAGGAGAACATGCATTTGTTGGCAACCATAAAATCTTTCGCCAATTTACAACCAAACATAGAAAGACGTGGTGGCTCAAGTGGCTAAGACGCTGAGCTTTTCGATCAGAAAGGTTGGCAGTTCGAATCCCGAGTGCTGCGTAACGGAGTGAGCTCCCGTGACTTGTCCCAGCTTCTGCCAACCTAGCAGTTCGAAAGCAGGTAAAAAATGCAAGTAGAAAAATAGGAGCCACCTTTGGTGGGAAGGGAACAGCGTTCCGTGCTCCTTCGGGCGTTGAGTCCTGCCGGCCACATGACCCCGGAGACGTCTTCGGACAGCACTGGCTCTTCGGCTTTGAAACGGAGATGAGCACCGCCCCCTAGAGTCAGGAACGACTGACACATACATGTGAGGGGAACTTTTATCTTTACCTTATAGAAAGACAAGTCCGTTGGGTTCTTGATATTTTGTGTATTTCGCTTTATAGAAAGAGGCAGAGAAGGTGAATTTAAATCATCGTATCGTCCATTCTCCCTTCCTTACTTTTCCAGATATTTTTCTGCCTCGAACGCACATCGGAAAAATGAATTAAGATGAGGATTAAAAGGCACGGAGGAGGGAAAAGTCAACAATTGCCTTTGCGGCTTGCATGGGGAATAGCTGTCTGTCATATTAACTTTGTGGATGAAATATTCCCCAGTTAGTCATCACTTAAATGTTCGTTTCCACCCAGGATTTTCCCCCCCACCTCTTTTTTTTTCTTTCTTTCTTGTTGAACAGCCGAGGGAGGGAAGGGGAAGACGCCGGACAAAAGAAATCCCAGCAGACAAAGCAAAAACAAATTCAATGTGCCATTATAAAACACAGATGCTGTAAAGAAAATAAACTTTAGGAGATTTACGGGGTCCTGACAAAGGCGGGAGTGCTTGTGCAAAAGCTATCAAGAGCTACTGGTCGGTAATGCCATTTGCAAGGAATTCATCCGTTGTGTTTTATCTTCCCTGCCCTCAACCCCAAAGATTTCTCCGTCTGGGAAATTCAGGTGGCGGCTATTCTCAATCCCCCAAATGCCGCCATTTCAAAGGAGTCAACGACATTCAGGTGTGCATCGAAAGCAGCTAGTTGGGTAGAATAGGGTAGGGTAGAATAGGGTAGGGTAGGGTAAGGTAGGGTAGGGTAGGGTAGAATAGGGTAGGGTAGGGTAGAATATGGTAGGGTAGGGTAGAATAGGGTAGAATAGGGTAGGGTAACGTTGGGTAGGGTAGGGTAGAATAGGGTAGGGTACGGTAGAATAGGGTAGAATAGGGTAGGGTAGGGTAGAATACGGTAGGGTAGGGTAAGGTTGGGTAGGGTAGGGTAGAATAGGGTAGGGTAGGGTAGAATAGGGTAGGGTAGGGTAGAATAGGGTAGGGTAGAATAGGGTAGGGTAGGGTAGGGTAGAGTAGAGTAGAGTAGAGTAGAACAGAACAGAACAGAACAACAAAGTTGTAAGGGACCTTGGAGGTCTTCTAGTCCAACCTCCTGCCTAGGCAGGAAACCCTATAGCATTTCAGACAAAATGGTTATCTAACATCTTCTTAAAAACTTCTAGTGTTGGAACATTCACAACTTCTGGTGGCAAGTTCTTCCACTGTCAGGAAATTTCTCCTTAGTTCTAAGTTACTTCTCTCCTTGATGAGTTTCCACCCATTGCTTCTTGTCCTGCCTTCAGGTGCCTTGGAGAATAGCTTGACCCCCTATTCTTTGGGGCAACCCCTGAGATATTGGAAGACATCCAAATATCATGTCTCCCCCCCGGTCCTTCTTTTCATTAAACTAGACATACCCAGTTCCTGCAACCGTTCTTCATATGTTTTAGCCTCCAGTCCCCTCATCCTCTTTCTTGCTCTTCTCTGCACTCTTTCCAGAGTCTCCACATCTTTTCTACCTTGTGGTGACCAAAACTGGATGCAAATATTCCAAATGTGGCCTTCCCAAGGCCTTATAAAGTGGCATGAATACTTCAGGTGATCTTGATTCTGTCCCTCTGTTGATGCAGCCTAGAACTGGGTTGGCTTTTGCCTCTTCATTTGGACACTGGGCAACTTGGTTCATCCTTATGATCGTTACGGCATCCCGGTGTGGTATGATCTCCCTTTGCAAACCTTCTGACGAGCAAAGTCAATGGGGAAGCCAGATTCGCTTAACGTTATCAACCGCAGCGATTTGCTTCACCACTGTGGGAGGAAAGGTGGTAAAATGGCCCTTAACGAAGGTCTCACAACCACAGAAATGTTGCACTCCGTTGTGGTCTTAAGGAGATATACAATACAATAGCAGAGTTGGAAGGGACCTTGTAGGTCTTCTAGTCCAACCCCCTGCATGGGCAGGAACCTTATACCATTTCAGACAAATGGCTGTCTAACATCTTTTTAAAGACTTCCAGGGTTGGGGCATTCACAGCTGCTGGAGGCAAGCTGTTCCAGAGGTTAATTGTTCTTACTGTTAGGAAATTTCTCCTTAGTTCTAAGTTGCTTCTCTCCTTGGTTAGTTTCCACCCATTGCTCCTTGTCCTGCCCCCAGGTGCCTTGGAGAAAAGTTTGACTCCCTCTTCTTTGGGGCACCCTCTGAGATATCGGAACACTGCTATCATGTCTCCCCTGGTCCTTCTCTTCATCAAACTAGACATACCCAGCTCCTGCAGCCGTTCTTCATATGTCTTAGTCTCCAGTCCTCTAATCATCTTGGTTGCTCTTCTTTGCACTCTTTCCAGAGTCTCCACGTCTTTTCTACATCGTGGCGACCAAAACTGTATGCAGTATTCCAAGTGTGGCCTTACCAAGGCACTATACAGTGGCATTAACACTTCACGCGATCTAGATTCTATCCCTCTGTTGATGCAGCCTAGAACTGTGTTGGCTTTTTTGGCAGCTGCTGCACACGGCTGGCTCATATTTAAATGGTTGTCCACTAGGATTCCGAGATCCCTCTCACAGTTGCTACTATTGAGCAAGGTACCACCTAGGTCAGAAAGTCAGATGTTTTCTGACTTTCTGACACTTGCCAACGTTGTGAATTTCTGCAGGGTTTACCGTTATTTTTCGGAGTATAAGACACACCTTCCGCCCCCTCTCCTAAAAGCGTGTGAAAATATTGGTGTGTTTTATACACCATGAATGGAATGCAGCCATTTTTGGCCTCCCGACTCCCATTTGCAAAAAATGAGAGAAAAACAGCCATTTTTCACAAAAATTGAGGTGTTTTTCCCCTTCCTCCAGCCTCAAGAAGCCCTCTGCAGGCTTCAGCAGGGCTGGGGGAAGGGGAAAAGGCTCCCGTTTTTGCAAAATAAAACCCACACTTTTCGCAAAAACAAGAGAAGGGGGCCAGGAAGGACAAAAACCTTTTTTTCCCCTTACATACCTCTTCAAAATCTTGGTGCGTCTTATACACCGGTGCATCTTAATAGTCCAAAAAACACGGTTAGTTAGTGGCACAGTTATTAAGTGGCTCTAGCTTCCCCGTTGAGTTTGCTCGTCAGAAGACCGCCAAAGGGCATCGTGTGACACCGCAACCGTCATAAATAGGGGTCCGTCGCCAAGTGTCTGAATCGCGTGACCACGGGGAAAGATACAATGGCCGTAAGTGTGAAAAACGGCCCCAGGTCAATTTCTGCGGTGGTGTTGCCACTTTGAACAGCCGCTAAACGGACTGTTGTAAGTCAAGGACTACCTGTATTGAACTTTAGTTGACCGGGGTTCTTGTGTAGATGTCAACCCTGAAGCTGGCCTGGACGAAGCCATCTTGGAGCTTCGGTGCCGCCACACTAGAGCTGAAGGGTAGGCAGGGGAGATTAGAGAGAGCTAGGGCTGTCTAGCCAAAACAAAATACGTTCTCTTGGGAACCAAGGTCATTCTCACACCCAGCCAGAGGAAGGAGGAGTGATGTCACCAGGCAACCAGACAGCACCTCCATGTGGCTGATTGTTTGCGACTGGTTGAGGGGAAAACTTTTACTTTTAATTAGGGGTAAACTTCAGAGACTTCAGAGTTGGTTTTCACCAGATATGTGCCAATATGGTATTTCCAATAAAGCCATCCTTCGAGAAATCTACCAGCCTCGGAGTTTTGCTTGCTATGGGTGGATTATTTGGAACCTCGACAGTAGAGACTTGAGCAAGAAATCTTTGGAAATGCAACTTAATGTACGGGCCAGATCCTTTGCACCCGAGATGGTCTGACCATTGGAATAGAGAGCAGAACTACCAGAACTAACAGCTGCCAAAAAAGCCAACACAGTTCTAGGCTGCATAAACAGAGGGATAGAATCAAGATCATGTGAAGTGTTAACACCACTTTACAATGCCTTGGGAAGGCCACACTTGGAATACGGCATCCAGTTTAGGTCACCATGATGTAGAAAAGACATGGAGACTCTAGAAAGAGTGCAGAGAAGAGCAACCAAGAGGATTAGGGGACTGGAGGCTAAAACATATGAAGAACGGTTGCAGGAACTGGGTATGTCTAGTTTAATGAAAAGAAGGACCAGGGGAGAAATGATAGAAGTCTTCTAATATCTCAGGGGTTGCCCCAAAGAAGAGGGAGTCAAACTATTCTCCAAGGCACCTGGGGGCAGGACAAGAAGCCATGGGTGGAAACTAATCAAGGAGAGAAGCAACTTAGAACTGAGGAGAAATTTCCTAACAGTTAAAACAATGAATCGGTGGAACAGAAGTTGCCTCCAGAAGTTGTGAATGCCCCAACACTGCAAGTCTTTAAGAAGATGTTGGATAGCCATTTGTCTGAAATGGTATAGGGCTTCCTGCCTAGGCAGGGAGTTGGATTAGATGACCTCCAAGGTCCCTTCCATCTCTGCTATTGTATTGTATTGTACCTATACTTGCCCTGATCCTGAGGTTATGCAGATATTTATCTATCTATCTATCTATCTATCTATCTATCTATCTATCTATCTATCTATCTATCTATCTATCTATCATCTATCTATCTATCTATCTATCTATCTATCTATCTATCTATCTATCTATCTATCTATCTATCTATCTATCTATCTATCTATCTATCTATCTATCTATCTATCTATCATATTTATATACCGCCCTATCTCCCCAAAGGGACTAAGGGCGGTGCACAGAAATATAAAAACAGTACATACAAAAACAGTAAAATAAATTGTGCTAAAATTTAGTTAAAACCATTAAAATCAATTAAAACTATACCAATTAAAACTATACCAGGCCGGTCGCAAGAAATAGATGTGTTTTTAGTGCCCGGCAGAAGAGGCGTAGGTCTGTGATGGCACGAAGGTCGGGGGGTAGGTCGTTCCAGAAGGCAGGCCCTGCCACAGAGAAGGCTCTCCACCTGGGGGGTCACAGGATACCACCTGGTATCCTGAGGAGGCCCACTCTGTGGGAGCGGACAGGTCTAAGGGAGGTATGTGGTAGGAGGCGGTCCCGCAGGTAACCAGGTCCCATGCCATGGAGCGCTTTGAAGATGGTTACTAGCACCTTGAAGCGCACCCGGAGGGCCACAGGCAGCCAGTGCAGCTCGTGTAGGAGACGTGTTACATGGGAGTATCGTGAAACTCCCAAAATCCCCCACGCGGCCGCATTCTGGACTAGCTGGAGCCTCCGGGTGCACCTCAAGGGGAGCCCCATGTAGAGAGCGTTTCAGTAGTCCAGGCGGGAGATGACGAGTCATCAGCCATCCAGGTCAGGGTTGTGACCAAAAGCACCTTTGAGTCTCTGTTGATGCAATCCAAAACTGCCCTGGCAGTTTTGGCAGCTGCAACACACCTTGCTGGCTCACACTTCGTTTGTGGTGTAACAGGACATCCAGATCCTTCTCGCAGCTATTCCTGCCTAAGCCAGGTCCTACCTCTCTTGTACCTGTGCATCTGGTTTTTCCTGCTTGAGCCTGACATTTTTATGATCCAATCTCTCTGGCTGTAAAGTTTAGATATTTTGATTCCGTCTTCGCTTGAATTCTGGGTTTTGTTTTGTTTTTTAATTGGCAATTCCACTCGCCTCGAGTTTTTTTAGTTTCTCAGCCACAGCATCACGTGAAGTATTAGTTGTTGCTGTTGTTAGTTGCGAAGTCATGTCTGACTCACCGCGACCCCATGGACCACATTCCTCCAGGCCTTCCTGTCCTCTCCCATCTTCTGGAGTCCATTGAAGCTCACGCCGGCTGCTTCAGTGACTCCATCCTTCAGTGACCTCTTTCTCTGCTGTTCCCTTCTTCTTCTCTTGCCCTCCATCGTTCCCAGCATGAGGCTCTTCTCCAGGGAGTCCTTCTTCCTTCTCATCAGGTGGCCAAAGCCTTTGAGTTTCCTCTTCAGAATCTGGCCTTCTAAAGAGCAGCCAGGGTGGATCTCCTCTAGGACTGACCGGTTGGATGGCCTTGCAGTCCAAGGGACTCAGTGCAGGAGTCTTCTCCAGCCCCAGAGTTCAAAGATCTATATATTACCTGTCATCTTTCTCTCAATCAATATCTGTCTGTCTCTCTCTCTCTCTCTATTGTATATTACTATTATCTATCTATCTATCTATCTATCTATCTATCTATCTATCTATCTATCTATCTATCTATCTATCTATCTATCTATCTATCTATCATCTATCATCTTTCAACCAATGTCTGCCTGCGTTTCTCTCTGTCTATCATCTATATCTATATCGCGACCCCATAGACAAAGTTCCTCCAGGCCTTCCTGTCTTCTCCCATCCTCTGGAGTCCATAGAAGCTCACGCCGGCTGCTTTGGTGACTCCATCCAGCCCCCTCCTTCTCTGTCGTCTCCTTCTTCTTTTGCCTTCCATCGTTCCCAGCATGAGGCTCTTCTCCAGGGAGTCCTTCTTCCTTCTCATCAGGTGGCCAAAGCCTTTGAGTTTCCTCTTCAGGATCTGGCCTTCTAAAGAGCAGTCAGGGTGGATCTCCTCTAGGACTGACCGGTTGGATGGCCTTGCAGTCCAAGGGACTCAATGCAGGGGTCTTCTCCAGCCCCAGAGTTCAAAGATCTATATACTGTATTACCTGTTATCTTTCCCCCAAACAATGTCTGTCTGTCTGTCTCTCTTCTATATTACTATTGTCTGTCTGTCTGTCTGTCTCTCTTCTATATTACTATTGCCTGCCTGCCTGCCTGCCTGCCTGCCTGCCTATTTATATCTATCTGCCTATCTATCTATCATCTTTCAACCAATGTCTGCCTGCCTATCTGCCTGTCTATCATCTATAGATTGTTGTTGTTAGTTGTGAAGTCGTGTCTGACCCATCGTGATCCCATGGATAACGTTCCTCCAGGCCTTCCTGTCCTCTATCATCCTCTGGAGTACATTGAAGCTCACGTTGGCTGCTTCGGTGACTCCATCCAGCCACCTCCTTCTCTGCTGTCCCCTTCTTCTTCTTTTGCCCTCCATCGTTCCCAGCATGAGGCTCTTCTCCAAGGAGTCCTTCTTCCTTCTCATCAAGTGGCCAAAGTCTTTGAGTTTCCTCTTCAGGATCTGGCCTTCTGAAGAGCAGTCAGGGTGGATCTCCTCTAGGACTGACAGGTGTGATCGCCTTGCAGTCCAAGGGACACGCAGGCATTAGTACTGTTTTATAAAACCCTAGTAATACCACACCTGGAATACTGCAACCATTTTTGGTTCCCATCCTACAAAAAAGATGTTGAGACTTTGGAAAAAGGTTAGAGAATAGCAACTGAGATGATCAAAGGCCCGGAGACTAAAATGAAGACTGGCTGCGGCATTTGGGTTTCGCTAGTTTAAAGAAAAGAAGAGTTAGGGGTGACATGACAGTAGCATTCCGGTATTTGAGGGGCTGCCACAAAGAGAAAGGGGTCAATTTATCTTCCAAAGCACCAGAAAGAAAGACAAGAAGCAATGGATGGAAACTTGGTGTCCTGGTGGGCAGCTCAATGAAGGTGTCAACCAAGTGTGCCTCAGCAGTGAAAAAAGCAAACTCATTGCTAGGGATCATTAGGAAGGGTATAGAAAATAAGTCAGCAAGTGTCATTCTGCCTCTTTATAAATCTATGGTGAGGCCCCATCTGGAGTATTGTGTACAGTTCTGGTCACCATACCTTCAGAAGGATATTATGGAAATGGAAAAGGGGCAGAAGAGGGCAACCAGAAGGATTAGGGGGCTGGAACACCTTCCTTACCATCGGAGGCTGCAACGGCTGGGCCTCTTCACTCTAGAACGACGGCACCTGAGAGGTGACCTGATTGAAGTCTATAAAATCATGCACGGTGTGGACAAAGTAGAAAACGAAAAACTGTTTTCCCTATCGCACAACACTAGAACTAGGGGGCACTCCATGAAACCTTTGATAGCTAGACCTCAAACAAATAAGTGGAAGTACTTTTTCACCCAGAGGATCCCTGGTCTATGGAACTCCCTGCCAGAAGAAGGGGTGACAGCTGTCAGCCTCGACACCTTTAAGAAAGGATTAGATGAGTTCATGGAGAACAAGGGTATCCATGGCTATCATTATGGATGCCTAAGGACACCCTCCGGGATGGAGAGATAGGCAGGATATCTCTCAATTCCATTTGCAGGGAATCATAAGCAGGTGAAGACATCTGCTTGGGAAGACCCTGAAGCAAATGGGGAGCCACTGTGGGAGACAGAATGCTGGACTGGATGGGCTGTGGCTGTTCCAGCAAGGCTATTCTTATGTTCTTATGTTATGTTCTTATGTTAACTCACCAAGGAAAGAAGAAACCTGGAATGAAGGAGAAACTTCCTAACAGTGAGGACAATTCAACAATGGAACAGCTTGCCAACAGAAAGTGTGAGCGCTCCATAAGTAGAGGTTTTTAAGAGGAGACTAGACAGCCACTTATATGAAATGGTAAAGGATCTCCTGCTTGAGCAAGGGGTTGGACTAGAAGACCTCCAAGGTCCTTTCCAGCTCTATTCTATCCGTATCTTTATTCAGAATTGTCAGAATTCATTTAAAAAATAAAAATGCAGGTAGTCCTCGACTTACAACAATTCATTTAGTGACCATTCAAACTTACAATGGCACTAAAAAAAGTGACTTATGACCGTTTTTCACGGTCACGACCTTTGAAGCCTCCCCGTGATCTTCCTGACTCTAGGGAGCAGTGCTCATCTCCGTTTCAAAGCCGAAGAGCCAGCGCTGTCCGGAGACGTCTCCGTGGTCATGTGGCCGGCGTGATTCAACGCCGAAGGCGTATGGAACGCTGTTCCCTTCCCACTAAAGGTGGCTCCTATTTTTCTACTTGCATTTTTTTACATGCTTTCGAACTGCTAGGTTGGCAGAAGCTGGGACAAGTCACCGGAGCTCCCTCCGTTACGCGGCGCTAGGGATTCGAACCACCAAACTGCCAACCTTTCTGATCGACAAGCTTAGCCTCTTAGCCACCGTGTCCCATATCTATATCTATATCTATTTCTATCTATTTATCTACCTACCTACCATATCTATCTATCTATCTATCTATCTATCTATCTATCTATCTATCTATCTATCTATCTATCTATCTATCTATCTATCTATCTATCTATCTCTACATACCTACCTACCTACCTAATTCTATATCTATCTATCTATCTATCTATCTATCTATCTATCTATCTATCTATCTATCTATCTATCTATCTATCTATCTATCTATCTATCATCTACCTACCTACCTACCAAATCTATCTATATCTACCTACCTACCTACCATATCAATCTATCTGTCTGTCTGCCTGCCTGCCTGCCTACCTACCATATCTATCTGTCTGTCTGTCTATCTATACAATACAATACAATACAATACAATAGCAGAGTTGGAAGGTACCTTGGAGGTCATCTAGTCCAACTCCCTGCCTAGGCAGGAAACCCTATACTATTTCAGACAAATGGCTATCCAACATCTTCTTGAAGACTTCCAGTATTGGGGCATTCACAAATTCTGGAGACAAGCTGTTCCACTGATTAATTGTCCTGTCAGGAAATTTCTCCTCAGTTCTAAGTTGCTTCTCTCCTTGATTAGTTTCCACCCATTGCTTCTTGTTCTGCCCTCAGGTGCCTTGGAGAATAGTTTGACTCCCTCTTCTTTGTGGCACCCTCTGAGATATTGGAACACTGCTATCATGTCTCCCCTAATCCTTCTTTTTATTAAAGTAGACATACTCCGTTCCTGCAACCGTTCTTCATATGTTTTAGGGGACTGGAGACTAAAACATATGAAGAACGGTTGCAGGAACTGGGTATGTATGTATGTATGTATGTATGTATGTATGTATGTATGTATGTATGTATGTATGTATGTATCTATCTATCTATCTATCTATCTATCTATCTATCTATCTATCTATCTATCTATCTATCCATACCTACCTACCTACCTACCTACCTCTATCTATCTATCTATCTATCTATCTATCTATCTATCTATCTATCTATCTATCTATCTATCTATCTATCTATCTATCTATCTATCTATCTATCTATCTATCTATCTATCTACCTACCTACCTACCTACCTACCTACCTACCTACCTACCTACCTACCTACCTACCTACCTACATTTATGTTCCCCAAAGTTGGTTTTCTTCAAAAATGGAAAGAGAAGGAAAGAGTAGACTCAGAGGCGATAATGTTTTTCCTCCTGAAGTGGTTTTTCCATCCCTACCCAGAGAGTGACACCCATTTTCAGTTGGTACAGGGGGTGGGTTGGTTCTCTGTTACCCATAAATCTGTCTTTTTGTGCAGGCTTAGAGAAATAAATAAAAACGCCCTACAATCCATCCATCGCTGTCACTTAACTTGCCTCAGCCTGGGCACCGAAAACCCATTTGCTTAGCACGGAAGAAGGCCGGCCTTGTCAAGTATCCTCTAAACCACAGCCTCGGGTTCCAAGCTGTAAGTACTTAAATGGCTGGGGCTGCTGGCATGCCAACCCTTATATTATGGCGCAGCTACTGAGTAATGTCCCCTGTGAGGAGATGCCACCCGGCTGGTTCACGGAGAACCTTCTGCACTGACTCCATTCAGCTTGGCCATTAGTTCCCCTTAGCCAGAAAACGGGACTTCCTGGTTTGGTGTCCTTTGGAATGTTGTTGGAACAGCAAAGTCGACATATATACGGAACTCGCTGGAATGCCGTGCTTTGCGATGAAACTGTGCGCTCAGGCTATGAGGGAGAAATTCGGTTCACAATCTGTTCACTCAGGGGTGGTCGGTGATTGAAACAAAATGAAAAAATGAACAATACAATACAATACAATACAATACAATGCAATAGCAGAGTTGGAAGGGACCTTGTAGGTCTTCTAGTCCAACCCCCTGCGTGGGCAGGAACCTTATACCATTTCAGACAAATGGCTGTCTAACATCTTTTTAAAGACTTCCAGGGTTGGGGCATTCACAACTTCTGGAGGCAAGCTGTTCCAGAGGTTAATTGTTCTTACTGTCAGGAAATTTCTCCTTAGTTCTAAGTTGCTTCTCTCCTTGATTAGTTTCCACCCGTTGCTTCTTGTCCTGCCCTCAGGTGCCTTGGAGAATAGTTTGACTCCCTCTTCTTTGTGGCACCCTCTGAGATATCGGAACACTGCTATCATGTCTCCCCTGGTCCTTCTCTTCATCAAGCTAGACATACCCAGTTCCTGCAACCGTTCTTCATATGTTTTAGTCTCCAGTCCCCTAAACATCTTGGTTGCCCTTCTCTGCACTCTTTCCAGAGTCTCCACGTCTTTTCTACATCGTGGCGACCAAAACTGTATGCAGTATTCCAAGTGTGGCCTTACCAAGGCACCATACAGTGGCATTAACACTTCACGTGATCTAGATTCTATCCCTCTTTTTATGCAGCCTAGAACTGTGTTGGCTTTTTTGGCAGCTGCTGCACACTGCTGGCTCATATTTAAATGGTTGTCCACTAGGATTCCAAGATCCCTCTCACAGTTGCTACTATTGAGCAAGGTACCACCTATACTGTACTTGTGCATTTGGTTTTTCTTGCCTATATGTAGGACCTTACTTTTTTCACAATTGAATTTCATTTTATTAGACAGTGCCCAATGTTCAAGTTTGTCTAGATCCTTCTGTATCTTAAGCCTATCTTCTGGAGTGTTGGCTATTCCTGCCAGCTTGGTGTTGTCTGCAAATTTGATGAGTTCCCCATTTATCCCCTCATCCAAATCGTTGATGAAGATGTTAAAGAGTACTGGGCCTAAAACAGAGCCTTGGGGGACTCCACTGCATACTTCCTTCCATGTAGATGCAGTTCCATTGAGGACTACACGTTGAGTGCGGTTGGTCAGCCACTTGCGAATCCATTTGGTGGTGGTGCTGTCTAACCCACAATTTTCTACTTTATCTAATAGTAGGTTATGGTCTACTTTATCAAATGCCTTACTGAAGTCCAGGTAAATTACATCAACAGCATTCCTCTGGTCCACTGATTTGGTCACTTTGTCAAAGAATGCAATTAGATTCGTCTGGCATGATCTGTTTTTGACAAACCCATGTTGGCTTTTGGCTATTACTTTGTTTGCTTCTAGGTGTTCACTTATTTGTTGTTTAATTATCTTTTCCAGAATCTTTCCTGGTATTGAGGTTAGGCTGATGGGTCTATAGTTTCCTGGATCTGTTTTTTTTCCTTTTTTGAAGATCAAAAAATCAACAAAAATGAAACAAAAATGAAGCAAAAATGAAATGCACAGGTACAGTATAGGTGGTACCAGGCTCAATAGCAGTAACTGTGAAAGGGATCTTGGAGTCCTAGTGGACAACCATTTAGATAGGAGCCAGCCGTGGGCAGCAGCTGCCAAAAAGGCCAACACAGTTCTAGGCTGCATCAACAGAGGGAGAGAGTCAAGATCACGTGAAGGGTTAATAACACTTTACAAGGCCTTGGGAAGGCCACACTTGGAATATTTGCATCCAGTTTTGGTCGCCACAATATAGAAAAGAGGTGGAGACTCGGGAAAGAGTGCAGAGAAGAGCAAGAAGGAGGATTAAGGGACTAGAAACTAAAACATATGAAGAACAGTTGCAGGAACTGGGTATGTCTAGTTTAATGAAAAGAAGGACTAGGGGAGACATGATAGGAGTCTTCCGATATCTCAGGGGTTGCCACAAAGAAGAGGGAGTCAAATTCTCCAAAGCACCCGAGGACAGGACAAGAAGCAATGGGTGGAAACTAATCAAGGAGAGAAGCAACTTAGAACTGAGGAGAATTTCCTGACAGTTACAACAATTAATCAGTGGAACAGAAGTTGCCTCCAGAAGTTGTGAATGCCCCAACACTGGAAGTCTTTAAGAAGATGTTGGATAGCCATTTGTCTGAAATGGTATAGGGCTAGATGGACTAGATGACCTCCAAAGTCCCTTCCAACTCTGCTATTGTATTGTATTGAAACACATAAGGGAATATCGCTCCTGCCTGCCGCCTCGAGTCCGAAAGCAGTTCCATAGTTGGAAGGGGTAGACATTGTGGTGAGATATCGATGTTTAGTACTGTAAGGAGCCCCAGACCGCTCCTGAGTGAAGGAGTGGAACGTCTCCCGTTTGAACTGAGGTAATGGAATGTGAGGCAAGTGGCAGTTGGAACAGAGTTCTTTTCAGGTGGGGAGGGGGAGTAAAACTCCTTAGCATCGGAGCGTGTCCATTACTGTGCAAGGAATACTAATAACCTGATGGTGATTTTGAAAAAAAATCTTTTCTTAGTGAAAACGTAGAAGCCAAGAGGAACATACGTGTCAAATTTCAAGTCTGTAGACTTGACGGTTCTGGAGATTTCGTGAAAACCCATCTATTTCATGCGGCCGGCCTGGCGTAGTTTTCATTTGCTTTTACTAGGGGTTTTAGAACCTTCTGATCGAGGCGCTATTTTAGAACAGGCCTGTGTTTAATTTATTTTTAGTATAGTTACTGTATCAGATGTTTTATTGTTGTTTTTATTATCGCCTGTTCACCGCCCTGAGTCCTGTAAGGGAGAAAGGGCGGTATATAAATCCGAATAAATGAAATGAAATGAAATAGTGGGTTTCTGAGGGGACCACCCTCCATCCTCTTTTCCTTCCTCGCTCCCTCCATCCTCTTTTCCTTCCTTCCTTCTTTCCTTCCTTCCTTCATCCTCTTTTCCTTCTTTCCTCCCTCCCTCCATCCTCTTCCTTCTTCGCGCCCTCCATCCTCTTTTCCTTCCTTCCTCCCTTCATCCTCTTTTCCTTCCTTCCTTTCTTCCTTCCTTCCTCCCTCCCTCCATCCATCCTCTTTTCCTTCCTTCCTTCCTCCCTCCCTCCTCTTTTCCTTCCTCGCTCCCTCCATCCTCTTCTCCTTCCTTCCTCCCTCCCTCCCTCCTCTTTTCCTTCCTCGCTCCCTCCATCCTCTTCTCCTTCCTTCCTTCCTTCCTCCCTCCCTCTCTCCTTCTTTTCCTTCCTTCCTAACCTAACTAGGGAGGATATGTGCAAATGAGCATTATGGGGTGTGGGGGGGGGGTGCTGGGGGCTGACGGAGGCAAAGGGCCAAGGAAGAGGGAACTCTCCCAGCGAAGACAAGGTGGGGATTGCTATCAGTGTCAAATGGGCTGCCCCACTGCCCCCCCATCTAGAGGAAATGCTGCTGATAGTTCATTGGCTGGGCTCCCCGGCCTCTTTGGCAGCGGCCTAAAACCAACACTGGTCCCTTGCCAAGCACGATTCTCACCGTCTCTTTAGCAAAGATTTATGGAGAAGGACAGGGCTGGGAGTTACAAGGATCCCAGCAACTGAACTATAATTCGTTGTTGAGGAGAGCCAAGGTAAGCCCCGGGGAGGTTAAGAGTGGGCAGGGTTTTTTTTGGGGGGGGGGGATTTATTTATTTATTTATTTTCCTGCTCGCTGCCTCTCTGCGATCTCACAGAATAACCGAGTGGGAAGGGGCCTTGGGGGGCTTCTACAATAGAATGGAATAAAATGGAATGGAATGGAACAAAACAGAACAGAATAGCAATGAATAAAATAGAATAGAACAGAAGAGCAAATAGAATAGAATGGAATGGAATGGAGTGGAGTGGAGTGGAACAGAACAACAGAACAGAATATAATAGCAATAAATAATAGAATAGAATAGAATAGAATAGAATAGAATAGAATGGAATGGAATGGAATGGAATGGAGTGGAGTGGAGTGGAGTGGAACGGAATAGAAAAGCAATGAATAAAATAGAATAGAACAGAAGAGCAAATGGAATGGAATGGAATGGAAGGGAAGGGAATGGAGTGGAGTGGAATGGAACAGAACAACAGAACAGAATATAATAGCAATAAATAATAGAATATAATAGAATGGAATGGAATGGAATGGAGTGGAGTGGAGTGGAGCGGAATGGAGCGGAATGGAATGGAGTGGAGTGGAGTGGAGTGGAGTGGAACGGAACGGAATAGAAAAGCAATGAATAAAATAGAATAGAACAGAAGAGCAAATGGAATGGAATGGAATGGAAGGGAAGGGAATGGAGTGGAGTGGAATGGAACAGAACAACAGAACAGAATATAATAGCAATAAATAATAGAATATAATAGAATGGAATGGAATGGAATGGAATGGAGTGGAGTGGAGTGGAGCGGAATGGAGCGGAATGGAATGGAATGGAACGGAACAGAACAAAACAGAACAGAACAGAATAGCAATGAATAAAATAGAACAGAACAGAAGAGCAAATAGAATGGAATGGAATGGAATGGAACAGAACAGAATATAATAGCAATAAATAATAGAATAGAATAGAATAGAATAGAATAGAATAGAATAGAATAGAATGGAATGGAATGGAATGGAGTGGAACGGAACGGAACAGAATAAAACAGAACAGAATAGCAATGAATAAAATAGAATAGAACAGAATAGCAATTAGAATAGAATGGAATGGGATGGAACAGAACAAAACAGAATATAATAGCAATAAATAGAATAGAATGGAATGGAATGGAATGGAATAGAGTGGAGTGGAGTGGAACGGAACGGAACAGAACAGAACAGAACAGCAATGAATAAAGTAGAATATAACAGAGTAGCAAATAGAATAGAATAGAATAGAATAGAATTCTTTATTGGCCAAGCGTGGTTGGACACACAAGGAATTTGTCTGTGGTGCAGATGCTCTCCGTGTACATAAAAAGACAAGATACATTCGTCAAGAATCATAAGGTGCAACACTTAATGATATTCACAGGGTGCAAATAAGCAATCGGGAAACAATCAACATCAATATACTGTAAATCGTAAGGATACAAGCCACAAAGTCACAGTCCTGCAGTCATAAGTGGAAGGAGATGGGTGGTAGGAACGATGAGAAGACTAATAGTAATAGTAATGCAGCCTTAGTGAATGCGTTCTAGTCCAACCCCCAACCCCCACCCCCGCTCAAGCCTATACAGGTAGTCCCCGACTTACAACCACAACGGAGCCTCACATTTTTGTTCTTAAGTGAAACGTCTGTAAAGGGAGTTTGGCCCTGTTTCGCGACCTTTCTCGCCACAGCTGTTCAGTGAATCCCTGAAATTGTAAGTCACCCGGTTGCTAAGTGAATCAGGCATTTGGCAAGCTGGCCGGGGAATTCTGGGAGTTGCAGTCTTAAAAGTTGCCAAATTTGGACAACCCGTGATCGACATTGTACTCCTTGAAAAGAAACCTGGCTCCAGATGTCTTTTCATTTAAAATAACAATAACAATAACAATAAACTATTATTATTATTATTATTATTATTATTATTATTATTATTATTATTATTATTATTATTATTATTATTATTATTATTATTATTGATATCGCTGTTCCTGGAGATGCCAGAGTCGAAGAAAAAGAACTAGAAAAAATCATGAAATATCGCGACCTGGCCATCGAAACCACACGGCTATGGATGAAGCATGTCACAGTGACACCCATTGTCATCGGGGCACTTGGCACCATGTCCAAGAATTTTAATAAATATCTCAGCAAATTGCAGCTTCCTGCAATAACACCAGGGGAACTGCAAAAAACGGTGCTACTTGGAACATCTTATATTCTACGAAGATAATTGGTTGGTACCTAGGATGCTGGCAGCAAACTGTATCAACCATTAGCACCAGTCAATAGTATTTGTAATATGCATTTTTAAATGTTCAGTTAGCTGAGTTTCATGTTTTATGAATAAAGTAAATAATAATAATAATTTTTATTATTATTATTATTATTATTTCAAAATGACTCGATAGTTGCAACACGGCTAGCGGGGTATATATTTTAAGAGGCGCCAAGGACTGGTGGGCGTCCATCCTTTAAGGGGCGTTTGGGGGGGGGCATCGCTACAGCCTCTTTCACTGGCTGTGAAGATCCCATTTATACGATCTGAAGAGAAACCAGAGTACCTCTTCTCGCACATAATAACAGCGACCAGGATGGCTATTGCGCAACATTGGAAAGACACTAACCTACCACCAGAGCACCTAATTATAGCCAAAATTTTCAACTGTGCAGAATCGGACAAACTAACATATATTTTAAAAGATAGACAAGACGCAACCTTTTTCAAATGCTGGAATAAATGGTATGCATCAGTGGTGGGTTTCTGCAGGCTCACACTTACTCGCAAGAGCCGGATGGTGAAATTTAGAGAACCGGTGAGAGGGGGTTCCACCGGTGGACCCAGAAGTAAGTCTGGCCTGCCGCTGCCAGTAACCCAATGGGAAGGAAAGGAAAGGAAGGCAGAAAGTAAGAAAGGAAAGAAAGGAAAGAAAGGAAAGAAAGAAAGAAAGAAAGAAAGAAAGAAAGAAAGAAAGAAAGAAAGAAAGAAAGAAAGAATTTATCATCACAATTGAGCCCAAAATTTTAGTTGCTAAGCAACAGCGTTGTTAAATGAGTTTCACCACATTTTACAAGTTGGCCACTCCCACCCTGTCACATGACTGCCAAGCCATGCCCACAAAATAGGCCACACCTAGACAGTAGGTTCTAAAAAAATTTGAAACCCACCACTGGTGTGCCTGGTACAACAGGAGAGTAATGGATACCAAGGAAGCCAACTAGATAGACTATCTAAGAAATCCATGTGAGGAATAAATAAGACAAGAGGATAGTAAATTAGAGAGAGAAAAATATATATCTTTGTATAATTGTAAATAATAACTGATAAGTTAGACTGGGATAAACTCAATTCTCAATCTAGGGCAGGCGTCCCCAACCTTTGCAACTTTAAGTCTGAAGGACTTCAGCTCCCAGACTTCTCCAGCCAGCTTTGCTGGCTGGAGAATTCTGGGAGCTGAAGTCCTTCAGACTTAAAGTTGCAAAGGTTGGGGACTCCTGATCTAGGGGACTAGACATTTCCCCGGTATGTTTATGTATGTCTTTCCAGTTACTCTTACCTTATATTTGTTGACTGTGTGGTTTGATACGGCAAATATTAATAAAGATATATTTTATTTTATTTTAAAAGGGTGTGTGTATGTGTGAGAGAGAGAGAGAGAGGTGAGGCTTTGCAACCGAGCCTGAAAAAGCCAAGAGAAAAGCAATTGCTCAGCCTCAGGAACAAATGCACACTTCACGCTCCAGCGCATGTGACAAGAACCCAGAACATATACATCCTCACGGTAGCACATCAAGATTAGGGAGAACTTTGTGCTCCATCTTCTGACTCACTCACCTTTCCGCCTAAGAGCCTTCTGGCCAGCACCTGGGGCCTTTCCCTCCGCACGGGTAGCTCCCTCTAATCCTTGGCTGGGCTCACCAGGCGATTGCGAAGGGAAGAGAGACACGGATAGTTGGGGAGGTGGGGGGTGGGAGTGGGGGGGAGGACCCTCACTCACCCAGGGAACCTTCGAATTTGGAAAAGGCAGCCGGGGGGGGGGGGGAGGGAAGGGGGGGTACAGGTCGCTCTCGACTTACAGCCGTTCGTTGAGTGACTGTTCGAGGTTATGACGGCACTGAAAAAGAGACTTTTGAGTAGCTTTCGCCACGGTTGCAACGTAACCCTGTTAACTCTCGAGACTCCTTTTTCCACTATGTATTCTAAATGGATTGTGATCTGTGTGTGTGTGTGTGTGTGTGTGTGATATACGTACATAGATAGACACACACACATACATACATATGCATGTGATATAGAGTTAAATAGATAAATATAAATATATAGATATAAATAGGTATAGATATAGATGGATAGATGGATGATAGATAGAGAGAGAGATAAATAGATGATAGATGATAGAGAGAGAGAGAAAGAGAGACATGATAGATAGATAGATAGATAGATAGATAGATAGATAGATAGATAGATAGATAGATAGATAGATAGATAGATAGATAGATAGATAGAAAGAAATAGATGGTAGATGAGAGAGAGAGAGAGAGAGAAAGAGAGAGAGAGATGAAAGATAGAGATAGATAGATGATAGATAGCTATAGATAGATAAATAGCTATAGATAGATAGATGATATAGATAGATAAATAGATAGAGAGAGAGAGAGAGAGAGAGAGAGAGAGAGAGAGAGAGAGAGAGAGAGAGAGAGAGAGAAATAGATGGTAGATGAGAGAGAGAGAGAGAGAGAGAGAGAAAGAGAGAGAGAGATGAAAGATAGAGATAGATAGATGATACATAGCTATAGATAGATAAATAGCTATAGATAGATAGATGATATAGATAGATAAATAGAGAGAGAGAGAGAGAGAGAGAGAGAGAGAGAGAGAGAGAGAGAGAGAAACATCACATATGAATATATGGGTATATGGGTATGGGGGTGTGGGTGTCATTTTTCTTCTTCTCTTCTCTTCTCTTCTCCTCTCCATTCCATTCTCATCTCTTCCCTTCCTTATTCCTCTTCTCTTCTCTTCTCCTTTTCTCCTCTCCTCTCTTCTCCTCTCCTCTCCTCTCCATTCCATTCTAATCTCTTCCCTATTCCTCTTTTCTCTTGTCCTCTTCTACTCTACTCTACTCTACTCTACTCTACTCCACTCTTCTCCTCCATTCCATTCCAATCTCTTCCCTTCCCTTCCCTATTCTCTTCTCCTCTCCTCTTCTACTCTTCTCTTCTCCTCTTCTCTCCATTCCATTCCAATCTCTTCCCTCCCGTCCCTACACCTCTTCTCTTCTCCTCTCCTCTCCATTCCATTCTAATCTCTTCCCTTCCCTTCACTTCCCTATTCCTCTTTTCTTCTCCTCTCCTCCTCTCCTCTCTTCTCCTCTCTCCATTCCATTCCAATCTCTTCTCCTCTCCTCTCCATTCCATTCCATTCCATTCCAATCTCTTCCCTTCCCTTCCCTATTCCTCTTCTCTTCTCCTCTCCTTTACACTTCTCTTCTCTTCTCCTCTCCATTCCATTCCATTCCAATCTCTTCCCTTCCCTTCCCTATTCCTCTCCTCTTCTCTCTTCTCCTCTCCTCTCCTCTTCTCCTCTCCATTCCATTCTCTTCCCTTCCCTATTCCTCTCCTCTTCTCCTCTCCTCTCCTCTCCTCTACTTCTGTCTTGATACAACCTAACAAAAGAGTCAAACTGTGGTGCTGCATGTTAATCAGCTCATTGAACTTCCTACTGAATTTCTAAGAATTTCTCCTTTATGAATTCCTAGGCGACAAGGAAATTCACTTCTTCCAGGGCTCAATGAGGGCCAGGCAGAAGTTAATGCACGTCAATGGCCACCTCTCTGTTATGAGCCAAGACAAATGAGATCGAGCTGTACAGAACCCGGGGGGGGGGGGGAGAGGGGGCTGTCCCAGGGGAGAAGGGGTCAACCTATTCTCCAAAGCACCTGAGGTCAGGACAACCTGGAACTAAGGAGAAACCTCCTGACAGTGAGAACAATTAATCTCTGGAACAGCTTGCCTCTCCAGACTTTGTGGGTCTGTGTCATCACTGGAGGCTTTCAAGAAGAGACTGGACAGCCATTTGCTTAGAAGGGCTTAGGGTCCCCTGATCGAGCAGGGGGGTTGGGCTAGAGCAGGGGTCTCCAACCTTTGCAACTTTAAGTCTGAAGGACTTCAGCTCCCAGAATTCTCCAGCCAGCAAAGCTGGCTGGAGAAGTCTGGGAGCTGAAGTCCTTCAGACTTAAAGTTGCAAAGGTTGGAGACCCCTGGGCTAGAGGGCCTCCAAGGTCCCTCCCATCGACTTATGACCGTTTTTCACAGTTACGACCTTTGTAGCCTCTCCATGGTCAGGGGATCAAAATTCAGACACCGGTTCATATTTGTGACGGTTGTCGCGCCCCAAGGTCACGGGATCCCCTTTGGCGACCTTCTGACAACGGGGAAGCCAGATTCACTTAACAACCATGTTACTAACTTAAGGACTGTGCTTGATAGGCCAAAAAGGTCATAAAAAGGAGCGGAGCTCCAGGTTTGCTCACCACGTTACCAAAAAGGTTGTTGAGACTTTGGGAAAAAGTGCAGAGAAGGGCAACCAAGAGGATCAGGGGACTGGAGGCTAAAACAAGAAGCAACGGGTGGAAACGAATCAAGGAGAGAAGCAACTTAGAACGAATGGATCGAGGTAAAAAGATTACGGGATAAGCGATAGGGAAAAATGCACAGTGCAGATATGTGAATAGTAAATAAAATCAATATACGGAGCAGTAACAACTATAAAGAACTAAGGATTGCCCCACTGTATATTGAGGGGGGCTGTGTGGAGAGGGTTTCCTCTTTTAAATTCTTAGGAGTGCTTATTAGCCAAGATCTCACCTGGAAAAACAACATGTCTCTGGTGATTGGAAAAGCCCAACAGAGACTTCATTTCCTTAGAGTCCTGCGGAAAAATCAGGTGGAACAACGGCCGATGACCTCTTTCTATCGGTCCACCATAGAAAGTGTCCTCACATATTGTATCACAGTGTGGTATGCTAGTTTAACAGTTGCGGAGAGGAAGGCACTACAGAGAGGGATCAATTTGGCACAAGAAACCATCGGTTGCCCTCTGACATCACTGGATAACATCGCCCGATCTCGCTGCTTTAGCAGAGCAAGGAAGATTCTCAGAGATGATTCACACCCTGGTTGGTATCTCTTTGCACTTCGACCATCAGGCAGAAGATATCAAAGGATAGCCAGCCGAACAAACAGGTTTAAAGGTAGCTTCTATCCATGGGCTGTGAGGCTTTTAAATTCAGCCACAATCACTCCGTGCACAGGCTAGTTTTTTCTTTTTCCTTTTCTCTTTTTTTTTGTTTCTGTTATAATTTTGCACCAGTGAAGTTAAAACCAATTTCATCGTAATTTTAGTACAATGATAATAAACATGATGATGATGATGATGATGATGATTATTAAATGTAAGATGTAGATAAACAGAAATAACTGGAAATGTAGTAAGATGATATATGATGTTACTTTGCAACTGCATGCATATAGGGGGTTAAGTCACTCCCAGTTGTATCAATGTAGTTTTGCTAATGTCCTTTTTCCATTTTTATTTCTATTATTAGTTTATAAAAAGAAAAGAAAAAGAAAATAACCAACCTCAGAGACCACCAAGGACCCCACAGTCCTCTTCCTCCTCCCCAGCCCCTTGTGGCACTGATGATGTTACCTAGTTGGGTCACGAAACGTCTCCAAGACAACACCCAATCTTAGAGAGTAACAAAATGCCACTGTATAGTGCCTTGGTAAGGCCACACTTGGAATACTGCATACAGTTTTGGTCGCCACGATGTAGAAAAGACGTGGAGACTCTGGAAAGAGTGCAGAGAAGAGCAACCAAGATGATTAGGGGACTGGAGACTAAAACATATGAAGAACGGTTGCAGGAACTGGGTATGTCTACTTTAATAAAAAGAAGGATTAGGGGAGACATGATAGTAGTGTTCCGATATCTCAGAGGGTGCCCCAAAGAAGAGGGAGTCAAACTATTCTCCAAGGCACCTGGG
Source organism: Rhabdophis nuchalis (assembly GCA_039707465.1). Classification (NCBI taxonomy): domain Eukaryota; kingdom Metazoa; phylum Chordata; class Lepidosauria; order Squamata; family Natricidae; genus Rhabdophis; species Rhabdophis nuchalis. Next base: position 402,693,842 of record CM077643.1, read on the forward strand.
GGCAGGACAAGAAGCAATGGGTGGAAACGAATCAAGGAGAGAAGCAGCTTAGAACTAAGGAGAAATTTCCTGACAGTTAGAACAATTAACCTCTGGAACAGCTTGCCTCCAGAAGTTGTGAATGCCCCAACCCTGGAAGTCTTTAAGAAGATGTTAGATAGCCATTTGTCTGAAATGGCATAAGGTTCCTGTCCACGCAGGGGGTTGGACTAGAAGACCTACAAGGTCCCTTCCAACTCTGCTATTGTATTGTATTGTATAAAAGCCCCACCTCTAGATGTTTTAGACTTCGTCTATCAGCTCCCATTCCCAGGTGGGTCCTTCGTTTTTCAAAGGAACGGAGGACCCCCTTTTTTAAAGTCTTCCACACGTATGTCGTATCGGCAAAAAGTCTCGGGTTCTACCCAATCCATCGCTACCGAATTTGCTGTGTTTTCCTGGGAGAGAAAACGGCCCCCAGCCAAGCACGAGACCGGCGTAAGTAGGGATACCAGGAAGGGGCAGAGAGATGATGTGAAGAGAACGATGGCTGGATTAAGCATTTGGGGAGGAAGGGGGTGTGTGGAAACGGAAGGAGGAAATCTATTTTCATAGTTCACCCGGGGTGCTGGAGGCCATCCCCTTCCCCCTGGTCTCCCAGCCGTTTTTCCTTTTACACTGAAGGATATATTTTTGGCTCCGGATCAGAGTCAGGTCATGAGAAGTGTCAAAGATTCATTTCCTTCAGATGGGAAAGGAGAAGCCCGTTTAGAGAACTCCAAAAAACACCACACAACGCAAACAGACACACACAGACTCTCTCTCTCTCTCTCTCTCTCACACACACACACACAGCTTGCTAGCCTCTCTCGGCACCAAAGGGGGGGGGGGGGGGGAACCAACGGCTTCATTTGAAGAAGGATGTGTTATTGTAGTCTATGCCTTGCAAACCATTTTAATTACATTCTGGGGTTGAAAGCTAGTAATTTCCCCCTTTTCATCAATAGGGATCAAAATTTGTAACTAGAGGGAAGGAATTGCTAAGTTTCTTTCCACGGAGAGCAAAATTATTTAATTTATCTGGATTCTTACTAGTCCTGGTCTAAAAGATAACCATGATTTTTTAAAAAACCAAAAAACTTCTTGGTGACTTTTTCAACAGCGGGAAAAAGTCTGATCAGAATAGAATCACGGGAAGGGACCTTGGAGGTCTTCTAGTCCAACCTCAAACTGGAGACACCCCCCCCCCCCTATTTCAGACAAGTGGCTGTCCAATCTCTTCTTTAAAACCTCCAGGGTTGGGAGCACTCACAACTTCTGGAGGCAAGTTGTTCCATGGATTAATTGTTCTAACGGTCACGGTCACTCCAGCCCATCCCTGTCACTCTGCTGGTAGGAATCCAAACGCACAAACCCTCCAAATGATAAATAGGAGCCAGCCGTGGGCAGCAGCTGCCAAAAAAGCCAACACAGTTCAAGGCTGCATCAATAGAGGGAGAGAATCAAGATCACGTGAAGGGTTAATACCACTTTTGTAATGCCTTGGGAAGGCTACACTTGGAATATTTGCATCCAGTTTTGGTCGCCACGATGTAGAAAAGATGTGGAGACTCTGGAAAGAGTGCAGAGAAGAGCAACAAAGAGGATGAGGGGACTGGAGGCTGAAATATATGAGGAACCATTGCAGGAACTACAGTATGTCTAGTTTAATATGAAGGACCAGGGGAGACAGGATAGCAGTCTTCCAGTATCTCAGGGGCTGCCCCAAAGAAGAGGGAGTCAAGCTATTCTCTAAAGCAGGGGTCTCCAACCTTTGTAACTTTAAGTCTGAAGGACTTAAGCTCCCAGACTTCTCCAGCCAGCTAATCAAGAAGAGAAGCAACTTAGAACGGAGGAGAAATTTCCTGACAGTGAGAACAATTAATCAGTGGAACTACTTGCCTCCAGAAGTTGTAAATGCTCCAACACTGGAAGTCTTTAAGAAGACGTTGGATCACCATTTATCTGGAATGGTAGAGGATCTCCTAGTTGAGCAGCAAGTTGGACTAGAAGACCTCCAAGGTCCCTTCCAGCTCTTTGAGCCTAAGGTTATATGATTCCTGATTGGTCCCAGGACACAACTTCACCCTCAAGGTTAATGTTGATTCCTTTTATGGGGCAACTCACCAAGGAGAGAAGCAACCTAGAACTAAGGAGAAATTTCCTGAGAGTGAGAACAATTAACTACTAGTGGAATGACTAAATTAACATGAATTTGGCCAACTCCAGGAGACACTGGAGGACAGAGAGATCCGTGGGATTGCGAAGAGTCGGACATGACTTAGCAACTGAACAACAACAAATGTGATTCCACTCAGCTTTTCTCAAGACCGGCTAAAATTGGAGAGATGCTGCTACTTATTTACAAAGCCAGAATTTCTATCAATCCCTGTGTGTGAGCCTCTTGTTCCTTCTAGAGTTTAGCTGTGAGTGAAAAGGTAATTAAGTTGGATGTTTAAAGAGCTGGAGCTTGCAAACGGAAAGAGTTGGGCAGAATAAACTTGTGCCATCTCGTGCCTTGCTTGGCAGAGGGAATTTATTCTACCAGCTGCAACCCCTTAAATCCCGTGGGCAGAGAACTAACATTTTAAGATTATATGAGCCTTCAGTTTTCAGAAATAGATGATGGGATGTCTCCTGCCTTGAGGAGGGGGTTGGGCTAGAAAAACCATCAAGGTCCCTTCCAGCCCGAGAAATCTATGTTCTATGACACAAGGTGTTAGTGCAGACCACAACCTAAAATTGTCTAACAACACACAATGGCTGGGTGTGCACGATGTGTGATACTTAAAAGAAATCAATGATATTTATTTATCAACAAAGTGGATGAGGGGACTGGAGGCTAAAACATATGAACAACGGTTGCAGGAACTAGGTCTGTCTAGTTTAATGAAAAGAAGGACCAGGGGAGACGTGATAGCAGTCTTCCCATATCTGAGGAGCTTCCCCAAAGAAGAGGGAGTCAAGCTATTCTCCAAAGCACCTGAGGGCAGGACAAGAAGCAATGGGTGGAAACTAATCAAGGAGAGAAGCAACTTGAGAACTAATGAGAAACTTCCTGACAGTTAGAACAATTAATCAGTGGGAAGACTTGCCTCCAGAAGTTGTGAATGCTCCAACATTGGAGGCTTTTAAGATGTTGGATAACCATTTGTCTGTAGTGGTGTAGGGTTTCCTGCCTAAGCAGGGGGTTGGACTAGAAGACCTCCAAGGTCCCTTCCAATTCTATCTATTATTCTAGTCTATTCTATCTATTATCCTATTCTATTGAAATGCTGGCTAATCCAACTTTCTAAAACAACGGTGGTTCTCAAGTCGTGAAAGTGCAAAGCCCATTTTAGCCTACTGTGGCATGTTGTATACATCTGAACATGGGTGCAAGGGTGGAAAGGAGTCTGATAGGGTGTCAAACCGGGGTTCCCAAACTTGGTCGCGTTAAGACTTGCGGACTTCAACTCCCAGAATTCTCCAGCCAGCATAGCTGGCTGGAGAATTCTGGAAGTTGAAGTCCGCAAGTCTTAACGCGGCCACGTTTGAAGACCTCTGGTGTAAAAAGAATATTAGCCCATCCTTTGCAGTTCAGAATGGGCCAAGAAATTCCCAGCGCTCCATTCCCCTGTAAGGTAGCTTGGCTCTTTGCGGGAGGAAAAAAATAAAGTCAACCACGTTGCTGATTGGAAATGCTACTGGACAACTGCAAACCGTGTTGTCTTTTTTTAAAGATGTCACTTGCAATCCGGAAAAGGAGAAGGCATCTGAGGCGAATTCTTTCCAAGTAAACAATTGCTCAGAGAACATTTCAAACAAGGAGTCCACAAGCAGCCTTCCCGGCAAGATAAAAAACAATATTGCTACCTCGTACATCGTAAATTGACTGTCGGCCTAACCAGCCGGAGACAAGGATGAGAGGAAGACTGCTCCTTAGCACTCGGGGCAAACCTGGGGAAACACCACCCTCTAGAGGACGCTCAAGGCATCACGGCAATGCTACCTTGAAGGAACAACTGCAGTTTCCCAGGTAAAAGACGCCAGGTTGGGGAAGGAAGGCAATTCTGCTGATTTAAAATGGAATTCTTCTTTAGAAGGATCGTCTCGGGATATGACGGGAACTGCAACTCCCAGAATCCCCCATCACCACTGGCCTCCTCAATCAAGAGGCTAAAACCTATGAGGAACGGTTGCGGGAACTGGGTATGTCTCGTTTAATGAAAAGAAGAGACCAGGGGAGACATGGTAGCAGTCTTCCAATATCTCAGGGGTTGCCTCAAAGAAGAGGGAGTCAACTATTCTCCAAAGCACCTGAGGGCAGAACAAGAAGCAATGGGTGGAAACTAATCAAGGAGAGAAGCAACTTAGAACTGAGGAGAAATTTCCTGACAGTTAGAACTATTAATCAGTGGAACAGAAGTTGCCTCTAGAAGTTGTGAATACCCCGACACTGGAAGTCTTTAAGAAGATGTTGGATAGTCATTGGTCTGAAACAGTATAGGGCTTCCTGCCTAGGCGGGGGGTTGGACTAGATGACCTCCAAGGTCCCTTCCAACTCTGCTATTGTATATTGACTATTGTAAGAGTGACCTTGAGGCACCCCAACTGAAGTGCCTGGATCCCGCAGGCCCTCTGAGACTTATTCTTTGATTATTTCTTGATCCAATGAATGAAAAAGCACTACTGACAAATCGGTAGGGTTATGCCTTTAGTCAGAGCTGGGATTCAGCCATTTGGGGAGAAATTTGCTAATTTTACATCTGTTTCACCGAACTGGAGGTTGCAAGGGCTGGCTGGCCCCGCCCTCCCCTCTCCTCCCAGGAGTCTCCATGCAGCCCATTATGAATGCCAGGTAAGTGCAGGGCCCCCGTGGAGGCTCTGGAAGGGCGAAAAAACGGGCCTCCTGGAAGTCCAGAAAAGGGTCCATTTCCGGCTTCCGGAGCCCTGGGGAGTCTGTTTTCATAATCATGGCGGCTCAAGGAAAGACTCTGGAGCCTGGGGAAGAGTAAAAATGCCCCTCCTCCCGGCCGTAGTGCAGGTAGGCCACGCCCAACATGGCCACGCCCAGCCAGCCAGCCAGCCAGGCAGAGAACCGGCTAATAAAAATTTTCAATCCCACCCCTGCCTTTAAGTGGCAACAGCTCATCCACTTCTTGCTTTTCTGCACCCAGTTTGACATTAGGATTACAAGGGTTTACGGTTCACAAGTGAAAACACCGAGATATGGTAAGTGTTCCTGCTGAGATCAGGAATGGTCTTATGAATGAATGAACCCTAACCCATTTGGAGTTCTCGAATGGAAATCTCACTGACCACAAAGAGCAACTTTCTAAAAATATGCAGGTCGTCCTGTTAGCAACTCTGGGTTCAGAACCAGTGTCACAACTGTGGTCCCTTAACCAGTGTTAGGAAAATAAATGCGGAATAGTGTAATTCACCAGACAGTAAAGAGATACGTTGCTGTCGCCACAAACAAACTCTAAAACAGTGATAGTAAGAAAATAAATAGTCTTTACTTTGTAGCAACTAAAAATGCTTCTTCTGAATAACTTCTCAAACAATAATAACAGTCCTTCACCCAACACAGAGTTATCTTACAGTGATGCAAAACAAATCCTCCTCCTTCTTCAATATTCAGCTTCAGCTTCTCAGACGGCAAACAGTAAGAACAGGAAATCAAATGGAATCGAAAAGGGAACGGACTGTGATTCTGAGCTTCCTTTATGGTAGAGCTGAGACGCACAGCCAATCAGAATTTAACACAGTTCTTAAAGCTACATAACTCCTTAAGAACATAGGCTCATATATATTGTCAACCCAATATAAGGCTGAATATCCTAACACGTCCCCCACTTAAATTCGTTTAGTGACTGTTGGAAGATACAATGGCACTAGAAAAAGTGACATGACCTTTTTTTTCACACTTACGACCATTGCAGCATCCCCCGTGGTCATGTGAACAAAATCCGAATGCTTGGCAACTGGCATGGATTTATGACGGTTGCATTATCCTGGGGGTCATGTGACGTGGCTTGATGGGCGTGGCGGGGAAGGATACTGCAAAATCCCCACCCCACCCCGCTAACCTGCTTTCCAGTTCCATTCTCCTGTGCAAGGGCAACAGAAGAAGTTCCAGCCGATCAGCTGGGACTCAGGAGGCAGAGAATAGATGGGGGGCGTGGCCAGCCAGAGGTGGCATTTGCCGGTTCTCCGAACTACTCAAAATTTCCCCCACCGGTTCTTCAGAACCCATCAGAACCGGCTGAATGCCACCTCTGAGGAGATCTAACGAAAAAGGCCGGAGACAGGACTCTCTGAACTATTCAACCAAGTCACTCTTGTTTACCGGTTTGGATATTCAATGCAACAGAGGAAAGGGAAAAAAGCTAATTTCCTGGTATTCCTGCTATGCTCTCATTCTTCTTCTTCTTGTTGTTGTTGCAAGAACGATTTGCCTCTGCTAAGTTCTCTATATAAAGGTGGCTGCGGGAATGAATGTGACTTAAGGAAGCTGATCTGTTTTTCAGGCCCGGAACAGAAGCTATCTTGACTTTTAAGCCTGCTTTCCCATAGGAATCGCGCTAGAATAGGATGGGAATTTGGGCAGAGTGACACACACACACACACACACACACAGAGAGAGAGGGAGGGAGGGAGGGAGGGAGGGGGAGAGAGAGAGAGAGAGAGAGAGAGAGAGAGAGAGAGAGAGAGAGAGAGAGAGAGAGAGAGAGAGAGAGAGAGAGGGAGAGAGACGGCAGGCCTGCTGAGATTTGTATGTTTATCCAACTTCTGGGTTTTGTCCTCATTTTCTCGTGCTCTCTGTCTCTTTCTCTCTCTCCTACGCATCACACAAACCTCACCCAAAGCTTTTGGGATGAGAAATAAAATGTTCTCAAAGGGGTGGGGGACAACCCAAGAAAATCCAATTGCCTGGATTTGGGGGGGTGGGGAGAAGCGCAGATCTTGGGTCAGATCAACACACAGGGGAGACAAAGATTCCGTCCGGGCTGTATAGGAAATTTGGTGAAACGATTCAAAAGAATGATTCCGCAGTACGGCTGAAGAATAACCTTCGCTGCTCCCGTTCCAGTAAAAATAAAATACTTAATTTACAAAGAGTGTAAAAAAAACAAAACCCTGGACATTTTTATTTTTTTTTTAGTTTCCAGAAAAAAGTCCTCAGTGGCCCTTCGCCCCTAAATAAAAGGAGTGCATTATTGACGAGGGTTAAAATTCACTCAAGAAGCTGTAAACAAATAACCTTTTTTTTTTAGCATGATCCGCATATTGACAAACTGAAAAAACACGTAGTGAGAATTCAAAGAACTTGTACATCGGCGCCAGAGGATCCCAATAGCTACAGGACATAACGTGATGGTGATATCCCAGATGTTATTATGGTGAGAGAGAGAGAGACAGAGAGAGAAACAGAGAGAGAGAGAGAGAGAGAGAGAGAGAGAGAGAGAGAGAGAGAGAGAGAGAGAGAGAGAGAGAGAGAGAGAGACCAATAATACAGGTGTTGTGATGAAGAGAAGGAGGGAGGGAGTGGGTGGATGGATGGATAGGTAATGACAAATAGGCAGGCAGGCAGAGAAATAGGTAGATGATAGATAGATAGATAGATGATAGATAGATAGATAGATAGATAGATAGATAGATAGATAGATAGATAGATGATAGATAGATAGATAGATAGATAGATAGATAGATAGATAGATAGATAGATAGATAGATAGATAGATGATAGATATAGACAGACAGACAGACAGACAGACAGACAGACAGACAGACAGACAGACAGAAAGAAGATGGATAGAGATAAATGATGGATGGATGGAGAGGCAGGCAGGCAGGCAGATAAATGATAGATAGATAAAAAAATGATAGAAGATGGATAGAGACAGACAGACAAACGGATAGAGATAGACAAGCAGGCAGGGAGATAGATGGGTAGGCAGGCTAAGAGAAATATGGATGGATGGATGTAATTGAATAGATAGATAAACAGGCAGACATTGATAGTGGGTAGATGGTTAGATGTATGGGTGGATGGACGGACGGATGGGCGGACAGGCAGGCAGGAAGACGAATAACCTGTCTTGCTAAGGATGCTTGTTTAAAATGGGGAAAGAGAAATGAAGAGGGAGATCCTTAATCTGGACCTGGATAAAATCTGGTCAATTTTATTACTTGAGAATCATTATTTAATCTTTCTATGCTGCCTCAGCATGGAAGTAGGGATGGAGGGGAGGCCATTCCTGAGAAGATGAAACCCACCAGGTGTAAATACAGGTACCCTCGAAGGAATCCATTGCACCTTCACCTCTTGTGCATCGGTGAATTTAAATGGATGGCATTTGGACATTTGCAATCAGAAGATCAGATTTACTGCCCGGGGCATGGGAAAGAACCCCCAGAATACAGCATCATTTTTAGAGTTAGGAAAGATATACCGAGAACAGTGGCATGGGCTGCAATGCCATCAATGACTACATCGTTATCAATTCCACTTTGCAGACAACCCCTTAATATGACAGTTAGGCAAGTTTGGTCTCCAACGTAGACTCAATGCGGAAGGTAGACAAGTTTTATGATCAAGTTCATCAAAGAGCACGCAAGAATTTCCAGTTTTGTCAGAGTTTGTTGCAGAAAAATCAAATCCAGAAAACACACACGGATAACTGATTCAGCTGGATTCATTCACTTCTTTATATACATAAGAATAGATGGATAAATGTACAATACCAACAGGTGGTTCTCCCAAGTAAACCCAAGGCAGGAGAGTTACAGGCAAACACAAGCAGGTAGTTTCATATCAGCAGAGAAGCCCAGACAGATGGCTAGTTTACTTCTCACAGCACCAGACTGCTTAAGTTTCTGTTTCAATTCTCTGCACAGACTCAGATCTGTTTAAGCTCCCATTGGCTGACTTAGTTGTTATGCCTATTCACTGGCTGACCTTGTTCCAGGCGTGGGTTCCGGTCGCCATTACTACTGGTTCGGTAGTAAAATATTTTTCTCCACGCACTTAAAACAATCATGTGCACAACATTAAAAAAGCAATAAAAATTACATTTTTTCAATGAAAATTGTTCTGTGCATGTACAGAACAAAAAATCAAGATGGTGCCTCCAAGGATAGAACCAGTACGGGTCATGTGTCTGCTGGAGTTACTACCTATTCGGCCAGACCAGACCAAATAGGGAGGAACCCACCTCTGCCTTGTTCCCATGCCTCTCCAAGTCATGAATATTTTAACAAGTTTGGCCTTCTATCGGAGATTATAACTGCTTATAATAATCCACTGGAAATTATACCTGAGGGTAGAACAAGAGGCAATGTGTGGAAACTAATCAAGGAGAGAAGCAATTTAGAACTGAGGAGAAATTTCCTGACAGTGAGAACAAAGTGCCGACATGTGATGGGTCGGTGGGGGGCTATGCCCGAAACTTCAAAACTATGTCATAGGGAGAGAATCAAGATCACGTGAAGGGTAAATACCACTTTTGTAATGCCTCACTTGGAATACGGCATCCAGTTTTGGTCACCACGATGTAGAAAAGATGTGGAGACTCTGGAAAGAGTGCAGGGAAGAGCAACAAAGAGGATGAGGGGACTGGAGGCTGAAATATATGATGTTTTAGTTGTGGGAACTGGGTATGTCTAGTTTAATGAAAAGAAGGACCAGGGGAGACAGGATAGCAGCCTTCCAATATCTCAGGGGTTTCCCCAAGGAAGAGGCAGTCAAGCTATTCTCCAAAGCACCTGAGGGCAGAACAAGAAGCAATGGGTGGAAACTAATCAAGGAGAGAAGCAACTTAGAACTGAGGAGAAACTTCCTGACAGTTAGAACAATGAATCAGTGGAACAGAAGTTGCCTCCAGAAGCTGTGAATGCCCCAACACTGCAAGTCTTTAAGAAGAGGTTGGATAGCCATTTGTCTGAAACAGTATAGGGTTTCCTGCCTAGGCAAGGGGGTGGACTAGAAGACCTCCAAGGTCCCTTCCAACTCTGCTATTGTATTATATTGTATTGTATTATAACAGCTGATTATAAAGACTAGAAAAATGCAGCGAAAGAGGAGAAGGTTAGTATCTACGGAAATTCTCAAGTCATCCAGGTCATGGTTGTCCCAAAAATGCTTTCCACCCCCGAAGAACTGAAGGAAGCCTCTTGGATGCGAAGCAAAACGTCTTCAAGGAAAATCAAAGACCGGTAGCCTTTTGAAAAAGCACCTTTGGGGAAAGTTCTGAACAACCTCAGCCAATCCAATGGCTTCTTCGTTGCTCACAGAGCCTTCCAGTAACAAAAATAATGCTTATGTACATGCACTTCAAGGGAGGGAGTGAAAACAGCTCTCAGACCGCCTGCATTATTTGTAAGAGGAGATGGAACAACTCAGTTAACAGTAAAGGCACAGCCAGGGACTTGAGTGTGGAACAAATCACAAATTGTTCGTGTGCAATTTCCAAATTAAGCGAAAGGAGAAGGAGAAGAAAGCCAAGCGGAGTTTCACAACATGATCTTGACCTTATAATCATCATTTCAGAAAAGAACATCAGGAATCACTTTGAAGTCCTGAGACTTCATGGGTGGAAAAACCAGAGAAACTATGGAGAGGAATCAAAGTTGTTCGAGAGGAATGTGAAAGGAGGGGAGGGATGGGGGGGGGGGGAGAAAGACAGATGAAGGAACAGAAGAAAACGGATATCAGAACAAACCGTGAAAATTGCCAAGCGAAGAAGAGAAGCTGCAGCCAAGAAAGACGATGTTTCAAAAAAGGAACTGAAGCTTGTTAGAAGAGGGGGGGAAGAGATCTTATAACAACGGCCGCAGAGACACCGAAGATGGAAACAGAGGCAGACCATCTTTTTAAAGATCCTAGAAAGAGCGCGGAGAAGAGCAACAAAGATGATAAAGGATCTGGAAACTAAATGGTAGGAAGAATTGTTGAGAGAGAGCTAAGTACATTTAGCCTTCCCAAGAGGGAAAAAAAGCCAACACACTTCTAGGCTGCATCAACAGAGGAATAAAATCAAGATCCCATGAAGGGTTAATACCACTTTACAAGGCCTTGGGAAGGCCACACTTGGAATACGCCATTCAGTTTTGGTCGCCACGATGTAAGAAAGATGTGGAGACTCTAGAAAGAGTGCAGAGAAGAGCAACAAGGATGATTAGGGGACTGGAGGTTAAAACATAATGAAGAACATAATGCAGGAGCTGGGTACCGTATTTTTTGGAGTATAAGACACACCGGAGTATAAGACGCACCCAGGTTTTGAAGAGGCAATTTTTTTTTTAAGTAGTTAGGTAGATAGAGGGATAGAGTGGGAGAGAAAGAGAGAGAAATACAGTAGGTAGGTAGGTTGGTAGACAGAGTGTGTAGTTAGGTAGGTAGATAAAGGGATAGGGAGAGAGAGAAATACAGTAGATAGGTAGAGGGAGAGAGAGAGTAGGTAGATAGGTAGAGAGAGGGGAGAGAGAGATACAGTAGGTAGGGGAGAGAGGGTGTGTGTAGATAGATAAATAGGTAGAGGGATAGAGAGAGAGAAATAGAGAGAGAGAAGGAAATACAGTAGATAGGTAGGGGGGAGAGAGAGTAGGTAGATAGGTAGATAGAGGGGAGAGAGAGAGATTCAGTAGGTAGGTAGGGAGAGAGAGTGTAGATAGGTAGGTAGAGGGATAGAGAGAGAAAAATAGAGAGAGAAATAGAGGGAGAGAAATAGTAGATAGGTAGGAAGAGAGAGAGAGTAGGTAGGTGGGTGGGTAGGTAGGTAGGTAGGTAGGTAGGTAGGTAGGTAGGTAGGTAGAAGTTTCCAGGTGTATTTACCCATGTGCTGGAGAAGGAAATCACTGACCACCTTTGGAACAAATCTTTGTTTCTACAGGCACAGTACTTGATCAACGTAATTCTCATCAATCACTCTAATTAAACAGCTTTCCGAAAGGGGGGAAAAAACCTTTTTACACTGTGCAAACCTCCCCCAGACAGCTCGTTTTTTGCGAAAATAGGCCCGTTGTTTTTTTTCAAATAAAAGGCATGAATAGCCTGGGGGGGCTTGCAGAGTGCTCCTGGGGGGGGGGGCAAAACGAGGAAAAATGGCCCGTTCTTTTTCATGAAAACGGGCCATTTTTTGGTCAAAAAATAGCATGCATAGCCTTATGGAGGCTTATAGAGTGCTGCTGGGGGCTGGGGGGGGGGGGCAAAACACCCTGTTTTTTGCTCATTTCTGCCCTCCCCAGCCCCCAGGAGCTCTCTGGAAGCCTCCATAAGGGTATATGCGTGGCCATTTTGCTGAAGGGGTGGGGTTACAGGAGGCAAAAAAATGCTGTATTCGATGTATATGACGCACCCAGATTTCCAGGCTCTTTTTAGAGGAAAAAAGGTGCATCTTATACTCCGAAAAATATGGCATGTCTAGTTTAATGAAAAGAAGGACTAGGGGAGACATGATAGCAGTTTCTCAATATCTCAGCGGTTGCCACAAGGCACCTGAGGGCAGGACAAGAAGCAATGGGTGGAAACTAATCAAGGACAGAAGCAACCTAGAACTGAGGAGAAATTTCCTGATAGTGAGAACAATTAACCAGTGGGGGGGGGGGGGGGGGGAGAGAGAGAGAGAGAGAGAGAGAGAGAGAGAGAGAGAGAGAGAGAGAGAGAGAGAGAGAGAGAGAGAGAGAGAGAGAGAGAGAGAGAGAGAGAGAGAGAGAGAGAGAGAGAGAGAGAGAGAGAGATGCCTTCACATGGCCACCCTTATATATACAGCTTCTTAAAGTGGCAGTAACCCTGATGACTCATCCTCATGTCATCATCTCGGTTTACAGCCTTACAGCAGCTGGTCAGCTATTAAATCGTCATTACCCTGACAGAGCACCCACAACTTCTGAAGGCAAGTCATCCAACTGGTTAACTGTTCCCATTGTCACTGTTCATGAGGGGTTTTTAGACACAAAAACGTTAAATTGGTTCTTTCCAGCTATACAACCACTTCAGGTCACAGAAGGACGAGTTGAGTTCAGCATTGCTCAACCGCAGCACCATTAAGAGGAGTGGACTTCAACTCCCAGAATCCTGCCTAGCTGGCTGGGGAATTCTGGGAGTTGAAATCCACACATCTTCAAGCGATGTCAGGCTTGGAAGCCATCTTTGCCTTTGGGCCTCAAGCCTGCCCCACATTCTACTGTGGGAAATTGGGAGGGGGGATTGTATGGAGCATGGGAGATGTCCCGTCAAAATAACATTCCTTTCTCAGAGAGTCAAGGTCGTTTTGCCCCAATATCTGGACTGACGTGGATGGGAGGAAACCTCCTGCGTGGCAGGAACTGATTGGTCCATGTGATGGACATGGGGGTGTTGGGACAAGGTCTTGGACTTTCTCTTGGGTGAGGAAAACCTGGAAGCTTTCAGATTCGGGTTTTCCCAGATGTGCCAATAGGACATCTCTCATAAAATGGAACTTTGAGGAACCTCAAGACTCGGAGTCTTCTTTCGTTGGAGGTATCACTTGGAACCCTGACACGCTAAGGTTGAGAAATGGTGGACTAGTTTGTTGGCCCTGTAACTGACCCCTGAATCCAGCTTGACAATCCCACCAAATAACACTAATCTAGGTGTTTCCACTAGGTGGACACTAATCAAGGAGAGAAGCAACTTAGAACTAAGGAGAAATTTCCTGACAGTGAGAACAATTAACCTCTGGAACAGAAGTTGCCTCCAGAAGTTGTGAAAGCCCCAACCCTGGAAGTCTTTCAGAAGATGTTAGATAGACATTTGTCTGAAATGGTATAAGGTTCCTGCCCACGCAGGGGGTTGGACTAGAAGACCTACAAGGTCCCTTCCAACTCTGCTATCGTATTGTATTGTATAACACGTGCGCGCACACAAAAATCCCATATCGGAGTGGGATGAAATCAGTCCAAAGAATGAAACAGAAGCCAGGGTGACTCTAACAGGTGCAAGGAAGTTATCTCTTATCAGATATCTATTAACCATTTCCTTTGCCATTTCCCTGGCCGGAGGAGACAATTGTGGACAGCGCCAAGAATGATTCATTCATCGTACAATGCGTCCCCATGCCCCATTAATAGGTTTATATTGCACAAGTAAACAATTTAGAGATGGCCTGAGAAGGGAAAACATAAATGCGCGGCTTCCACACTGAATAGAAGGCGCCCAGAAGACGAAAGGAAGACGAGGGGGAGGAAGACAACACGACAAGGACATCCTGATTGGGTCACGGAGATCTTGGTGCCAGCCTCTGCTTCGCTTGCTATCGGCTGTCACAGAAACGGGGAGGGTGGGAGCATGGTATTTGGGAAGGGAATTATATGGTATTGGAGGAGTATGTAGAAGAGATATACAATAGCAAAGTTGGAAGGGACCTTGGAGGTCTTCTAGTCCAGCCCCCTGCTTGGCAGGAGCCCTATGCCATTTCAGACAAATGGCTATCCAATATCTTCTTAAAGACTTCCAGTGTTGGGACATCCATAACTTCTGGAGGCAACTTCTGTTCCACTGATTCATTGTTCTCACTGTCAGGAAATTTCTCCTTGGTTCTAAGTTGCTTCTCTTCTTGATTAGTTTCCACCCATTTTTTCTTGTTCTACTCTAAGGTGCTTTGAAGAATAGCTTGACTCCCTCTTCTTTGGGGCAGCCCCTGAGATATTGGAAGACTGCTATCAAGTCCTTCTCTTCATTAAACTAGACATACCCAGTTCCTGCAACCGTTCTTCATATGTTTTAGCCTCCAGTCCTCTAATCCTCTTTGTTGCTCTTCTCTGCACTCTTTCCAGAGTCTTCATGTCTTTTCTACATCGTGGCGACCAACACTGGATGCAAATATTCCAAGTGTGGACTTACCAAGGCCTTATAAAGTGGTATTAACACTTCTCACAATCTTGATTCTATCCCTCTGTTTATGCAGCCTAGAACTGTGTTGGCTTTTTTGGCAGCTGCTGCACATGGCTGGCTCTTATTTAAATGGTTGCCCACTAGGACTCCAAGATCCCTTTCACAGTTACTACTGTTGAGAAGATACCACCTATACTGTACCTGTGCATTTCGTTTTTGCCTAAATGTAGAACCTGACTCTTTTCACCATTGAATTTCATTTTGTAAGATAGTGCCCAATGTTCGAGTTTGTCAAGATCCTTCTGTATCTTAAGCCTGTCTTCTGGAGTGTTGGCTATTCCTGCCAGCTTGGTGTCATCTGCAAATTTGATGAGTTCTCCATTTATTCCCTCATCCAAGTCATTGATGAAGATGTTGAAGAGTATTGGGCCTAAAACAGAGCCTTGGGGGACTCCACTGCATATTTCCTTCCATGTAGATGCAGTTCCATTTAGGACTACACGTTGAGTGCGGTTTGTCAGCCAATTACGAATCCATCTGGTGGTGATGTTGTCTAACCCACTTTCTTCTACTTTATCCAATAGTAGGTTATGGTCTACCTTATAAAATGCCTTACTGAAGTCCAAGTAAACTATATCGACGGGATTCCTTTGGTCCACTAGTTTGGTCACTTTGTCAAAGTGTTGTTCTCACCATCTTCTGCGCATGCTGGTGCCCTGTGTTTGGACTTGGTCAAGGCCAACTATCTCGCATACCAACCTGATGAGGCCTTTTGAAGATGCACCCCACATGACACCTTAGGAAGTTGCAGATTGGACGCAGGGCTGGGATCATTGGAGGGAAGGGGCTGTTTAATCATTTGATATGCGCAGGTTCGTGCCTTTTTTGCTCAGATCTTGCTTTCCTTTTCGCTGCTTTCAATTCGTATCTAGTAAAAAGGACTTTCTCTCCATTCAAATGGAGTTGAGGTTTTTCTTTCTTGGATTCTGAAGGGGGCCTGCCTGTCCACTTGGTTCCTTGGGATCCTAGACTTGAGTTGATAAGGCAAGGCAACTTGGTGTCACCAGACACATGGCAGGAGACCAATCTGATGGGCAGGAGGCCAGCAGCTCTTCCGAGTCTCAAGATCCAAAGCAGCTGTCCATGGAGGCCAACATCCTGTTTCCCAGAAGGGGAATCCAGATGCCTCCAGGAAGAACACATCCAGGGCAGGAAGACAAAGGTTTCCTTTGGCCATCAGCGTTACAGCTATATCATCTCTGTACATGGAGGTTCCACTCCTAACATCCATGAGCAATAGGAACTTGAACATTGCCTTTGATGGAGCTGCTCTGGTAGAGGGGACATCCTATCCGGCATCCGGCATTTCCGAAAGCAGCTAACTATAAATTCTAGTGAAGACCAAGAATTATTTATCCATTTTCAATTTCTTTATCTCACGTTTCTCCGGTAAAACTACCCCAATCGTCGTTTTCACTCTTCACTCTTCACCCACTGGGCCTCTTCACTCTAGAACGACGGCGCCTGAGAGGTGACCTGATTGAAGTCTATAAAATCATGCACGGTGTGGACAAAGTCGAAAAGGAAAAACTGTTTTCCCTATCGCACAACACTAGAACTAGGGGGCACTCCATGAAACTTTTGGAAGCTAGACCTCAAACAAATAAGAGGAAGGACTTTTTCACCCAGAGGTTCACTGGTCTATGGAACTCCCTGCCAGAAGAAGTGGTGACAGCTGTCAGCCTCGACACCTTTAAGAAAGGATGAGACGAGTTCATGGAGAACAAGGGTACCCATGGCTTTCATGATGGATGCCTAAGGACACCCTCCGGGTTGGAGACATAGGCAGGATGTCTCTCAATGCCATTTGCAGGGAATCATAAGCAGGTGAAGACATCTGCTTGGGAAGACCCTGAAGCAAATGGGGAGCCACTGTGGGAGACAGAAGGCTGGACCGGATGGGCTGTGGCCTGTTCCAGCAAGGCTATTCTTATGTTCTTATGTCTCTTGGTTGTCCTTGGATCTCTTAACCTACAACCTCCATTGAACCACTTTTGGTCATCATATTATTCTTTTAAAAAATGGAAAGAGTGCAGAACAGAGCTTCAAAGATGATTAGGGAATTGGAGGCAAAAACATACAAAAAGGGGGTTACAGGAATTGAGTATGTCTAGTCTAGAGAAAAGAAGGACTCGGTGACATGAAAACAGTCTTCCAATATTTGGAACAGTAAATCGGTCGGTAAAATGAGGACCCAGATTGTTGGGGGCAAAAGGCTGACTCTGTAAACCACTTAGGGGGGACTGTAAAAGCACTGTGATAAGTCTTAAGTGCTATTGCTTTTTGTAGGGAATATTTTAACTTGGATTCTTCCACTGACTGGGTATATGTGTGGAAACTCAGACAAATGGCTCTCCAACATCTTCTTAAAGACTTGCAGTGTTGGAGCATTCACAACTTCTGGAGGCAAGTTGTCCCACTGGTTAATTGTTCTCACTGTCAGGAAAATTCTCCTTAGTTCTAGGTTGCTTCTCTCCTTGATTAGTTTCCACCCATTGCTTCCTGTTCTGCCCTCAGGTGCCTTGGAGAGTAGCTTGACTCCTTCTTTGTGACAACCACTGAGAGACTGGAAGACTGCTATCATTTCTCCCCTGGTCCTTCTCTTCATTAAACTAGACATACCCAGTTCCTGCAACCGTCCTTCATATGTTTTAGCCTTCAGTCCCCTAATCCTTTTTGTTGCTCTTCTCTGCACTCTTTCTAGAGTCTCCACATCTTTTCCACATCATGGCAACCAAAACTGGATGCAAATATTCCCAGTGTGGCCTTCCCAAGGCCTTGTAAAGTGGTATTAACCCTTCACGTGATCTTGATTCTCTCCCTCTGTTGATGCAGCCTAGAACTGGGTTGGCTTTTTTGGCAGCTGCTGCCCACGGCTGGCTCCTATTTAAACGGTTGTCTACTAGGGACTCCAAGATCCCTCTCACAGTTGCCACTCTTGAGCCAGGTGCCACCTACACGGTAAAAAGCAGTGCCTTTGTTTTTTCTTGCCTAAATGTAGAACCTGACTTTGGCTTCAAGGCCCCTTCCAATGATACAATCTCTGAACGATCTTCTTGCATCGCTTCTACCGGTTTTGCAAGAGCTCTGAAATGTTGGGTCGCGTTAATCAAATCCAAACAAAACCTTTCCCAGACAATTCTTCAGTATCCAACGATTACATCTGTTTACAAAGGCAAAGCTTCCCAATGTGTTTGGAAAGCCAATAAAGGCAACAACCTACTGTACTCCCCCTTGACAGAAAGCAGACCCCACCGTGGATGAAAGCTGGAAACACTGATCCCTCCTTCCTGTCCGCTCTGTGATGTCAGGAGTAAAAAATTATTGGATGTGTTAAAATAGCATTAAGGCAACCCTGTGCCTGTTTCCAGTATGTCACACTTTGATGCCTGAATTGTAATCAATTGTAAAGACTATTTGGGATAATCCAGAGAATAGGAAGCTTGTTTGATTACCTTAAAAAGGAATCCATTGAAAACAAGTCCTATAAGTTAGGCATTGCTTTTGTTTACGTATGTTTACAGAATATAATGAGGAGCATTTAAACTTGATGAATGTGACAGAGATTACTAACATTGTTACTGCGACTTGGATTAGCATGAACGATAGCCAGAACTAACTCCGTCCACACATAACATGGATGTATATTTAAAGCTTGCGGCTTAGAGGCTAATACAACTGCCTACCATGTAAAAACAGCCCAGGTTCGAATCCCAGGAAGGGCATGGGGCTAGCTGATGAAAGCTAAATACCTAAACACACACACAATACAATACAATACAATACAATACAATACAATACAATACAATACAATACAATACAATACAATACAATACAATAGCAGAGTTGGAAGGGACCTTGGAGGTCCTCTAGTCCAACCCCGTGCCTAGTCAGGAAGCCCTATACCGTTTCAGACAAATGGCTATTCAACATCCTCTTAAAGACTTGCAATGTTGGGGCATTCACATCGTCTGGAGGCAACTTCTGTTCCACTGATTCATTGTTCTCGCTGTCAGAAAATTTCTCCTCAGTTCTAAGTTACTTCTCTCCTTGATTAGTTTCCACCCATTGCTTCTTGTTCTGCCCTCAGGTGCTTTGGAGAATAGCTTGACTCCCTCTTCTTTGTGGGAAACCCCTGAGATATTGGAAGGCTGCTATCCTGTCTCCCCTGGTCCTTCTCTTCATCAGACTGGACTAGAAGAGAAGAGAATAATAGAGTTGGAAGGGACCTTGGAGGTCTTCTAGTCCAGCCCCCTGCCTAGGCAGGAAGCCCTATACCATTTCAGACAAATGGCTATCCAACATCTTCTCAAAGACTTCCAGTGTTGGGGCATTCACAACTTCTGGAGGCAACTTCTGTTCCACTGGTTAATTGTTCTCACTGACAGGAAATTTCTCCTAGTATATATATATATAATTAAAAATAAAACAACTCCTATAATATGTAAAAGAAGAAGAAGAAGCACCCACTGCTGATACTTTTAACATGTACGCTTTGAGGATCAAAATGTTTTTGGCCACCAAGGAGGAGGCCATCTAAGGAACAAAATAGATTTGAGAGCTCTCTTTTCTCAGAGTAAATCTTGAGGTCCAGCTCATTTAAGCAGAAGCCACCAAGGTGATTTCACTGATTTCGGAAGCAAAAGTGATTCAGTTTTGGTAAAGACTTGGGTGAGAGGCAGTGGTGGGATTCAAATTTTTTAACTACCACTGGGCGTGGCCTGGTGGGCGTGGCAGGGGAAGGATACTGCAAAATCCCCATTCCCTCCCAACCCCACTAACCTGCTTTCCAGCTCTGTTCTCCTGTACAGGGCAACAGATACAGTTACAGTTACAGTCTATTGGATTTGAATACCGCTCCTGTCTCCAGATGGACTCAGGGCGGTGCACAGGGAATTAAAAATACCACGATAGCAACAATAAATACAATACAATAATAAAATAAGATTAAATTAGAATAACCTGTGCTAAAAATTAAGCTAAAAATACAGTGGTACCTCAGTTCACGAACGCCTCTGTTCACAAACAACTCGGTTCACGAACAGAAAAGTTCATAAAAATATGCTCCGGTTCACAAACTCCGCTTCTGTTCACGAACTCCGCCTCGGTTCACGAACTCCGCCTCGGGTCACAACCAATTTGGTTCGCGACCAAAGTCAGTTCAAGAATTAAAACCAAAAGAAAGATCAGAACGGATTAACCAGATTTACATTAAACCCTATTGGAAACTGTGCCTCAGGTCACGACCAATTTGGTTCGCGACCAGAGTCAGTTCAAGAATTAAAACCCCAAAAAAAAGATCAGAACGGATTAACCGGATTTACATTAAACCCTATGGAAAACTGTGCTTCGGTTCGCGACCAATTCGGTTCGCGACCAGAGTCAGTTCACGAATTAAGTTTGTGAACCGAGGTACCACTGTATTAAAATCTCAACCAATCCACTAAAAATCCCTAGTTCTAAAATCTAAGCTAAAATATAGACTAAAATCTAACTCTAAGCTAAAAGGAGACCCAGCCGATCAGCTGGGACTCGGGAAGCAGCGAATAGATGGGGGGGCGTGGCCAGCCAGAGGTGGTATTTGCCGGTTCTCCGAACTACTCACAATTTCCGCTACCGGTTCTCCTGAACTGGCCAGAACCGGCTGAATGCCACCTCTGGCAAGAGGCAACCAAGAGCTTTCCGCTAGACTGGAAGGCAACAGGCATGCTAGGAAGAGGAAACGGTAAACCGCTTCAGCACTGGGAATGTAAAACTACCCCGTTTCCCTGAAAATAACACCTTCCCCGGATAATAAGCCCAGTCGGGCTTTTGAGTGCATGCGCTAAAATAAGCCCTCCCCTGAAAATAAGCCCTCCCCAAAAATATTGCAGCACGGCAGCGGAAATGAGGTGATCTCGCTCGCCGCCTCCTGGACCTCAAAAATAATAAGACCTCCCTGAAAATAAGGTCAAGTGCTTATTTTGGAGGTCAAAAGAAAAGAAGACCCTGTCTTATTTTCGGGGAAACACGATACATGGAGATGGCCGTGAGGTTACTTGGAATTCAAATCTGATGTGAAGGAGAACGTCGGCATTTTATCAGGATTTATCATCCACAAACTGGAGGTCAGTTGTAAATAGCTCAGCAAGGTGATTAAACCCATGGGAGCTGAATGATGTAAATTGTGAACGCGGCATCAGAAATGACTGGATGGGCTTACTGCTTCTGGATTTTAAATTGTGCTTAGACCTCTGTCTGGTTTTCACAATGCTTTGTGCTCACGTTTTGGAAACCTCGGCATAGTTCTTCCTCATCGTTATCAGAGTGCTTTTCCTCTCCGTGTCTCTCTTTCTGTCTCTGTCTTTCTGCTCCTTCCTATCTCTGTGTTTCTTTCCCTCTTTCTTATCTCTCTTTCTCTCCTTCCTTCCTTCCTTCCTTCCCACCTGCCTCTCTCTCTCATCTCTTCCTCTCTCTTCATATATTAGTGGCCGCAAGGATTTGTTTTGCCCAAAAATGGGAAGATAAGGCAATACCTGATAACTATCTTCTCTCTCTCTCTCTCTCTCTCTCTCTCTCTCTCTCTCTCTCTCTCTCTCTCTCTCTCTCTCTCTCTCTCTCTCTCTCTCTTTCCCTCCCTCCCTCTCTTTTCCCAAATGAAAATACCATCTCCTACATCTGCTAAAGCAGATTCTAGACCACAAAGGTTATGCTGGAAGGTTACAAAGATGCTTCCTTTCAACCAGAAAAACCACTTTCTGGTTTTTCTTTGAAGCCATTTCACTTCCCACCATCCAGTCCGAGCTGAAGAAGCTTCTTGGATGAGAAGCAAAACGTCTTCAAAGAAAAACCAGAAAATCCAGTTGACTCTTGGAGGGGTGGGGACACAGTGGTGGATTTCAATTTTTTTAGAACCTACTCTGTAGGTGTGGCCTATTTTGTGGGCGTGGCTTGGCAGTCATGTGACAGGGTGGGAGTGGCCACCTTTTAAAATGTGGTGAAACTCATTTAACAACGCTCTTGCTTAGCAACCAAAATTTTGGACTCAATTGTGATGATAAATTCTTTCTTTCTTTCTTTCTTTCTTTCTTTCTTTCTTTCTTTCTTTCTTTCTTTCTTTCTTTTTTACCTTCCTTCCTTCCTTCCTTTCCTTTCCTTCCCATTGGGTCACTGGCAGTGGCGGGCCAGATTTACTTCCAGGTATGCCAATGGAACCCCCTCTCACCGGTTCTCTAAATTTCACCAACCGGCTCTCGCGAGTAGGTGCGAGCCTGCAGAAACCCACCACTGGGGGGACGGGACATTTTTGGGACCACCACGACCTGGATGACTGAGAAACTCCATAGACCCTTATGCCAGAACCCCAAAATAAATAAAACAACCCCCACAAGTTATGCAAGCTAGCCATTTTGTTTCACCAACCAGAATCTATTTTTAATTTCATTTTATTAACAATATACACGGCGCATTAGGACAAAGAGCAGGTCCTTGCGTTGGCAATATTTGAAAAGGACAGGAAGTGAAGGGGGGGGGGGGAAACTCAGTAAAAGTTAAACAAGAGAATATGTATCAATGATAAGGGTAGGAGAGGAATCCCTGCAGCTATTGTTACCCTTCTCCACAAATAGCAAAAGGCAGAATTAAAGTATATAAATGGGAAATCCTGTATCTTGGCACAATTTATATATAGCCTTGGCTTACGGTACTTGGAGTGGAACGATCATTCTCGAGCAACATGCTGCATTCAACTAAAGCGATCCAGAAATAGTCCCTATTGTTCAATCACACTATTTTGGAAGCAATCCAGGAATAACGATAAGGACAACGATAGATCCAAACTGGTCCTTTGCGTGCATCTTTTTCTTTGAATTGTCTTTCGAGCCTCCTTGCAAAACCAGCCGTTTTATTTACCGGAAGTCGCTTATAAACATCCATCTTTGACTGGCAAGCAATGGGACGATGAGGTAACCACCTCAAACATGCTAACAAAGCGGCCGATGAAATAAAATCTAAGAGCAGACTCTCGATATCTATTTTATGGATGGCCAATTAATGTTTAATGGCATCTATTAAGACCATCTACGTTTCCTAAGTTAACTTCGATCTATTCCAGTCTTGGTACAAGAGTTGGACAAAAGGACCTGAGGTCATTCATTCATTTCGATTAGCTTTTTGATTCCATTTTTTTCCTAATTTTACCTTTTTTACTAGCACTTGGGTTTTTTTTAAGGTAAAGGTTCCCCTCGCACGTATGAGCTAGTCGTTCCTGACTCTAGGGGGCGGTGCTCATCTTCGTTTCAAAGCCGAAGAGCCAGCGCTGTCCGAAGACGTCTCCGGGGTCATGTGGCTGGCATGACTCAATGCCCAAGGCACACGGAACGCTGTTTCCTTCCCACCAAAGGTGGCTCCTATTTTCCTACTTGCATTTTTTACCTGCTTTTGAACTGCTAGGTTGGCAGAAGCTGGGACAAGTCATGGGAGCTCACTCCGTTATGCGGCGCTAGGGATCCGAACCGCCAAACTTTCTGATCGACAAGCTCAGCGTCTTAGCCATTGAGCCACCATGTCCCCCCCCCTTTTTTAACTTCTTGTTTTTATAAGCCATCCAGAGTCGCTGTATCAATGAGACAGGTGGCACAGAAGTTTTAGAAAAGAAAAATGGTATCTTGTAATACATATATTAGTGGCCGCAAGGATTTGTTATGCCCAAAAATGGAAAGATAAGGCAATACCTGATAACTATCAAATTGTACAGAAAATATTAGAATGTGCAGAAGCAGATAGATTATTGTATACACTAAAGGAAAAAGAGGAATCTGAATTTTTTAGGAGTTGGGACTGTTGGTATAAGTGGTTGGAAAGGAGAAGAGGAAGAATGGATGAGTAATATGAGAGGAGGCAAACCAAATATACATAGATATGTGTTCTGACACACACACCCCTTTCTCCGACTAACACAAGACTGGCTGCCTGCCACTAACTCTCTTGGCTGCTTGCCTGAAGGACTCTGAACAGATACGAAGCTTCCTAACTCGACTAGACACGAACCTGAAAATCAGCACGAATAAACATGAACCTAGAAATCCCACGTTGTTCTCTGCAAGGACTTCCTTAACCAAGACTTCCTTTTAAACCCTCTTGGGAGGGGCCAGTCATTAGGCAGCTGGGACTAATTCAACTCCTTCGAGTTCGCTTCTGATGCAATTGAAACCTCCTTTTTTCAGCCCTTCTCAATCTAGCATCAGGGACAAACTGGCCTTGATCCTCCCCACTCCTCCAAGCCCCAGGTGCCTCCTGATGACCAGCCGGGCTCTCTGCTCTCTCAAGGTCGCCCTCCTCCTCCAGAGCAGACTCATAGGACTCCTCACTAGAGGAGTCCATCAGCAGCTCATCCGGAGCCGGCTGGGCCACCACAGATATGTAGAATAAAAATAAGAAGTTGATATCAACAATATAGAATTAGAAAATAAGGGAAGTTCCGTTGTGCGCTGTAATCACTTGCGTTAAATCGGGGCAGATGTTAGTTCTGCCAATGTGCGTATGTCTGTAGGTAGGGGATGTTTGAGGGAAGGGTTAATATGAATGTATAAAGAGGGGGGAGTTTCTTTTTTGATATCTGTATAAACTTCAATAAAATATTTTTTTAAATAAAGAAGTTTTATAAACACAACTTCTGTTGGCTGATGTGTGGACGCTTGATTGCGTTAATCTGGGCTGTCTTTGGGGTAGCATGCTTTTGTTTTGTGACACTGTCATTGTCTTGTATTTGCAATGGTTTAAGCCAGGGGTCTGCAAAGTCGGCTCTTTTAAGACTGGTGGACTTCAACTCCCAGAGTTCCCCAGCCAGCATAGCTGGCTGGGGAACTCTGGGAGTTGAAGTCCACCAGTCTTAAAAGAGCCGACTTTGCAGACCCCTGGTTTAAGCCGCCCAGGATCTATAGGAGTGGGAGCGACACATAAATGTAAAGAAACAAACAAATAAACACATCTTCCACATCTGTTTCCAAAAGGGAGGCTTACCATGGAGAGGGGAGCCAGACGGGCTGCTGGAAAGGCCCGGCACGGGACTGCAGCGCCCTCCTTGCTTGGTGGTCAGCTCTTGCTCGATCTCCTCCAGCCCCGCGCTCTTCTGGAAGCGGCTCATGCGGTTGACGACGCGGGGCGACAGGTGGGTCCGTACGCAGGGCTGCCCTCCGTAGGGGTTGATGGGGAAGACGTGGGACGTCCCTCGGAGGGTGCTGACCGACACCCACCGGCAATCGTGGCTGAAGGCGATGTCTTGCACCTGGAGAGGGAAGAAGGGCGGGACGGGTCAAGCGACGCAGGTATAAACACCGAGGCGAATCGATCAAAGAGGAATCTTTGTAGCTCAGGGGTCAGGCCTGCAGTCCGATTCCTTTTAGAATCTTGGCCCTTCCACGCTTTCTTTACTATGCTGTTTCACCCCATTTTCCCTCATCCAAATCATCCCCCAATGATTTGGACGAGGGAATAAATGGAGAACTCATCAAATTTGCAGATTACACCAAGCTGGCAGGAATAGAAGATAGGCTTAAGATACAGAAGGATCTGGACAGACTTGAACATTGGGCACTATCTAATAAAATGAAATTCAATGGCGAAAAGAGTCAAGTTCAACATTTAGGCAAGAAAAACCAAATGCACAGGGACAGTGTAGGTGGTACCTTGCTCAATAGTAGCAACTGTGAAAGGGATCTTGGAGTCCTAGTGGACAACCATTGAAATAGGAGCCAGCCGTGGGCAGCAGCTGCCCAAAAAGCCAACACAGTTCTAGGCTGCCTCAACAGAGGGAGAGAATCTAGATCACGTGAAGTGTTAATACCACTTTTGTAATGCCCTGGTAAGGCAACACTTGGAATAATGGATCCAGTTTTGGTCACCACGATGTAGAAAAGACATGGAGACTCTAGAAAGAGTGCAGAGAAGAGCAACCAAGAGGATGAGGGGACTGGAGACTAAAACATATGAAGAACGGTTGCAGGAACTGGGCATGTCTAGTTTAATGAAAAGAAGGACCAGGGGAGACACGATAGCAGTCTTCCAATATCTCACGGGTTGCCCCAAAGAAGGGGGAGTCAAGCTATTCTACAAAGCACCTGAGGGCAGAACAAGAAGCAATGGGTGGAAACTAATCAAGGAGAGAAGCAACTTAGAACTGAGGAGAAATTTCCTGGCAGTGAAAACAATTAACCAGTGGAACTCCTTGCCTCCAGAAGTTGTGAATGCTCCAATACTGGAAGTTTTTTTTGTTTTTTTTTATTGCAAAAGTTTTATTCAGACAAGTTTTCCCCCCTTTTACCCCCCCGACATATAATATAAAATCACATACAAAAAGTATACCCCTCACCTCCCCCCGTCTTAAAATAAAGTTCTCATTCAAATATTAAGTATTATACCCCCGACCAACATGATATAAATTTAGTGTAAGATACATCAATCTCTCCCTGACACCCTCTTCTAAGTTAATTCAGCATATATACATCATAACATAACCATATCCCATTATACCCATCTCTATATTACTTATCCACTTATATTTCCCCACCCTCCACCCTAACCCACCCCCACCTCCCAGTCAATCCCACCCCCCCTGAGTTCCGCTATACACCACTTTAAACATTCCAAACATCCCAGATATTGTTTAATCTATTCACCTATCAATCCAAACATTCCTACCTAAAGGCTACATGGTATTTCCCAGTCTGATATTTATTCTGTATATAATTAATCCATTTTGCCCATTCCTGTGTATAGCTCTCCTGCTTCTGGTCTTTTAGGAAAGCTGAAAGTTTTGCCATTTCCGCAAACCCCGCCACTTTTTGAATCCATTGAGCAATTGTCGGTACAAAATCTTTCTTCCAATGTTGAGCAATCAACAACCTAGCTGCTGTAACCATATACAAAAACAATTTTGTTTCCCCTTTACGAAAATCCTTAGTTATGCCCAATAGAAACATTTGCGGGGTAAATTCTAATCTTTTCTTAAATACGTTTTGCATAACCCACCATATTTTTATCCAAAAAGCTTTAACCTTATTGCAAGTCCACCATACATGGAAGAAAGTAGCATCTAAACACCCGCATCTCCAGCATTTAGGTTGAAAATTAGGATACATACATGATAATTTCTTAGGATCCAAATACCATCTATAAAACATTTTATAAAAATTCTCCCTTAAACTTTGTGACTGTGTAAATTTAACATTTTGAACCCATATTTTTTCCCACGTATCCAACATAACGGGTTCAAATACTGGAAGTTTTTAAGAAGATGTTGGATAGCCATTTGTCTGAAACGGTGTAGGGTATAGAAATGGTATAGAGAAAGAGGAGGAGTAAGATAAAAACTGTGGGGTCCTTGAGGCTCTCTTAGCATAGTTGTTTTCTTGCAGACGTCACATTACCCAACTAGGTAACATCATCCATGCTAGGATCCACTACACATCAGTGCCAGAAGGGAGGGAGCTTGTCTGCAGGATCGGATCCTGCCTCATACATCCACACGGCCGATTCGCTCCCACAGAGAGGGACTTCTCCGGGTGCCGTCCACTAGACTTTGTCAGCGGGAGACGCCCAGGGGAAGGGCTCTCTCTGTGGCGGGCCCAGCCCTCTGGAACGACCTTCCCCCCGACATTAGAACAACCACGGACCTCCGCTCCTTCCGTCTAAAACTAAAAACATATCTGTTCTGCTTGGCCGGCCTAGGGTAGTCTCTCTTCGATGGGGTTGCTAGAAATTTTAGATGGGGATTTTAGCAATTTTTAACTGGATTTTTAGCGCAGGGATAAGGTTTAATTTGTTTTTAATTATATGTGTGTATTTATTGTTTTATTTGCCCTGTGCACCGCTCCGAGTCCCTTTGGGGAGAGGGAGCGGTCAACAAATTAAATTTTATTATTTATTATTATTATTATTGTGAAGTGGAGGAGAAGGAGAAGTGGGAAAGGAGGAGAAGGAGGAAGAAGGAAGAGGAAAACTATGGAGTCCTTGGGGCTCTCTGAACTTGGTAGCTTTCTTGCAGACGTCGCATTACCCAACTAGGTAACGTCATCCATGCTAGGATCCACTACACATCAGTGCATCCACTTCCTCGCTAGCTTGCTACTCATAAAAAAATTCTCTTCCACCGTCATAAGTACATGTCAGTTGCCAAGCGTCTGAATTTGGACCATGTGACCGTGGGGATCACTGCGATGGTGTGAAACATGGGCATAAGTCACTTTTTTTCAGTCCCGCTGTAACTTTGAACGGTCACTAAAGGAATGGTTGTAAGTCGAGGACTGCCTGTCTATGAAAAGGATGGGAGAGTTCTCGCAAAAGGGATCCTTGAAGATATGGAGCCAACGGTTGCTGAAATTCCAAGTCAGAATGGAGTTACAGGAATACAGCATCGATACAGGGACTCCTCGACTTACAAGGGTCCATTTAGTGACCTTTCAAAGTTACAACGGCCCTGAAAAAAAGAGAATGATAGGGCCATTTTTCACGCTTAGGACCGTTGCTGCGTCCCCACAGTCACGTGATCAAAATTCAGGCGCCTGGCAACTTGTTAGGAGTAGACTCCTAGTGTTGGGTAGGCAATATATAATGCCATGATGACAAATGGTCTTTGTTGCTTTAAGATGTTTGAATGCAATTAGAAGCTGTAATTATCTCGGCAATAAGAGGAAGTCAGGAGAGCGCATTCTCTCTCTCTCTGCTGATTGCTCTCTACTTCATTGCTCCCTGATTGCTCGACCGTGACTGCCTATTTGAAGAAGGAAGAAGGAAGAATCGTGAATTGCGACTGTAAGCAATTGTTTCTTTGTTAAGGACTTTGTCTGACTCACTATCTACTATCACTGCTTGTGAAGCAGTAGTTCCAATTTCAATTTCAATTTATTCGAATTTGTATACCGCCCTTTCTCCCTTGCGGGACTCAGGGCAGTGAACAGGCAATGATAAAAAACAACAGTAAAAACATCAATATAAATACCTATGCTAAAAATAAATTAAATTCTAAGCCTGCTCTAAAATGTACAATAGAACCCCAATAAAACCAGATTAAAAGCTACACCAGGCCGGCCGCACAAAAAAGATGGGTCTTCAGGGCTCGGCGGAACAGGTGCAGGTCCGTAGTTGTGCGGAGGTCGGGGGGCAGGTTGTTCCAGAGGGCAGGAGCTGCCACAGAGAAGGCTCTCCCTTCTCTGTGTTGTTGTTGTTTAGTTTTACAACACCTTGTTTTTCACTAAGTATCTGAGATACTATTTTGTGTGTATAGTAGCAACGGGTTTTTCTCTAGCTGCACATTCCACTGCACAATTTTCTGTCTCCCAACAGAGATATCCCCAACACAACTGGTTCATATTTATGACGGTCGCAGTGTCCTGGGGTCACGTGGTCCCCTTCTGCGTCCTTCTAACGAGCAAAGTCAGTGGCGAAGCCAGATTCACTTAACAACCAGGTTACTAACTGAACAACTGCAGCGACCCACTTAACAACTGTGGGCAAGAAAAGTTGCGGAACGGGGCAAAACTCCATGTTTCGCTTAGCAACCTATGTTTTGGGCTCCATTGTGGTCGTACGTCGAGGACTACCTGTTCTCCCTAGGGACCCTTTCCTTCCTCCTGTGTAGAAGATCCCGGAGGTGGGAGGAAAAAGGATTTTTTTTTAATTACTTAAGCGCAAAAAGGGGTTTAAAAGTTAAGCTTTAAACTTTGGGGTCAAAAAGGTTTCATTAACGCCAGACCAAGGTTTCGTGGGGGATTTTCAATACCGAATCCAGCAACCTGAATAACTTTAGAAGGGTTTAAACGTGGTTTTTTAGCTCAATCGGGGGCCCAGCTCAATAAAGCCCACGGTTGTTGCAGCAACACAAATTCTCTCACACACACACAACCCCACAGGAGCCTGCGGTAATTATTATTATTATTATTTTAACTGAATTTGGCTCTGGGTGCTGGTTTTTGCAGCAGGCCAGCTACGGATTCGATGCTTGCTCGTTTTTGTGGGGTTTTTTGGTTCAATCCCGAGAAAACATGAGAAACGAGAGGTCAATCACCAGCAATAACAACAGATCTCTCTCCCCGCCACCCCAAGTTTTGGATGTGGTCTGAAATTAAAGGGGAGGCGAGTTTCCCCTCTTCCCAAAGGAGGGAGGACTTTGAACTTTCTTTTTTTCCCCCTGAATGAAGTTGCAGGAAAACATGCAGGTCGTTCCAGTGGTGGGTTTCTGCAGGCTCGCACCTACTCACGAGAGCCGGTTGGTGAAATTTAGAGAACCGGTGAGAGGGGGTTCCACCTGGAAGTAAATCTGGGCTGCCGCTGCCAGTGACCCAACGGGAAGGAAAGGAAAGGAAAGGAAAGGAAAGGGAAGGGAAGGAAGGAAGGAAGGAAGGAAGGAAGGAAGGAAGGAAGGAAGGAAGGAAGAAAGAAAGAAAGAAAGAAAGAAAGAAAGAAAGAAAGAAAGAAAGAAAGAAAGAAAGAAAGAAAGAAAGAAAGAAAGAAAGAAAGAAAGAAAGAAAGAATTTATCATCACAATTGAGTCCAAAATTTTGGTTGCTAAGCAAGAGCGTTGTTAAATGAGTTTCACCACATTTTAAAAGGTGGCCACTCCCACCCTGTCACATGACTGCCAAGCCATGTGTCAATCTGTTAGTCATCTGTTTATTGTTTTAATTGGTTTTTAAGGGGTTTAGTTTTTAGTATTTTGGGGTTTTTAGCGCAGGGATAACTTGTTTAATCTGATTTTTATATATTTATGATGTATTTATGTTTGTATGTTTTTTAATTCTCCTGTGCACCGCTCCGAGTCCCTTTGGGGAGAGGGAGCGGTCTATAAATTAAATTTATTATTATTATTATTATTATTAAGCCACGCCCACAAAATAGGCCACACCTACAGAGTAGGTTCTAAAAAATTTGAAACCCACCACTGGATCGTTCCTAGCAAACTGTCCAGGAAAAAAATACCCATTTTGCCTTTCAGCTCCAACCTAGGAGCCTTCCAGGCAGAAAACCATTTTGTGTGCATTTGTACTGATAGATAAATAAATAAAGGGAGACTAGGATAGATCTATTTCGAGCTGTTTAGCTCTTCATCAGAGAGCCATACCCTTATTGGGATTCGAACTCATTATTTATCTATCAGTACAAATGCACACAAAATGGTTTCCTGCCTGAAAGGCTCCTAGGTTGGAGCTGAAAGGCAAAATGGGTAGCAGTTAAGTTCCCTTCCTCCCATATTTGGGCATACCAGGTGCTCTGACATAAACATCGACTTATTTCCCTGGCTCAGCTGATAAGGAAGTAGAACTCATGGCCTAATGGTTAAGGCAACTGCCTGACACGTAAACAGCCTGAGTTCGAATCCCAGTAAGGGTATGGCTATCTGATGAGAGATAAATAGCTCGAAATAGATCTATCATAGTCTCCCTTTATTTATTTATCTATCAGTACAAATAGACATGTGTGTGTGTGTGTGTGTGTGTGTGTGTGACATTTTTGTGCCGATCAAAAAATAAAGGGAGACTCTTATCTAAAAAATTGTTTAAACAGGGGATTTGGTTTAAGTGGGCGATGCCAGAAGGGATGTTGGTGTTCTGGGAAGGAGGAAGAGTAAGGATTAAAACAGTTGCTGAGGCAGAAGCCTTTCTTAAAAAACATTCCTCTATCCTGGGGGAAGATCCAGGGGGGACGGAGGGGGCCACAGCCCCGCCCGCTGGGGGCCAGGAAGGAGAACAAGAAGACACAATTGCCTTAGATCTAAAAAATGACTTTGCTTTTTATTAATACAGTATAACTTTTATCTGGATGTTTGTACACGATTGCCAGCATAGAATTTAGAATTTATGATGTATGCATTTGTTTTCACCTTGTAGTACTATTGAAAAATGTATTACCGACTTCCGGTTCCGGCTCCTGCGGAGACGAGCGAGCCTAGCGCTCGCTCGCCGTTTTGTTGCTTTTTCTGCCCCCCCATGGGGGCGAGACGCCCCTTTTTTGGGGGTCTCCCGTAGGGCCGGCTCGGCAGGGACGCCCCCCCTCACGGCGGTGGGGGAGGCGACCCTTTTGCCGCGGCTTAGGTGAAGGAGAACATGCTGCGGGGGGTTCTCCCTTCGCCAACGGCTGTCGGCGCCATTCACTTTAATGAAGAGGGCTGAGCGGAAGAGATCGGAAGGCTTGCCGAGGCTTCAGCTGCGAGGGAGAGTGAGTTTTAAAAAGACTTTTTTTCCTTGCTGCCAGCCAGGCTGAATGGACTGGGAGGGGGGTGTTTGTTTTCAAAAAAAAACCCTCGGACTTAAGCGGCACTTTAAAATGGCTTCTCTGGAAGAGAAAGCGGAAATCTTAAATCCGGACTGTCTCTAACAAGGGAAAGTGGTATGCGGCTACTTGCAACATTGTTTCTAGGTCTGGCTGGTTTAAAAAAAATTTATTTTTCTACTCTCTCCTCTGGGCTCTGAGATGGGCGGTGGAAAGTGGCTTTTCTTTGTCCCTGCCTGACTATTTTAATTATGGAAAATTTCCAGCGTCTTTTTACAATTGGGACTCTCTCTGGATATTAATGAAGAATTTTTTTCTTGTTGGATTTGTGGTTCCTTTTTGGATTACCTTCGTTATTATAACTATTGAGTTGGAAAATTGTCTCTCTCTTGGTTCCTGAATTTTACAACGTTCCAACCTTGATCTGAACTTTTGGCTCCCGGTTAGTCTCACCAGCCCCACCCTGAAAACGCCATTTTGGTGGCACTAACTCTAACAGTTAAGATGGCTCAAGAAACAGCACTGACAAGTTTAGAACAACGGATGGCTTCTCTTGAAACTGTTATACAAACTTTGGTTCAAGAAATTCAGGCCCAGCGGGCAGAAAACATCATTTTCAAGAAGGAGCTATTGGACACACGGAAGCAAACGCTGGAAATCACACAGAAGACTGAAGAATTGGAAGGGGGGCTGGTGGGGGTTAAGGGAGAGATTAAAAATGTTACTAAAGAGGTTGAGGAAACAAGTGGGCATGTGTCTAGGATTGATATGGAAAGAATGACATATTTTTTGAGATTTCAGAATGTTTTTGAGCAACCTGGTGAATGCCTCCCTGATCTTATGAGTACAATTTTAGCAGACTATTTACAAAAACCTAAGGATGAGATCAGGGGGGACATTGACCTAGCCTATAGAATTAACTCAGCATATGCCAGGATAAATGAAGTGCCTAGAGAGATACATGTGAAATTTGTTAGAAGGTCAACCAGAGAGGAAATCTTGAAGGTGCAGAGAGGGAACCCTTTAATTTACCAACAAAAAACGGTCACTATCTTGAAGCAGATTCCTAGAAAGATTCGAGAAGCAAGGAGGAAATTTTCCTTCTTGTCTAAAATTTTATTTGATCATGGGATTTGGTTCAAGTGGGTGACACCCGAAGGGATGCTGGTGTTCTGGGAAGGAGGAAGAGTGAGGATTAAAACAGTTGCTGAGGCGGAAGCCTTTCTTAAAAAACATTCCTCTGCCCTGGGGGAAGATCCAGGGGGGACGGAGGGGGCCACGGCCCCGCCCGCTGGGGGCCAGGGAGGAGAAAAAGAAGATACAATAGCCAAGAGACTTAGATCGAAAAAATAACTTTGCCTTGATTTTCCTGAACAATTTTGCATAATATTTTCTGGATTTTTTGTAAATGTCTGACAGCATGGAATTGAGAATTTAGGTATATGTACTTGCTTTTACCTTGTAGTGTTATGAAAAATGCTTTTTTTTTGTTATTTTTTTATTGTGTATTTTGAGGTCTCGGAAGGGCCGACGACTCTGACGTGAATGCTCTCAAAATTTCTTTGTATCCCTTACCCTACCCTATAAAAAAAATGTAAAACCAATAAAACTTTTTCAATATAAAAAAAAAAAAAATGTATTACCAATGTCTTATTAAGAAACCCCGGAGGGACCAACGACCTCGACGTGAAAGCTCTCAAAATATTTCTGTATTTCACCTTACCCTTACCCTACTTTAAAAAATTTGTAAAAACCAATAAAACTTTTTCAATATAAAAAAATAAAAATAAAGGGAGACTAATATAGATCTATTCCAAGCTATTTAGCTCTCATCAGCTAGCCATACCCTTCCTGGGATTTGAACCTGGGAAGTAATACATGTGAGGCAGTTGTAATTGCCACCAGACCACTGGTTCTCCTCCTGATCAGCTGAGCCAGGGGAATAAGTATATATATTGTGTCACAACACCCTGGTAAGCCCCAAATATGGGAGGCAGCAGAACTGCTTCCCTTTTCTGTCTTTTGGCTCACCCTAGGAGCCATCCAGGCAGAAAGCTATTTTTTTCGTTGCCTTTGTTATATTTGTGTAACGTTTGTGCTGATAGATAAATAAAGGGAGACTAGTATAGATCTATTTCAAACTATTTAGCTCTCATCAGCTAGCCATGCCCTTACTGGGATTTGAACCTGGGAAGTATTACATGTGAAGCAGTTGTAATTGCCACTAGGCCACAGGTTCTCCTCCTTGATCAGCTGAGCCAGGGGAATAAGTATATATTGTGTCACAGCACCCTGGTATGCCCCAAATATGGCAGGGAGCAGAACGTGTGTGTGTATGTCACAAATCACTGATCAGGAGGAGAACCTATGGTCTAGTGGCAATTACAACTGCCTCACATGTAATACTTCCCTGGTTCGAATCCCAGTAAGGGTATATGGCTAGCTGATGAGAGCTAAATAGCTTGAAATAGATCTATACTAGTCTCCCTTTATCTATCTATCTATCTATCTATCTATCTATCTATCTATCTATCTATCTATCTATCTATCTATCTATCTATCTATCAGCACAAAACCGTCACACACACACACACACACACAGATTACCAGAGTTGGAAGGTACCTTGTAGGTCATCTAGTCCAACCCCCTCACCCAAGCAGGAGACCCTACACCAGTGTTGGCGAAACTTTTCGGCACCGAGTGCCAAAATGGGACCATTCACATGTAGGAGGAGGGGAGCACCGGAACCCAGAAGAGCAGCTCCTAGGAGTGCATGTGGGCGCCGGCCACCTGGGCTTCCTGTTTGCATGTGCATGCATAGACGAACTGGCCGGTGCACATGCGCACACCAGAAA
Organism: Rhabdophis nuchalis; assembly: GCA_039707465.1. Lineage (NCBI taxonomy): Eukaryota > Metazoa > Chordata > Lepidosauria > Squamata > Natricidae > Rhabdophis > Rhabdophis nuchalis. The sequence continues at coordinate 402,728,859 of CM077643.1, forward strand.
GCAGAATCTCAGCTTCCCAGTGCGCCCATGCTTGCCGGGGGAGCTGCTTTTCTGGTTTGCAATGCTCCCACATGCACAAAGACCAGCTAGTCAGGGCACATGTACACCCTGGAACCCAGAAGAGCAACAGCTGACGGCTGGCTTGCCCAGAGAGATGGCTCTACATCTTCCTGCATGCGTGCCATAGGTTCGCCATCGTGGTCCTACACCATTTCTGACAACGAATGGCCCCTCCCAGAGGGAATAAAAGAGGAGCGAAAGGGGAGTGGAGTTTGCAGGAGGCCATGAGTTCGCTTCATTGGTTCGTGACTCTCCGAGACTCTTGGCCATGTTTTGTAGATCTCGGCCTGGCAGCTCTCCAAGCCAGATAAGGTCTGTGACCGTAAATCCTCCCTTGAAAGGCTTTGCTGGATGTGAAGGAGCAGAATTCACAGTCAATTAATAAAAGGGGTTTTTTTGGGTCAGGACCAGATTTAGATTTTTAGATTTTATTCAATTTGTATCCCGCCCTTCTCCGAAAGGACCCAGGGCAGCGCACAGGAATTTAAAACAACATACAAAAGTAGTACAAAATACACAAATTTAAAACCTATTAAATAACAATTAAATAACTCCAGGAAGGAGTTTGCTTCGTGCTCTCGAGAAGCTTCGATCAGAATAGAACCAAAAAGAAAAGAAAATCCTCTCGCCCCGCATTTGGCAATCCTGCAGGTCGAGGATACTGGATCTCTCTCCATGTGAAGGAAAAAGTCTTACAATTGCCAAAACAACTTTCCGGAAAAGAAAATACGTTGTTGGAAAAAATACTTATGATTATTTTCCCCCCCCTTTTAATTTAAGGGTCCTACGATATCAAGGAGCCTTCCGGGTAGACAAAAAAAGGCAGTGGGGACACGGTTAACATGGCCACCGGCAGTTATGGCTTTTCCACAGCGGGTTATTTAAAAGAAAAGGGCATCCAAACCCTGAAAGAGGCAAAGGGAGATTCTGCTCTGGACGATAAAGAGAGCCCTGAGATGGTTTTGCCAAGCCAAAATAGCGCCTCAATTCTACAGGCTCTGAAGCCAGGCCACACCACCAAAGGAATTATGGATACACAGGGTGTGTGTGTGTTTGTGTGTGTGTGTGTGTGTGTGTAAGTAATACATTCCTCCTAAAACTCTCCAAAGCCATGCCACACTGCAAAAAAATTATGAATATGCAGTATGTATATACATGTATGTATGTATGTTTAAATACATATACATATAGAGAGAGATACAGATAGCAATTTGCAATAGGCAAAATAGATTAGACTTATATAATTAGACTTATATACCGCTTCACTGTGCTTTTACAGCCCTCTCTAAGCGGTTTACAGAGTCAGCATTTAGCCCCAACCATCTGGGTCCTCATTTGACCCACCTCGGAAGGACGGAAGGTTGAGTCAACCTTGAACCGATTAGAACAGGGGTGGGCAAACTTTGCAACTTTTAGTCTGAAGGACTTCAGCTCCCAGACTTCTCCAGCCAGCAAAGCTGGGAGCTGAAGTCCTTCAGACTTCAAGTTGCAAAGTTTGCCCACCCCTGGGTTAGAATCAAACTTCCTGGCTGTGGGCAGAGTTAGCCTGCAATATTGCATTCTAATCACTGTGCCACCACGGCTTCCTTCCTTCCTTCTCCTTGTTTCACTTCCTTCTCAGTTAGTTTGTTTCCTTCCTTCCTTCCCTCCCTCCCTCCCTCCCTTCGCAAGGATTTAGATTTAGATTTAGATTTTATTCGATTTGTATCCCGCCCTTCTCCAAACGGACCCAGGGCGGAATAGGCCTTAGATTTATATACCGCTTTATAGTGCTTTACCGCCCTCTCTAAGCAGTTTACAGAGTCAGCCTCTTGCCTGTAACAATCTGGGTCCTTATTTTAATGACCTCAAAATGATGGGAGGCTGAGTCAACCTTGAGCCGGTCAAGATCGAACTGCTAGCAATTGGCAGAATTAGTCTCCAATAGTACATTCTAACCAGTGCATCCTAACCACATATGCATATCCATCTAATCCATCCATCCATCCGACCAGATCTATCTATCTATCTATCTATCTATCTATCTATCTATCTATCTATCTATCTATCTATCTATCTATCTATCTATCTATCTATCTATCTATCTATCTATCTATCTATCTATCTATCTACCTACCTACCTACCTACCTACCTACCTACCTATCCACCTATTCTACCAATATATCCATCTATCCATCTATCCACCCATCCTACCAACCTACCAACCTACCAACCTACCAACCTACCTACCTACCTACCTACCTACCTACCTACCTACCTACCTACCTACCTACCTACCTACCTATCTATCTATCTATCTATCTATCTATCTATCTATCTATCTATCTATCTATCTATCTATCTATCCAGGAGCTGGTCCTTCAGACTTAAAGTTGCAAAGGTTGGAGACCCCTGCTTTAGAAAGCATGCCGACCGGCCTCACATAACCTCTGTGCATCTCTAAAATGGTTATTATTCAGTGCCATTGTAACTTTGAACAGTCACTAAACCAAGTGTTGCATGTTGAGGACTACCTGTAGACTCCCTAATAGACAAGCATCAGCATGCAGAAAAAGACCTCCCAATCTGCAAGAAATGCACTGCAAGAAATAATCAATATTGAACAGGATTGCTACGCTGGGATTGCCCCATCAATAAGATATGTTGTGTGTGCTTTAAGCAGCTTCGTGCTTATTAAGAACAAGGGTGTGGGATTTTTATTATCAAATAGTTTTGCATTTATCATGGTGCGTCTGCGGGACATTTTATCCATGCAGATTAGAAGGTTTACATATGAAATGAAAGAGTCATATTTACAGAAAGGAGAAGGAAGTTGTGACTCAGACGATCTTCAAGTTAATTCCCATTTTAGTAGCGGAAATGGTTGGGAATTATATCAGATGGGAGTCGGGGATCATCCTAACGACCACAGCTTCCTCATCCGTGACTTACAGCTTAATCCCAGGCAGCGAATTTTCCTTTTGGTTTGAATGTTTAAACTCTTAATTTAAAGCTTCATACATGATTTATGTTCCCGGGGTCTTTGAGATTCTCTGAGCTCGGCGGTTTTCTTGCAGATGTTTCGTGACCAAAGTGGGTAACGTCCGTGCGCTGATGACGTTAGCTAGTTGGGTAATGAAACGTCTGCCAGAAAACCACCAAGTTCAGAGAGCACCCAGGACCCCACAGTTCAGCCCTGAGCTACAAATATTCTCTTTGATGATTTCTGCTTCTTTTTGGGGGCTTAAAAATATCCCGCCTGTGCTACGCTGTCTAGGAATAATGAGGAATCGGGTTTATCAAGTAATACAACAATCTGGCAGTAAGGATATTTAAAGAGACTAAACTGGCTAACTCAGGGGTGGGCAAACTTTGCAACTTTAAGTCTGAAGGACTTCAGCTCCCAGACTTCTCCAGCCAGCTTTGCTGGCTGGAGAATTCTGGGAGCTGAAGTCCTTCAGACTTAAAGTTGCAAAGTTTGCCCACCCCTGGGCTAACTCTTTCCTGCAATAGTTTTCTTATCAAAACCAAGAACTTTTTATTTATATAACTATCTCTTATGTATCTCAGAGATAAAGCTTTTTTTAAGCAACCAATTTCCACCCTTTTAAAGGTAAAGGTTCCCCTTGCACATATGTGCTAGTCGTCCCCGACTCTAGGGGGCAGTGCTCATCTCCGTTTCAAAGCCGAAGAGCCAGCGCTGGCCGCTGATGTCTCCATGGTCATGTGGCTGGAATGACTCAATGCCAAAGGTGCATGGAACGCTGTTCCCTTCCCACCAAAGGTGGTTCCTATTTTTCTACTTGCATTTCTTTACGTGCTTTCGAACTGCTAGGTTGGCAGAAGCTGGGACAAGGAACGGGAGCTCACTCCCTTATGTGGTGCTAGGGATTCGAACCACCAGCCTTTCTGATCGACAAACTCAACACCTTAGCCACATGCCTTCCCATCCCTTTAAGGACAGACAAAACCAGATTTACAGATTAACAGAGTTGGAAGGGACCTTGTAGGTCATCTAGTCCAACTTCCGAGGGCAACCTCTGTTCCATGGGTTGATGGTTCTCCCTGTCAGAAAATTCCTCCTTATTTCCAGGTTGAATCTCTCCTTGGTCAGTTTCCATCCATTGTTCCTTCTCTGGCCTTCAGGGGCTTTGGAGCATAGCTTGACCCCTTCCTCTCTGCGGCAGCCCTTCAAATATTGGAAGGCTGCTCTCCTGTCTCCCCTGGTCCTTCTCTTCCCTAGACTACCATGCCCAGTTCCTGCAACTGTTCATCGTATGTTTTAGCCTCCAATCCCCTAATCCTCCTGGTTGCTCTCCTCTGCACTGTTTCTAGAGTCTCAGCATCTTTTTTATAGTGTGGTGACCAAAAGTGGATGCAGGACTCTAGGTGTGGTCTTACTAAGGCTTTATAGAATGGTCTTAGTACCTCCCTTGATCTTGATTGTATCCCTCTGTTAATGCAATTTAGGATTGCATGGGCATTTTTGGCTGCCGCCGCACACAACTAGCTCATATTTAGCTGGTTGTCCACTAAGACTCCAAGATCCTTCTCATAATTACTGCTATTAAGCCAGGTTAAACCTAGTCTACATGTGTACCCCTTCAAGTACTGGAATACTGCATCCAGTTTTGGTTGCCACGATGTAGAAAAGACATGGAGACTCTGGAAAGAGTGCAGAGAAGAGCAACAAAGAGGATTAAGGGACTGAAGGCTAAAACATATGAGGAACGGTTGCAGGAACTGGGGATGTCTAGTTTAATGAAAAGAAGGACCAGGGGAGACATGATAGCAGTCTTCCAATCTCTCAGGGGCTGCCCCAAAGAAGAGGGAGCCAAGCTACTCTCCAAAGCACCTGAGGGCAGAACAAGAAGCAATGGGTGGAAACTAATCAAGGAGAGAAGCAACTTAGAATGAAGAGAAATTTCCTGACAGTTAGAACTATTAATCAGTGGAACAGAAGTTGCCTCCAGAAGTTGTGAATGCCTCAACACTGCAAGTCTTAAAGAAGACGTTGGATAGCCATTTGTCTGAAACGGTATAGGGTTTCCTGCCTAGGCAGGGGGTTGGACTAGAAGACCTCGAAGGTCCCTTCCAACTCTGCTATTGTATTGTATTGTATTGTATTGTATTGTATTGTATTGTATTGTATTGTATTGTATTGTATTGTATTGTATTGTATTGTATTGTATTGTATTGTATTGTATTGTATTGTATTGTATTGTAAGTAGCTCAGGTCTAAATGACTAGACTCCACGAAAAGTCTAAAGAAGCAACAATGAAACATTAAAATGTTGCTTCTTTAGACTTTTCATTGAGTTAACCCAATCCAAGATGAGTGGGTTTTCACAGCAACCCATGCCAAAGTATTGGAAGATCCAGGTTAGTGTTGTAGGAAGACATCCCACCCCATAGATTAAAATATTATTTAGTCTTAATATTAAAAAGAGGCAGGATAGACTATTCCCCCAAAGGAGAAGTGGAGAAACATGTTCTTAGAGGCAGAAAGCAGCCGGACAGACAAATAGACAGACAAGTAGATATTACAAATAATTGATGGTGGAGAACAATAGGTGGCCCGTTTTTACTTCACAGGGTAGCCCCAACGAGTTGTATCAGTATCAATAATACAATAATACAATAGCAGAGTTGGAAGGGACTGTGGAGGTCTTCTAGCCCAACCCCCTGCCTAGGCAGAAAACCCTATGCCGTTTCAGACAGGTGGCTACCCAAGAGTGCAGAGAAGAGCAACAAAGAGGATTAGGGGACTAGAGACTAAAACATATGAAGAACGGTTGCAGGAACTGGGTATGCCTAGTTTAATAGAAAGAAGGACTAGGAGCGACATGATAGCAGTCTTCCAATATCTCAGGGGCTGCCACAAAGAAGAGGGAGTCAAGCTATACTCCAAGGCCTGAGGGCAGAACAAGAAGCAATGGGTGGAAACTAATCAAGGAGAGAAACAACTTAGAACAGTGGAGAAATTTCCTAACAGAACAATTTAATCAGTGGAACAGAAGTTGCCTCCAGAAGTTGTGAATGCCCCAACACTGCAAGTCTTTCAGAAGATGTTGGATAACCATTTGTCTGAAACGGTATAGGGCTTCCTGCCTAGGCAGGGGGTTGGAAGACTAGAAGACCTCCAAGGTCCCTTCCAACTCTGCTATTGTATTGTCTTGTATAAATCTTAAAGGATAAAGGTGGGTTGCTCCAATCCTTGGGGCTTCGGGCGCTGTGGGGTGGGGGGGGTGGGGAGTGCAGATTTCTTTATCGCTCTCTGCGGGGAAATCCTGCGGAGCAGCAGGGATCAAAACCAGCCTGTCTCTCTAGACTCCCAAGTTCTGGAAGAAAGTGAGCTGCGTACAACCCATTCCCGGAGTTCTTCATTTGAGAGCCAACCACCCTTACACCCCCTTAGTTTGTTAGCTTTCAACGCTTTCCAGCCCACCCTCTTGACGTTGCCTAGATCAAAGGACGGGCGGTTGGCTGGTGGGCCAAACTGAAGACCACTGAAAGGTTCTTCACCATCCAATGTGGTCCTCTGGCTTCCTGCTAGGCGGCCTTCGGAAGAACACATGGTGAACATGTGTATGGGGGAAGGCCCGCTGGTCCAGAGTCCATGTGTATGGTGTATACAGCATGAAAGGGGCTTTTATGTGTATCTAACAACGGTGCATGCACGCATACACACGCAGACACACAGGCTGTTCTCCAACCATGCATTATAAATGTGTAGGTTGGAGTGAAGCCAGGCAGCCGTGGTCCTCCTTCCTATTCATCTCCAGAGTAAGTGAGCTCCTGGGAGGAATTGACGATAAGCCTTCGCGTCTTAAATGAGCCGATGCTCAACTACTGAACAACAAACACCGGATGAAGTGAGCCAAGGACAGGATAATCCAGATACCATCTGCGCTCTCATCCTCAGCGTTGGTCTGGGGTGTCGTGGCAAGAGACTGGACAAACTTTTCTTTCTTTCTTTCTTTCTTTCTTTCTTTCTTTCTTTCTTTCTTTCTTTCTTTCTTTCTTTCTTTCTTTCCCTACCTTCCTTTTTCTTTCTTTCAAACAAGCGATGTGGGCCTTTTATTACCGACCTCAAGGCAAAATATCAATACAATACAATACAATACAATACAATACAATACAATACAAGACAAGACAAGACAATACAATACAATAGCAGAGTTGGAAGGGACCTTGGAGGTCTTCTAGTCCAACCCCCCGCCTTGGCAGGAAGCCCTATACCATTTCAGACAAATAAACCGCCCTGCCGCCCTGTTTAGGGTGACCCGCTCCCTCCTTCAACAGAGGCCGCGGGAAGCTCCTTTGCAGGGCAGAGCAGAGGAATTTGGAGAATATCTGCAGGATAAAATCGCTCAGATCCAGAATGAGTTGACCCCCATGGAAAGTAGTCCAGAGGGACTATCTGAGGCAGGTCTTGAGACAGTATTATGGGAGGAGTTTGACTTTGTTACTTCCGATGATATGGACAGGTTGCGGAGGTGACTGAAGGCCACCACATGTTTATTGGACCCTTGTCCCTCCTGGCTTGTACTGGCATCCTGGGAGGTTACACGAGGCTGGCTCCAGGTAATTGTGAACGCTTCTTTGAGGGAGGGGTCCCTGCCGACCGTCTTGAAAGAGGCGGTGGTGAGGCCTCTCCTCAAGAAGCCTTTCCTGGACCCAGCATTGTTAATACATTATCATCCGGTCTCCAACCTTCACTTTTTGGCGAAGGTTGTAGAGAGTGTGGTGGCACAGCAGTTCCCCCGTCACCTTGAGGAAATTGATTATCTGGACCCGCGCCACTCCGGCTTCGGACCTGGACACAACACTGAGACGGCATTGGTCGCGTTGGTGGATGATCTCTGGAGGGTCCGGGATAGAGGTTGTTCCTCTATCCTGGTCCTATTAGACCTCTCAGCAGCTTTTGATACCATCGACCATGGTATCCTATTGCACCGGCTGGAGGGGTTGGGGGTGAGAGGCACCATTTTACGGTGGTTCTCCTCCTACCTCTCCGGTCGGTCGCAATTCGTGTTGGCAGGAGGGCAGAGGTCGACCCTGAGGCCCCTCATGTGCGGGGTACTTCAGGGGTCGGTCCTCTCGCCACTCCTGTTCAACACCTATATGAAGCCGCTGGGCGAGATCATCCGTGGTTTTGGGGTAGAGTACTACCAGTACGCTGACAACACGCAGCTGTACATATCTACCCCAAACCACCCCAACGATGTCGTTGAAGTGATGTCCCGGTGTCTGGAGGCCGTACCGGCCTGGATGGGGTGTAACAAACTCAAACTCAACCCGTCCAAGACTGAGTGGCTGTGGTTTCCGACGTCCCGGTATAGCCAGTTGATGCCATCACTGGCCATCGGGGGCGAACTATTAGCCCCCGTGGAAAGGGCCCGCAACCTAGGCATCCTCCTGGTCTCCCGGCTATCCATGGAGGACCATGTGACGGCCGTGTCCAGGGGGGCTTTTTACCAGGTTCGCCTGGTACGCCAGTTGCGCCCATTGCTTGACCGGGATGTCCTTCGCACAGTCACTCAAGCACTCGTGACGTCCCGTCTTGACTACTGCAATGCTCTCTACATGGGGCTCCCCTTGAGGTGCACCCGAAGACTGCAGCTAGTGCAGAATGCGGCCGTGCGGGGGATTTGGGGAGCCTCACGGCATTCCGATGTGACACCTCTCCTGCGCGAGCTGCACTGGCTTCCTGTGGTTTTTCGGGTGCGCTTCAAGATGCTGATAACCATCTTTAAAACGCTCCATGGCACGGGGCCTAGTTATTTGCGAGACCGTCTCCTACCCATACATCCCTTCGGCCGATTAGCTCGCACAGAGAGGAACTTCCCTGGGTGCCGTCTGCCGGGCAATGCCGGTTGCCGACCCCCAGGGGAAGGGCCTTCCCTGTGGCGGGCCCAGCCCTATGGAACAACCTGCCCCCCGAACTCTGGACCACCACGGACCTCCGCCTCTTCCGCCAATGTTTAAAGACCTATTTTTTTCATCTAGCCAGCCTAGCCTAGCCCCCGAGAGCACCACCACAGACTGAATTTTAAATTGCTCCAAACTGATTTTAATTAGCGGGTAATTTTTAGGGAATGTTTTAGCACAGGACACTTTAATTTAATCTGATTTTATTATTTGTAGTCTTATTTATTATATGTTTGCTTTTACTTATGTGTTGTATTACTGTTTTTTAACCTCCTGTGCGCCCCCCTGAGTCCCCTCGGGGAGATAGGCGCGGTATAAAAATCAAATAAAATCTAAAATCTAAATCTAAAAATGGCTATCCAACATCTTCTTAAAGACTTGCAGTGTTGGGGCATTCACAACTTCTGGAGGCAACTTCTGTTCCACTGATTAATTGTTCTCACTGTCAGCAAATTTCTCCTCAGTTCTAAGTTGCTTCTCTCCTTGATTAGTTTCCACCCATTGCTTCTTGTTCTGCCCTCAGGTGCTTTGGAGAATAGTTTGGCTCCCTCTTCTTTGGGGCAACCCCTGAGATATTGGAGAACTGCTATCATGTCTCCCCTGGTCCTTCTTTTCATTAAACTAGACATACCCAGTTCCTGCAACTGTTCCTCATAGGTTTTAGCCCCCAGTCCCCTAATCCTCTTTGTTGCTCTTCTCTGCACTCTTTCTAGGGTCTCCACATCTTTTTCATAGTGTGGTGACCAAAACTGGATGCAGGACTCTAGGTGTGGCCTTACAAGGCTTTATAGAGTGGTTTTAGCACATCCCTTGATCTTGATTGTATCCCTCTGTAAATGCATTTTAGGATTGCATTGGCTTTTTTGGCTGCGGCTGCACATTGCTAGCTCATATTTAGCTGGTTGTCCACTAAGACTCCAAGATCCATTCCACTCAGCTTCCATCCATTGCTCGTTGCCCTGCCCCTCAGGGGCTTTGGAGAATATGTTGCCCTCTTTTCAAATGTTGGGAGGCTGCTATCATGTCACCCCCTAGTCCTCCTCTTCGTTAGACTAGACATAACCAGTTCCTGCCACCGTTTTTAAAAATATGTTTTGCCCTCCAGCCCCTTAATCCTCTTTGATGCTCTTTGCATGCTTTCTAGAGTTCCAACATCTTTTTTGTAAGGCGGCGACCACAACTGGAGGCAGCAGGCCACGTGTGGTCTTACCAGTGCAAGGCTCTTAGCTACTGCTGGCGTGAACCACCAATGTAGGATCCCGTTAGTGGCTTTTTTTCAACGTTTATGCGAAGCCTGTCCCATTTCTGCTCATCCTGCAGGCTTAATGTACCAAGCAGTGTATTTATTTATAACATCCCTCTACATTTGTTGTTCAACTGTGTGAGGTTATGTTTGGACAGCAATAACGCAACAGGGGTTTTTATTCCCTATATATTTACACTGATGCTTTGGGGGGGGGGGGATCGGAAGCGAGGTCAAGCGGGCTTTTAAATACATCACTGGGATGAAATTCGTGGGGGCAGCCAAACTCCCTCAACAGATTCAACAGGATGGGGCTGAATTCATGGTTAAATAAAAGCAGATCACACAAGCAGAAGTGCGAGCCCTTTCGAGCCACACGAGCGAGGCCACACGTGGAGTATTGAGTCTAGATCTGATCACTACGGTGCAAAAAAATAATAATGGAGAAAGTACGCAGAGAAGAGCAACGAGGATAATAAGGCAGGGGCGGACAAGCCTCTAGGTCCGTTGCCCGTTGGGAACCGGACCATGCGAGCTAACGGGTGAGTGTGCAAAGCCCCATCTGCACAAATGGTGGGCACCCACAGAAAACCATCCTCCCCACTGCTACCACGGTCTACACAGCCAGAAAGGTTGTGATAATGGGTCTTATTCATCAATGGTGCTGTGGCCCTCCGGTGGCCAGCGGACCTGGCAGGAGTATCGGAAGTGAGGAGGTTGGGGAGGAACATGGGCCAGTCTTGGGGGCTGAGGAGAGATCAGACGAGGGCTCTGCGTCGGAGGCAGAGAGGGAGCTAGGCAGCAGCGAGGCAGAGGAACAGCTGGAGCCTGTTCCCAGTGGGCGCATGCGCAGAGCTGCCAGAAGACAAGAACATCTAAGAAAGCAGGGTCAACTTAAGAGTAAAGCCACACCTTGGAGGTGATTGGCCCCCTCCCAGAGGAAACAAAAGAAGAGCGAATGGGGAGGGGGGCTTTTGCAGGAAACAATTTGTTCCTTTGGTCGTTTCAAGAGTGGAAAGTTCTTTTTTGTGACTGTAAGAGACCCTGTGCCAAGTGTTGCCTTGCCCTGCGTTGGGAAACCGTTTCCCTATGGGCAGCTATAGGGGTAGAGAGAGGGAGGGAGAAATGCAGTAGGTAGGTAGGCAGCTATAGGGATAGAGGGAGGGAGATATACAGTAGGTAGGTAGGTAGGTAGGTAGGTAGGTAGGTAGGTAGGTAGGTAGGTAGATAGGTAGGTAGAGGGATAGAGAGAGAGGGAGAAATATGGTAGGTAGGTAGAGGGATAGAGAGAGGGAGAAATATGGTAGGTAGGTAGAGGGATAGAGAGAGGGAGAAATATGGTAGGTAGGTAGAGGGATAGAGAGAGGGAGAAATATGGTAGGTAGGTAGAGGGATAGAGAGAGGGAGAAATATAGTAGGTAGGTAGAGGGATAGAGAGAGGGAGAAATATGATAGATAGGTAGAGGGATAGAGAGAGGGAGAAATATGGTAGGTAGGTAGAGGGATAGAGAGAGGGAGAAATATGGTAGGTAGGTAGAGGGATAGAGAGAAGGAAAATACAGTAGGTAGGTAGGTGGGTAGGTAGAGAGATAGAGGGGGGGAAATATAGTAGGTAGGTAGGTTGGGGGTTATACGGTGGTTGTGTGTATGTGTTTCTGTGTGCAGGTGTAGATCTACACACAGATTGGTTGGCCATTTAACCAGACTGGGCCACAGCAACGCGTGGCCGGGTATAGCTAGTATTTAATATTTTATTTTCTGTTTTTCCCTTCTCCCCCCGCCCCTTTTCCTTTTAACAGTGCATTGTCTGGGTTCTGTATCTTCTCCCTACTTTCTTTTCTAGTTTGATTGGACAACCTTTTGACCAGGATGGCATAAGGTCTCATGCCTTCTGGTTGGACCAGAAGTCCTCCAAGGTCCCTTCCAGCCCTTCGATTCTATGGTCTAAGTAGGAGGAGCTAGACATTGGGGTGGAACGAAGTAGGTAAGGAAATGTGACACAGGTCCATTCATTCATTCATTCATTCATTCATTCATTTATTCGATTTCTATACCACCCTATCTCCCAAGATGGGAATCAGGGCGGTGCGCAGGAACTATAAAATATAAAATACAAATAAATACAAACAGTCACAATGGTTAAAACAAGAATTAAATAAAATTTGGCCCGTGCTAAGAACATTAATTAAAACCCAACTAAAATAATAAAATAGCTATACCAGCTATGCCAGGCCGGCCATATGAAAGAAGTATGTTTTTAATGCCCGACGGAAGAGGCGAAGGTCTGAGATTGTACGGAGGTCTGGGGGCAGGTCGTTCCAGAGGGCGGGGCCTGCCACAGAGAAGGCTCTTCCCCTGGGAGTCGCCAGCCGGCATTGTCCGGTGGACGGCACCCTAAGGAGGCCTTCCCTGTGGGAGTGGACAGGTCGGATGGAGGTATGTGGCAGGAGGCCAGGGATGTCCAAACTTGGGAACTTTAAGACTTGTGGACTTCAACTCCCAGAATTCTGTTTGGACATCCCTGCAGTAGGCGGTCCTGCAAGTAACCCGGCCCGATGCCATGGAGCGCTTTAAAGATGGTCACTAAGACCTTGAAACGCACCCACATAGAAGTCGGTAGAAGGTTTGGATTCCACCAATCAGAACGGACGCTTTTAGGAAATGGATGGCGGCTTTTGCAATTCCTCCCAAGGCCAAAGGGTGAAGTGGTGGGAGTTGAGAGCAGCCTCAGCTCTTATCTCTGTTACCAGGGACTCCGTCTTTTAAGCAGCTGCAAACAGGCTTGATGAATTATGCTAATTAATTGTTTGTTCTGGCCAGCAGCCCCTTCTCTGTCTGGTCAGGTGAACCCAAGTGTTGAGGCTGGAGCCAAGCAGATGCTGGAAGACCCCTATCTGATGAGGGTTATTTTAGTAACCGCTATCTGCTGAGGACATATGAAAGAGGGCGATGAAGCAGCTGCGTCTTCTCATCAGATAACGGCCTTGGTGGTGAAGGAGCAGGAATCTGACCACTCTTGTAATTATTTTCAAAGAGAACAGCTTGGGCAGCCACATGTCGAAACTTCGCAGCAGACATTTTTCCAAAGGCCTCTTCTGTTTGAAGGCCTGCCCAGTTGGAGATCAAGAACCAGAAGGACGGATAAGATGTGTCTTCAACGGATGGTTATTTATTTGTTGTTAAAAGCACAGGCTGCCCTACTGCATCGTGATCCAGGACAGCACATTAGACCATTTAAAACAATGCGATGTAGAAAAGACGTGGAGACTCTGGAAAGAGTGCAGAGAAGAGCAACCAAGATGATTAGGGGACTGGAGACTAAGACATATGAAGAACGGCTGCAGGAGCTGGGTATGTCTAGCTTGATGAAGAGAAGGACCAGGGGAGACATGATAGCAGTGTTCCGATATCTCAGAGGGTGCCACAAAGAAGAGGGAGTCAAACTATTCTCCAAGGCACCTGGGGGCAGGACAAGGAGCAATGGGTGGAAACTAATCAAGGAGAGAAGCAACTTAGAACTAAGGAGAAATTTCCTGACAGTTAGAACAATTAACCTCTGGAACAGCTTGCCTCCAGAAGTTGTGAATGCCCCAAGCCTGGAAGTCTTTAAAAAGATGTTAGATAGCCATTTGTCTGAAATGGTATAAGGTTTCTGCCCACGCAGGGGGTTGGACTAGAAGACCTACAAGGTCGCTTCCAACTCTGCTATTGTATTGTATTGTATTGTATCATGTGCTACACACACAAAAAGTACCACTGATAGTGTTAATACCACTTTATAAGGCCTTGGGAAGGCCACACTTGGAATACGGCATCCAGTTTTGGTCACCACACTGTAGAAAAGATGTGGAGACTCTGGAAAGAGTGCAGAGAAGAGCAACCAAGAGGATTAGGGGACTGGAGACTAAAACTTATGAAGAACGGTTGCAGGACCTGGGTAGGTCTAGTTTAATGCAAAAAGGACCAGGGGAGACATGATAGCAGTCTTCCAATATCTCAGGGGCTGCCCCAAAGAAGAGGGGTGGAAACTAATGGGTGGAAACTAATCAAGGAGTGCTTCTCTACCTTGAACTAAGGAGGAATTTCTTGACAGCTAGAACAATTAATCAGTGGAACAACTTACCTCCAGAAGTTGTGGATATTATATCACTGGAGGTGGTCAAGAAGAGACTGGACAGCCATTTAGAATAGAATAGAGCTGGAAGCAATTGGTCCAAAGTCACACAGCTGGTTTTCATTCCTAAGGCGGGACTAGAATTCATTGTCTCCTGGTGATTGGTCCAAAGTCACACAGCTGCCTTTCATGCCTAAGGCGGGACTAAAATTCATCACCTCCTGGGGATTGGCCCCAAAGTCATCCATCCAGTTTTCATGCCTAAGGAGAGTCCATAACTCACGGTCTCCTGGTGATTGGCTCAAAGTCACCTTGTCAGCTTTCATCTCTAAGGCGGGACTGGAACACTCAGTCCCCTAGGGATTGGCCCCAAAGTCATCCATCCAGCTTTCATGCCTAAGGAGGGTCTATAACTCACAGGCTCCCACTTTCTAGCCTGGTGCCTTAACCACTAGGCTAGAGGTGCCCAATCTTTCTGGCACCAGGCACCGGTTTTGTGGAAGACAACTTTTCCACAGACTGGTGGGGAAAGGGCATGGTTTCATGTGCAACCTAGATCGCAATCCATCACGGGAGCGTGTCTCAAATTCCCCACCATTTCTAATCCTTAGTATTTTAAATTAAATATGTTTTAACACACTGTTCGTATTAATAATATAATTAAATTACCTAATCTTAAATTACCGACTACTAATCTGAACACTTGTAGGTGAGAAGGTCCTGAAAGCATGTGAGCTCATTTCAGCTTCTGATTCTTCCCAGGGTTTGGGGCCAAATCATACTAATTTCGGCCCTGGGAGCCCGACCCCTCACAGCTTCCTGCTCCGGTTAGAAGGCGGTAGTGACGGTTGAACTCTGCTGACCATCCAGCAATTCCGATTTCCAGGAAAGAAGACTAATATTTGAACAAGGCAGGGATATTTTCTGAAGGCCTGTGATGTTTCCTGAGATGCTGCATTAAATGGCGTGAATGCCTTTCAAGATCAAAGGGAATTTCTTTTCATCCTTTTTATCCCTGCATATGGCTATTTTGGGACCGCTTAGGGTTTCCCCCCACCTCGGAGGATCTTAATCGTACTGTTCATGGAAACATATGAAAACTGATGGCTGGAAAAAACCTTCGTGATCCATTGAATCTGGCCTTTGAATTTGGTTGTGTTTTGTTTTCTTTTTAATTTGACGGGTTTTTGTTGCTCTCTGAGCTGTGTGTCGGGGTTCCAAGTAACACCCCTGACGAAAGAAGACTCAGAGTTCCTCAAATAGAAGGATAGGATAGGATAGGATAGGTAGGGGATAAAATAGAATAGAATAGATTAGGATAGGATAGGTAAGGGAGGATAGGATAGGATAGGAGAATAGAATAGAATAGAATAGAATAGAATAGAATAGAATAGAATAGAATAGGTAGGATAGGATAGGTAAGGGAGGATAGGATAGGATAGGAGAATAGAATAGAATAGGTAAGATAGGATAGAATAGGATAGATAAGGGAGGATAGGATAGGATAGGATAGGATAGGAGAATAGAATAGAATAGGTAGGATAGGATAGGTAAGGGAGGATAGAATAGGATAGGATAGGAGAATAGAATGGAATGGAATGGAATGGAATGGAATAGAATAGAATAGAATAGGTAGGATAGGATAGGATAGGTAAGGGAGGATAGGATAGGAGAATAGAATAGAATAGGTAAGATAAGATAGGATAGGATAGGATAGGAGAATAGAATAGAATAGGTAAGATAGGATAGGATAGGATAGGATAGATAAGGGAGGATAGGATAGGATAGGATAGGACAGGATAATAGAATAGAATAGAATAGGTAGGATAGGATAGGTAAGGGAGGATAGAATAGGATAGGATAGGAGAATAGAATGGATTGGAATGGAATGGAATGGAATGGAATAGAATAGAATAGAATAGGTAGGATAGGATAGGTAAGGGAGGATAGGATAGGAGAATAGAATAGAATAGGTAAGATAGGATAGGATAGGATAGGAGAATAGAATAGAATAGGTAAGATAGGATAGGATAGGATAGATAAGGGAGGATAGGATAGGATAGGATAGGATAGGATAATAGAATAGAATAGAATAGGTAGGATAGGATAGGTAAGGGAGGATAGGATAGGATAGGATAGGAGAATAGAATGGATTGGAATGGAATGGAATGGAATAGAATAGAATAGAATAGGTAGGATAGGATAGGTAAGGGAGGATAGGATAGGAGAATAGAATAGAATAGAATAGGTAAGATAGGATAGGATAGGATAGGAGAATAGAATAGAATAGGTAAGATAGGATAGGATAGGATAGATAAGGGAGGATAGGATAGGATAGGATAGGATAATAGAATAGAATAGAATAGGTAGGATAGGATAGGTAAGGGAGGATAGAATAGGATAGGATAGGAGAATAGAATGGATTGGAATGGAATGGAATGGAATAGAATAGAATAGAATAGGTAGGATAGGATAGGTAAGGGAGGATAGGATAGGAGAATAGAATAGAATAGGTAAGATAGGATAGGATAGGATAATAGAATAGAATAGAATAGGTAAGGGAGGATAGGATAGGATAGGATAGGATAGGATAGGATAGGATAGGATAGGAGAGTTGGAAGGGACCTTGGAGGTCTTCTAGTCCAACTCCCTGCCTAGGCAGGAAACCCTATACCTGTGATGATACAGAATATAAGTTAAAATATATATTATTATATATTTCAGTGTAATCTCATTGTAATTTTAGTACAATGACAATAAAGATTGTTATTATTATTTACTTTATTCATGAAACATGAAACTCAGCCAACTGAAACATTTAAAAATGCATTGCAAGTACCATTGACTGGTGCTAATGGTTGATACGGTTTGCTTCCAGCATCCTAAGTATCAACCAAGTATCTTCTTAGAATATAAGATGTTCCAAGTAGCGCCGTTTTTTGCAGTTCCGCTGGTGTTATTGCAGGAAGCTGCAATTTGCTGATGTATTTAGTAAAATTCTTGGACATGGTGCCAAGTGCCCCGATGACAATGGGTGTCACTGTGACATGCTTCATCCATAGATGTGTAGTTTCAATGGCCAGGTCACGATATTTCATGATTTTTTCTAGTTCTTTTTATTTGACTCTAGCATCTCCAGGAACAGTGATATCTATAAACTGTACACTTCGGCCCTCTACAACTGTGATATCTGGTGTGTTGTGCTCCAATTATTATTATTATTATTATTATTATTATTATTATTATTATTATTATTATTATTATTATTATTATTATTATTATTATTATTATTATTATTATTATGTGGTTAATCTTTGGTGAGATTCACAGCCTTTGGGGCTGGTTGGTAGCTCAACAGCTCGAGTCCTAACCAAGGACCTAGGAACTGTCAAGGTAACCATTTACTATTATGATTATTGTTGTTGTTATTATTATTATTATTATTGGCTACATTTAAGATGATGTAATGAATTGTTGTGATATAAATGAACCCAATATCTAGTATCTCTCGCTCAAAATAAAGGAATAATAGTGATAATCAAACAAATGAGGTACAATAATAATACTGTATACAAATATATATATATATATATATATATATATATATATATATATATATATATATATATATATATATTTTAATATTTAATTTCTAGACCGCTCCCTCTCCCCAAGGGGACTCGGAGCGGTGCACAGGGAAATTAAAACAATAAATATACATAGATATACGAAACAGTTAAAAAACACATTAAACAATAAGACCCTGCGCTAAAATTCCCCAAAACCAATCATTAAAACCCTAAACCCTATAATACTATGGTAAGAGGCTACCCTAGGCCGGCCAGGCAGAAAAAGTGCGTTTTCAATTTCAGACGGAAGGAACGGAAGTCCGTGGTAGTTCTAATGTCGGGGGGGAGGTCGTTCCAGAGGGCAGGGCCCGCCACAGAGAGAGCCCTTCCCCTGGGCGTCGCCCGCTGACAAAGTCTAGTGGACGGCACCGGGAGAAGTCCCTCTCTGTGGGAGCGAATCGGCCGTGAGGAAGTATGAGGCAGAATCCGATCCCGCAGATAGCTAGGTCCCGAGCCATGGAGCGCTTTAAAGATGATGACTAGCACCTTGAAGCGCACCCGAAAGACTACAGGTAGCCAATGCAGCTCGCGCAAGAGCGGTGTTACATGGGTGTACCTTGTGGTATCCATTATTGCTCGCGCGGCTGCATTCTGGACCAACTGCAGCCTCCGGGTGCACCTCAAGGGGAGCCCCATGTAGAGAGAGTTACAATAGTCCAGTCGGGATGTCACGAGAGCATGAGTGACTGTGCGAAGGGCATCCCGGTCCAATAGGACTTGATAATAGGTGATTTCATATAAACTGTAAGCGATGACCATGGAAAGGATGCTCAAAAACCTTGTAACCCACCCACGCACTGTATGTAATGGAAGATGGCTTTATGTTTTACGTTTTGTTTGTTTACGTTTGTTTAAAAATAAAGAATTGTTTTTAAAAAGGTGGCACAACCTGCCAGCTCCGAAATGAAAAGGGACATCCTGTGTCCATAAAAAAACCATGAGAAGCCCAGCAGTGAGAAAGGTAGCCGGTATGGAATTCCACCCCTCTGCCTGATTTGTAAACTGCTCTAGAAATGTCAGCTTCTGATAACACAGGGATGGAGAGTCGGTTTACCAAAAAAGAAATAAAATTAAAAAAAACACCTTTACAAATTCATCTACACTTCAGAATCCAAATGTTCCTCCTTCCTTAGATTTTACACAGCAGGAGACGCCTACAGCAGGGATCCCCAACCTTTGCAACTTTAAGTCTGAAGGACTTCAGCTCCCAGACTTCTCCAGCCAGCAAAGCTGGCTGGAGAAGTCTAGAAGCTGAAGTCCTTCAGACTTAAAGTTGCAAAGGTTGGGGACCCCTGACCTACAGAACATAAAAGTGCCTTTGATATCATGACTATCATGGCTGGCTATTTTCTTTTTGGAGGCACAATTTTTTAAGTACACATTTACCGATTAGATTGAACGAAGACAGCTTACGGGAAACTAGTTTGAGCTAGTCGTTAAAGCACCAGGCTAGAAAGCTGGAAATCGTGAGTTCTAGTCCCGCCTTAGTCGTGAAAGCCAGCTAGGTGAGTTGGATTAATCAATCACCAGGAGATGGTGAATTCTAGTCCCACTTTAGGCAAGAGAGCTGGCTAAATAACTTTTGACCAATCACCAGGAGACAGAAAGTTCTAGTCCCGCCTTAGGCATGAAAGCTGGTTGGATGACTTTGGACCAATCACCAGGAGACAGAGAGTTCTAGTCCCGCCTTAGGCATGAAAGCTGGTTGGATGACTTCGGGCCAATCACCAGGAGACAGAGAGTTCTAGTCCCGCTTTAGGCATGAAAGCTGGTTGGGTGACTTTGGGCCAATCACCAGGGGAGGGTGAATTCTAGTTCTGCCTTAAAGCCAGTTGGGTGACCTTGGACCAATCACCAGGAGACGGAGAGTTCTAGTCCCACCTTAGGAATGAGACCTGGTTGGTTGATTTTGGGCCAATCACTAGGAGAGGGTGAATTCTAGTTCTGCCTTCTGCATGAAAGCCAGTTGGGTGACTTTGGGCCAGTCCTTCTCTCTCAGTCCAGTCACCTCACACGGTTGCTGTTGGAAAGGAGGTGGAAAATGTATTGGGTATATTTGTAGCCTGTGATTATCATTAAATGTCGCTACCTCATGATTCTTGACGAATGTATTGTCTTTTTATGTACACTGAGAGCTTATGCACCAAAGACAAATTCCTTGTGTGTCCAATCACACTTGGCCAATAAAGAATTCTATTCTATTCTATTCTATTCTATTCTCAATAAAGATTCTATTCTATTCTGTTTTATTTATTCCAATATCTATTCTATTCTATTCTATTCTATTCTATTCTATTCTATTCTATTCTATTCTCAATAAAGATTCTATTCTATTCTGTTTTTTTTATTCCAATATCTATTCTATTCTATTCTATATAAAGATTCTATTCTATTCTGTTTTTTTCTTTCCAATATCTATTCTATTCTATTCTATTCTATTCTATTCTATTCTATATAAAGATTCTATTCTATTCTGTTTTTTTCTTTCCAATATCTATTCTATTCTATTCTATTCTATTCTATAATCAATAAAGATTCGATTCTATTCTGTTTTCTTCATTCCAATATCTATTCTATTCTATTCTATTCTATTCTATCCTATCCTATCCTATTCTATTCCAAGTGCTATTGCTATTCTCTTCACTCTAGAATAGTTGACTTCCAAATTGCACAATGCACAAATTGCATATTTTCAGGTGTAAGTGCTTCCTTTTTAATTCAGGGAAAAAACCCACCACCAGCAACAACCACCTTGCACCTCAGGTATCGAGAACGTAGGAAATGTTATTTTTAAACCGTCCAGCTATTTTCGACGTTACCGAATATGTGCCTCGGCCCAAACGGCCCTGCCTGTTTTAGAATCACCTTTTCCGTTAAACATCAGTGAAAACGGACACTTGGGTAATCACAGACCGATTGAGTAACGTAAGCCAGAGTACATCGAGAAACCGCTATTTAAAGTTTTATTCCCATGTCAATTACACGAAAGACGACACCCAAGGGAAGAAGAGACGGACTAACGGACGCGCGGCACCAAAGCAGGGCTGGGGAGATTGATTTGCTGGCAAGGCTAATGGGTTATATGTGTATGGGGGCGGAGGGGACTGCATTGCCTCCCCTATCCCAAATATACAGTGTAGAACCAAGGATGGCTAACCTTTTTGCCATCCATTGCGTGCCAAAAGAGGGGGAAGGGCATGGGGGGTCCCTCTAGAACACCCTTAATTCTAGAAGCCTAGAACTGTGTTGGCAGCTGCCACAAAAGCCAACACAGTTCTAGGCTGTGTAAACAGAGGGAGAGAATCAAGATCCCATGAAGGGTTAATACCACTTTACAAGGCCTTGGGAAGGCCACCCTGGGAATATTTGCATCCAGTTTTGGTCGCCACGATGTAGAAAAGATGTGGAGACTCTGGAAAGAGTGCAGAGAAGAGCAATAAAGGTGATTAGGGGACTGGAGGCTAAAACATACGAAGAAGAGTTGCAGGAACTGGGTATGTCTAGTTTAATGAAAAGAAGGACCAGGGGAGACATGATAGCAGCCTTCCAATATCTCAGGGGTTGCCCCAAAGAAGAGGGAGTCAAGCTATTCTCCAAAGCACCCGAGGGTAGAACAAGAAGCAATGGGTGGAAACTAATCAAGGAGAGAAGCAACTTAGAACTGAGGAGGAATTTCCTGACAGTCAGAACAATCAATCCGTGGAACAGAAGTTGCCTCCAGAAGTTGTGAAGGCCCCAACACTGGAAGTCTTTAAGAAGATGTTGGATGGCCATTTGTCTGAAACGGTATAGGGCTTCCTGCCTAGGCAGGGCGTTGTGCTAGAAGACCTCCAAGGTCCCTTCCAACTCTGCTATTGCATTGTATTATTGTAATTCTATGCGTGCAACCCCTCCTGGCGCATAAGCGCATGACCTCCGCCCTCCCCCCGCTTTTGGTGCGTGATGGATCTGTTTTTCTGCCCTCCCCAGGCTCCAGAGGCTTTCTAGGAGACTGGGGAGGGGGAAAACAGCCTCCCCCCATTCCCCCAGAGGCCCTCCAGAGGGAGAAAAACGGGCCAATGTGCAAATCGGTAAGTCCATTCCTGAATCTTCCAGTTTGCACGTTGGGTTACTTTTCACCCTCCGGAGGCTCTGGTCTCGGGAGTTCGAAAAATGGCCGAAAAGGAAGGCCAAAGTCAGCTGGCCAGCACACGCATGCCCACTGGAGCTGACAGGGCAAAGCCTCGCACGCCCTGACAAATGGCTCCCCATGCCACCTATGGCACGGGTGCCATAGGTTTGCTTTCACGGGTATAGACAAATCAATCAATAAAAGCATGAAAATACCAATGAGTGATTCAGGGGCTTAAGCCAAGCCCACAGACTTTCCCATCAGACTGTCTCTAGCTCAAGGGGGGGGGGGGGGTCAAACTCAGGACTTGGAGTGAATTCTGGCCGGGGAATTCTGGGAGTGGATGTCCACCCATCTTAAAGTGGCCAAGCTGGAGAAACACTGCGCGACACATATTACAAACTGGCCCCAATACCTTTTCTTAAAAGATATCATTATACCTTTCTAGATCGGGACTCCCTTCGCACAGTCACTCAAGCCCTCGTCACGTCTCGCCTGGATTACTGTAACGCTCTCTACATAGGGCTCCCCTTGAGGTGCACCCGGAGACTCCAGGTAGTACAGAACGCAGCCGCGCAGGGGATTCTGGGAGTATCTCGATACTCCCATGTAACACCGCTCCTGCGCGAGCTGCACTGGCTGCCTGTGGTCTTCCGGGTGCGCTTCAAGGTGTTGGTGACCATCTTCAAATCGCTCCATGGCACGGAGCCTGAGTATTTGCGAGACCGCCTCCTACCACATACCACCCTTCGACTTGTCCGCTCACACAGGGAGGGCCTCCTCAGGGTGCCATCGGCCGGTCAATGGCGTCTGGCGACTCCCAGGGGCAGGGCCTTCTCTGTGGCGGGCCTGGCCCTCTGGAACGACCTGGCCCCCAAAATCCGCACTATCACAGACTTACGCCTCTTCCGCCGGGAGCTCAAGACATATTTTGCGCGATCCTGCGCGAGCTGCACTGGCTTCCTGTGGTCTTTCGGGTGCGCTTCAAGGTCTTGACGACCATCTTCAAAGCGCTCCATGGCTCGGGACCTAGTTATATGCGAGACCGTCTTCTGCCCCATACATCCCTTAAACCGATACGCTCCCACAGAGAGGGCCTTCTCCGGGTGCCATCGGCTGGACAATGCCGGCTGGCGACACCTAGGGGAAGGGGCTTCTCTGTGGCGGGCCCTACCCTGTGGAACGACCTACCCCCTGAACTCCGCACCATCACCGACCTCCGCCTCTTCCGCCAGTGCTTAAAAACACACTTATTTCATCAAGCCGGCCTAACATAGCCTCCGCTGTGACTAATCTTAGATAGTTTTTAAATGGGGGATTTTAAATTGGTTTTAGCACAGGTTTCGTTATTTAATAGATTTTAAATTATATGTTTTTGGAAAACTGCTTTTTGCTGCTGGGTAAAGAAGAGCAGTTGACTCACTGCAACCTGCTGGCTTTGAAAAGAAAGGAGGTGAGTTTGGGATGTGCAAATTTGTGTACCTGTGTGTGTGAGAGAGGGGCGGGGGAGGGAAGAAAGGAAAGGGATACAGAAGTGTAAATGCATTAATTACTTAGATGGATAGAATAACGTAATTGGAAGGGGCCTTGGAGGTCATCTACTCTTACATCTACTCTTACTCTTACATCTTGTATAGTGCCTTGGTAAGGCCACACTTGGAATACTGCATACAGTTTTGGTCGCCACGATGTAGAAAAGATGTGGAGACTCTGGAAAGAGTGCAGAGAAGAGCAACCAAGATGATTAGGGGACTGGAGGCTAAAACATATGAAGAACGGTTGCAGGAGCTGGGTATGTCTAGTTTGATGAAGAGAAGGACCAGGGGAGACATGATAGCAGTGTTCCGATGTCTCAGAGGGTGCCACAAAGAAGAGGGAGTCAAACTATTCTCCAAGGCACCTGGGGGCAGGACAAGAAGCAATGGGTGGAAACTAATCAAGGAGAGAAGCAACTTAGAACTAAGGAGAAATTTCCTGACAGTTAGAACAATTAATCAGTGGAACAGAAGTTGCCTCCAGAAGTTGTGAATGCCCCAACCCTGGAAGTCTTCAAAAAGATGTTAGATAGCCATTTGTCTGAAACAGTATAGGGTTTCCTGCCCACGCAGGGGGTTGGATTAGAAGATCTACAAGGTCCCTTCCAACTCTGCTATTGTATTGTATTGTATTGCCTGAGAAGGAGATTCTATACCATTTCAGACAAGTGCCCAGTCTCTTCTTAAAGACTTCCACTGTTGGAGCATTCACAACTTCTGGAGGCAACTTCTGTTCCACTGATTAATTGTTCTCACTGTAACAAAATTTCTCCTCGGTTCTAAGTTGCTTCTCTCCTTGATTAGTTTCCACCCATTGCTTCTTGTTCTGCCCTCGGGTGCTTTGGAGAATAGCTTGACTCCTTCTTCTTTGGGGCAACCCCTGAGAGATTGGAACACTGCTATCATGTCTCCCCTGGTCCTTCTTTTTGTTAAACTAGACCTTCCCAGTTCCTGCAACCGTTCTTCATATGTTTTAGTCTCCAGTCCCCTTGTCCTCTTTGTTGCTCTTCTCTGCACTCTTTCTTGATGAGCTTCCATCCATTGCTCCTTGCCCTGCCCCAGAGGTACTTTGGAGAATATGTTGACCCCCTTTTCAAATCTTGGGAGGCTGCTATCATGTCACCCCTAGTCCTCCTCTTCATTAGACTAGACATAGCCAGTTCCTGCCACTGTTTTTTAAAATATGTGTTGGCCTCCAACCCCTTAATCATCTTTGATGCTCTTTGCATGCTTTCTAGAGTTTCAACATCTTTTTTGTGCCATGCTATCATGTCCTTCCTAGTCCTTCTCTTCTCTAGACTAGCCATGCCCAGTTCCTGCAACCGTTCTTCATATGTTTTAGCCTCCAGTCCCCATACGAGACCGCCTCCTGCCCCATACATCCCTTCGACCGATCCGCTCCCACAGAGAGGGCCTTCTCCGGGTACCGTCGACCAGGCAATGCCGGTTGGCGACGCCTAGGGGAAGGGCCTTCTCTGTGGCGGGCCCAGCCCTCTGGAACGACCTACCCCCCGAACTACGCACCACCTCGGACCTCCGCCTCTTCCGCCAACGTCTCAAGACTTATTTATTCCAACAAGCCGGCCTAGCATAACCCCCATTTTCTGACTTTTAAATGTGGATAAATTTTAAATTCTTAGGGTTTTAAAATGGGTTTTAGCACGGGAATAATTTAATAGTTTTTAATAATATTTTTGTATTTTGTATGGTTTTTTAATATTGCCTGGGTCCTTGCAAGGGGAAGGGCGGGGTATAAATTTAATAAAAGAAATAAAATAAATAATCCTCTTTGTTGCTCTTCTCTGCCCTCTTTCCAGTGTCTCTGCCTCTTTTTTCTATTGTGGTGACCAAAACTGGATGCAGCATTCCAAGTGCGGTCTTACTCAGGCTTTGTAAAGCGGCGCTAATCCTAATTTTTGAATCAAAATGGAAATGAAACTAACATCCGTCTTTGAAGGGCGAAGAATTACAGACTGTGGAACGTGAAAAACCCAGGGCTGATAAACTAAGGGTTTGCGGACTGAATACCCACCCTAAAATAAAAAATAAAAAAAAATATTCCTCCGACAACAAAGAGTGATTTACGCAAGCAGCTTTCGGGAACGCCAGACATTGTTTTTCTCACTGCTGAAATATAGGCACCTCTGTAACATGCAAGAAGAGCTAAAAACACACCCGTGCAATTACGGCAATGTTCAAAATGATAGGGTAGCCTTGGCAACCCCAACTACTCAATTTGGCCATGCTCTTCGTCGGCTTCGGGATGTCAGGGGGATGTAAAAGCCAGCCGATGCCTTGTGCCCACTGGGTGCCAACCTGGCTGGGTTATTTTTTTATTTTTTACTAGCCGTTCCCGGCCACACGTTGCTGTGGCCCAGTCTGGTTAAATGGCCAACCAATCTGTGTATAGCTCTACACCTGTACACACAAACACTTACACACAACCACCGTATAACCCCCAACCAACTACCTACTCCCACTCTCCACCTACCTACCTACCTACCTACTGTATTTCTTCCTCTCTCTATCCCTCTACTTACCTACCTACCTACTGTATTTCTCCCTCTCTCTTTATTCCCCTGCCTACCTACGGACAGAGTATTTTATGTCATAAAGGATGACATAATACCTGTGGCCCACTGCCAGTGGTGGGTTTCAAATTTTTTAGAATCTACTCTGTAGGTGTGGCCTATTTTGTGGGCGTGGCTTGGCAGTCATGTGACAGGGTGGGAGTGGCCACCTTTTAAAATGTGGTGAAACTCATTTAACAACGCTCTTGCTTAGCAACCAAAATTTTGGACTCAATTGTGATGATAAATTCTTTCTTTCTTTCTTTCTTTCTTTCTTTCTTTCTTTCTTTCTTTCTTTCTTTCTTTCTTTCTTTCTTTCTTTCTTTCTTTCTTTCTTTCTCTTTCTTTCTTTCTTTCTTTCTTTCCTTCCTTCCTTCCTTCCTTCCTTCCTTCCTTCCTTCCTTTCCTTTCCTTTCCTTTCCTTTCCTTTCCTTCCTGTTGGGTCACTGGCAGCGGCGGGCCAGATTTACTTCCAGGTATGCCGGTGGAACCCCCTCTCACCGGTTCTCTAAATTTCACCAACCGGCTCTCGCGAGTAGGTGCGAACCTGCAGAAACCCACCACTGCCCACTGCTCTCTCTGTATCCATCTACCTACCATTTTTACAATTTTTTACCTTTCTGTTGCATGTACCTGGCACAGGTGTGACATCTATACAATATATATATATATATATATATCATTGGTGCCGTACTTGAAAGGAACGTTGTGTGAAAATTTGGAACCGATCAGTGCAGGACTTTCAGAGGTTAGCGGTTTTGAACAAACTCTTGTTACATTTTTATTTATATAGATTTTTTTTTTAAGAACAGCTCAGACATTTTTGCAATCTGTCGTTTGTCTCCGTTATGGTGATAAAGTTAGCTTTCTGCTCCAGAACCAACTGAAAATTGCAGATATTTAAATAAATTAGAACCAAGCCAAACCCACCCGTACCTTTTGTCAACCCAGGCCAATAAATCTCTCTTCCCCTTGGTGGTTCTTTTCATCGTCCCTTCGGACAAGCGTTTGCCTTGGTCTTGTTTGGAGGCAACCTCAATTGCCTTCTTTCACCCCAAGTGACTTTACAATGATGATTATTCACTAAATGTTCCCGACTGGCCAAGATTAACCATGTGACTCGACCAGCATCACAAAAAGAAAGCTGCAGTAGCCAAGCCAAACACTAATAATAAACAGGATGGGTTTTTTTAAAGGCGACTTGCTCCTATACGGGGTCAACCCCAAATCTAGCATTCTCCAAGGCTGCCCTTGGTGCCCTGTGAGCTTGGTTGTTTTCTTGCCGATGTTTCATGACCCAACGAGGTCACTGTCTGGCTTGCAGCCCTCTTTTCTTGTGGGTCTTTGGCCTGCCACACTTTCTATTATTCTATGATGCCTTTTTCTATGGTGGGAAAATTTTACGGAGTTAGATGAGATGTAGCCATACCAACGTTCTTTCGAGAAAGCCAAGGTCATCCTTTGTCTTTACACCTCTGCACCTGACCGGAACTGGATGGGTGGAAGCTGCCAGCATGGCAGTGGGAGATTGGACCATGGGATGGACTGGTGGGGCGGGGGGGGGGAGATCTTGAACTTTCAACTGGGTGGAAGCTGCCAACATGGCAGTGTGAGATTGGATGATGGGATGGACAGGTGGGTGTGGGGGGGCAAGATCTTGAACATTCAACTGGGTGGGGGAAACCGGGAAGCTTTCAGATTCGGGTTTTCCCCAGATGTGGCAACATGGCTCTCTCGATAAATTGGAACTTTGAGCAATGCTTTGCCTCGGACTCTGATTTAATTTCAGATGCTATTTGGAACCCTGACAGTAACGTCATCAGGGTTACAAGGGAGTGGGGTTTGCTCTCTTTTTATATGTTAGTGGCTGACGCTGTCATTTCACCAGCAAACAACAACCAGAGAGGCAGAGATTAACAACAAGATTACAACCACTATCAAGAAGTAAATGCATCCCAATCAAGAAACTATCTACCCAGGTAAACAAGCTAACACCCCACAGGCAACGTGTTCAAGAGGCTTTCTTTCTTTTTTCTTTAAAGACATTTCACCGGTTCTCCTCATGGTGGGGTGTTCTGACCCCCCCCCCCTTACTCCAACTAACACAAGACTGGCTGCCTGCCACTAACTCTCTTGGCTGCTTGCCTGAATGACTCTGAACAGATACGAAACTTCCTAACTCGACTAGACACGAACCTGAAAATCAGCACGAATAAACATGAACCTAGAAATCCAACATTGTTCTCTGCAAGGACTTCCTTAGCAAAGACTTCCTTTTAAACCCTCTTGGGAGGGGCCAGTCATTAGGCAGTTGGGACTAATTCAACTCCTACGAGTTCGCTTCTGATGCAATTGAAGCCTCCTTTTTTCAGCCCTTCTCAATCTAGCATCAGGGACAAACTGGCCTTGATCCTCCCCACTACTCCAAGACCCAGGTGCCTCCTGATGACCAGCTGGGCTCTCTGCTCTCTCAAGGTCGCCCTCCTCCTCCAGAGCAGACTCATAGAACTCCTCACTAGAGGAGTCCATCAGCAACTCATCCGGAGCCGGCTGGGCCACAACAGTGGGGAATGGAAGGATTTATATTCCTTGCAGACAGCTGGTCATTTGCATCCTTTTAGAGAGTCGTTAAAGTCATTGGCGGTTAATGTGATCAGGTGACCCTGAGGACACAGGTAAACTAAAGCTGGAGGAGTTGAAGCTGAAGAGAGAAGAAATATTTGTTTTGCATCACTGTAAGATAACTCTGTGTTTTGGTGAAGGACTGTTATTGTTTGAGAAGTTAGAATCTCTGGTCAGAAGAAGTATTTTAGTTGCTACAAAGTAAAGACTATTTATTTTCTTACTATCAGCGTTTTAGAGTTTGTGTGTGGTTAAAGCAATGTATCTCTTTACTGTCCGGTGTATTACACTATTCCGCATTTATTTCTAAACACTGGTTACGGGACCAGAGTTGTAACACTGGTTCTGAACCCTGAGTCGCTAACAGTCGCTAAAGGTGTTAGTAACCACCTTTAAA
The DNA here is from genome assembly GCA_039707465.1 of Rhabdophis nuchalis. NCBI lineage: Eukaryota > Metazoa > Chordata > Lepidosauria > Squamata > Natricidae > Rhabdophis > Rhabdophis nuchalis. Next base: position 402,758,054 of record CM077643.1, read on the forward strand.
GTGCTCCATGGCATGGGACCTGGTTATTTGCAGGACCGCCTCCTACCACATACCTCCCTCCGACCTGTTCGCTCCCACAGAGAGGGCCTCCTCAGGGTGCCGTCGGCTGGGCAATGCCGGCTGGGCGACTCCTAGGGGGAGAGCCTTCTCTGTGGCAGCCCCCGCCCTCTGGAATGACCTACCCCCCGACCTACGTATAACCACGGACCTGTGCCTCTTTTGCCGGGCATTAAAAACACATCTATTCCATGTGGCCAGCCTGGCGTAGTTTTTAAATTTGGCTTTTAACAGGGGTTTTACTGTGATTTTAGTACAGGCATTTTAGTTTAATTCATTTTTAAGACGTTTTTATTATATTTGTTGTTTATTGTCATTTTATTAGTGCCTGTTCACTGCCTTGAGTCCCGCAAGGGAGATAGGGCAGTATATAAATACGAATAAAATCAAATCAAAACATATATGGTGATAGAATCATTTACCTCAGTTCCTAGATCTATCAATAAATGTTTGTAACATATAACATCTGTACATAGTAACAATAGACAGGAAAATTCCATAGTAGACAGACTCAGAAGTTTCTGCCTAATAGATCTCCACCTCCATATCAGCAACACCACAGTTCAACCCTGAGCTATGTATTCTCTTCCATTGGCATTTTCAAGTGCCAGTTCGCCCAAAGTCGAACAGCTAATATGCAGTCTTTGTAGGGAGACAATCTTTATGTTGAATACTGATCCTGCGTTACATACATAAATTATCTGCCTTCTCCTTGGATTTTGTACCTCACTTCAGAGCTTTCAAAACCCTCTTATCATTCTGTTTTTCTTTTTTGCTTCCTTTTGTTTTAGAAAAATGTGGGTTAGACAGCATCACCATCAGATGGATTCGCAACTGGCTGACCAACCGCACTCAATGTGTAGTCCTCAATGGAACTGCATCTACATGGAGGGAAGTATGCAGTGGAGTCCCCCAAGGCTCTGTTTTAGGCCCAGGACTCTTCAACATCTTCATCAATGATTTGGATGAGGGGATAAATGGGGAACTCATCAAATTTGCAGACGACACCAAGCTGGCAGGAATAGCCAACACTCCAGAAGATAGGCTTAAGAGACAGAAGGATCTTGACAAACCTGAACATTGGGCACTATCTAACAAAATGAAATTCAATTGTAAAAAAAGTAAGGTTCTACATTTAGGCAAGAAAAACAAAATGCACAGGTACAGTATAGGTGGTACCTTGCTCAATAGTAGCAACTGTGAGAGGGATCTTGGAATCCTAGTGGACAACCATTTAAATATGAGCCAGCAGTGTGCAGCAGCTGCCAAAAAAGCCAACACAGTTCTAGGCTACATAAACAGAGGGATAGAATCTAGATCATGTGAAGTGTTAATGCCACTGTATAGTGCCTTGGTAAGGCCACACTTGGAATACTGCATACAGTTTTGGTCGCCACGATGTAGAAAAGACGTGGAGACTCTGGAAAGAGTGCAGAGAAGAGCAACCAAGATGATTAGGGGACTGGAGGCTAAAACATATGAAGAACGGTTGCAGGAACTGGGTATGTCTAGTTTGATGAAGAGAAGGACCAGGGGAGACATGATAGCAGTGTTCCGATATCTCAGAGGGTGCCAAAAAGAAGAGGGAGTCAAACTATTCTCCAAGGCACCTGGGGGCAGGACAAGAAGCAATGGGTGGAAACTAATCAAGGAGAGAAGCAACTTAGAACTAAGGAGAAATTTCCTGACAGTTAGAACAATTAACCTCTGGAACAGCTTGCCTCCAGAAGTTGTGAATGCCCCAACCCTGGAAGTCTTTAAGAAGATGTTAAATAGCCATTTGTCTGAAATGGTATAAGGTTCCTGCACACGCAGGGGGTTGGACTAGAAGACCTCCAAGGTCCCTTCCAACTCTGCTATTGTAATGTATTGTATTGTATTGTATTGTATTGTATTGTTTTGATTGAGGGGGGTTCTCACCGTTGACTTGTATTGCTCTTTCCTTGTTTTATTTGTGACTTTACAGGATTATATTTACTTGGACTTCAGTAAGGCATTTGATCAGTTAGACCATAACCTACTAGATAAAGTAGGAAAATGTGGGTTAGACAGCATCACCACCAGATGGATTCGTAGCTGGCTGACCAACCGCACTCAACGTGTAGTCCTCAATGGAACTGCATCTACATGGAGGGAAGTATGCAGTGGAGTCCCCCAAGGCTCTGTTTTAGGCCCAGGACTCTTCAACATCTTCATCAATGATTTAGATGAGGGGATAAATGGGCAAGTATATTGCAAAATCTCCATTCCCTCCCCACTCCTGGGGGAAAGATACTGTAAAATTCTCATATGCGAGACCGTCTCTTACCTCACACATCCCTTCGACCGATTCGCTCCCATAGAGAGGGTCTTCTCCAGGTGCCGTCGGCCGGGCAATGTCGGTTGGCGACTCCCAGGGGAAGGGCCTTCTCTGTGGCGGGCCCAGCCCTCTGGAACGACCTTCCCCCCGAAGTCCGTACCACCACGGACCTCCGCCTCTTCCGCCAGCGTCTGAAGACGCACTTTTTCCATCAAGCCGGCTTAGCCTAGGCCCCTGAGATCATCTAATCAGACTGGGTTTTGAATTAACACGATGTTTTAATTAGGGGGATCTTATTGAATTTTAGCACGGCTTTCGAAATTTAATTAGTTTTTATTGTTGAGGCTTTTATGGTGTTTTTATGTATTTATATGTTTATATTTAATTTTAATTGCCTGTGCGCCGCCCTGAGTCCCTTCGGGGAAATAGGTGCGGGATACAAGTCTAATAAATTGAAATTGAAATTGAATTGAATTCCCTCCCCAATCCTGGGAAAGGATATTGCAAAATCTCCATTTCATCCCCATTGCGGGGCCAGCCAGGGTTATTTGCCGGTTCTCCGAACCACTCAAATTTTCCGCTACGGGTTCTTCAGAGCCTGCTGAATTTCCTATCCTATCCTATCCTATCCTATCCTATCCAGTGGTGGGTTTCAAATTTTTTAGAACCTACTCTGTAGGTGTGGCCTATTTTGTGGGCGTGGCTTGGCAGTCATGTGACAGGGTGGGAGTGGCCACCTTTTAAAATGTGGTGAAACTCATTTAACAACGCTCTTGCTTAGCAACCAAAATTTTGGACTCAATTGTGATGATTCTTTCTTTCTTTCTTTCTTTCTTTCTTTCTTTCTTTCTTTCTTTCTTTCTTTCTTTCTTTCTTTCTTCCTTCCTTCCTTCCTTCCTTCCTTCCTTCTTCCTTCCCTTCCCTTCCCTTAGCTTCCCTTTCCTTTCCTTTCCTTCCGTTGGGTCACTGGCAGTGGCGGGCCAGATTTACTTCCAGGTACGCCGGTGGAACCCCCTCTCACCGGTTCTTTAAATTTCACCAACCGGCTCTCGCGAGTAGGTGCGAGCCTGCAGAAACCCACCACTGATCCTATCCTATCCTATCCTATCGGAGGATTGTCTTGATCAGCAGCTTCTAAACACCAAGAAGAAATAAAAATCTTATATAATAAATCATGAAACGCTTTCAACCCCACCATTGGGTATTTTAGGACTGAATTCTAAAAGAAAAGACTCTTCTGTGCAGCTTTAAGTTATTACCAGCCTCCTTCCAGCTGGTCAAACATTGTGCTGCCCACAGGCTAGGGGAGTTTAAATTCCAACTCGGGGAAAGAACGTGAGAAGGCTGAGGAGACACTAAGCTGGCTTATAGCCGAGAGGAAAGAATTAGTGCACTTCGGAAGTGCCATGTTCAGAAATGAAATTAACACGCCCCCAGTGTGGCTTCGCTCCCAGAGAGGTTTTGTACAGATTGCAATTTGTGCCAGCAGCACATGGGGTGACATGATCACAGTGCTCTACTATTTGAGGGGTTGCCTCAAAGAAGAGGGAGTCAAGCTATTCTCCGAGGCACCTGAGGGCAGAACAAGAAGCAATGGGTGGAAACTCATCAAGGAGAGAAGCAACTTAGAACTGAGGAGGAATTTCCTGACAGTGAGGACAATGAATCAGTGGAACAGAAGTTGCCTCCAGAAGTTGTGAATGCTCCAACACTGGAAGTCTTTAAGAAGAAGTTGGACAACCATTTGTCTGAAACAGTATTAGCTTGATCCTAACTCTATCTAGAAAAAGTGCAGAGAAGAGCAAGAAAGATGACTAGGGAACTGGAAGCTAAAACATAGAACGGTTGCAGGAACTGGACATGGCTACTCTAGTGAAGAGAAGGACCAGGGGAGACATGATAGCAGTCTTCCAATATCTCAGGGGCTGAGTCGAGACCTTGAGCCTGGTGAGAGTCAAACTGCCAAATTGCAGGCAGCCGGCAGCCAGCACACGTAGCCTGCAGTACCACATTCTTACCACTGCGCCACCGTGGCTCTTAACGTTTAGCAAACTGTTGGCTCCTTGATTTGAGGAGCTATGGATGGCAGCGAAGCTCATTTGTGACTGCTGTGTGATGATCATAGAGACCTGGCTTCATCCATTTGTACCGGATGCGTCTGTGGAGCTAACTAACCGCACCACACACCGCTTTGACAGAAACAACAACTCTGGTAAAAGCAAAGGTGGAGGACTGTGTATCTACACACATAATAACTGGTGTACTAACAGTAGAGTTGCTTGCACACACTGTTCTGAAGACGTGGAATTCTTAACTGTCATTTGTCTGCCATTTTTTTACCTAGAGAGATTTCTGTTATAGTTATCACTGCTGTCTATATTCCACCTGATGCAAATGTTAGCACAACGCTCAAACCAATTTCATTGTAATTTTAGTACAATGACAATAAAGATGATGATTATTATTAAGATCGAACGCATCTTATCCTCTTGTTTAAAATAAAACAAAACAAAAAGGAAGAAAGAAAGAAAGAAAAAACCACATGCAGAAGAATCTTTTACAAAAACATATGAACCCTTTGCTAAGTGGCCTTCCTCTGACTCGACTGCAAGACCAGCAGTTTTGACGGACACCCACGATGAATTCCCCCCCCTCCCCCGATCGCCCTGCCAAGTTCAGACAGGAGCCTCCTGCTTCCCTCCCGCAACTCCCTTCGGCAACTTACTTTGGCTTCGGTCTCCCCGCGGTGTAACGTGTACAAATGATGGACGGCGCTTTGAGAGGACGACCAAGGATGGGTGAGGATTTGGAAAATGTGGAAATCGTGGCCCAGGGTGTCTGCTGTGACCAGGAGCATGCCTGAAGGGGAAAAAGAGAGAAAGGTGGACACGTGAGAGAGAGAAAGCACGTGGCGGGCCGTGTCATTTTTTGTGGAGTGGGGCTCCACGGTTCGGCTGCATCGGTTCCTCTCCGAAGTCTGACAAAACATGAACAGAACTCTTACGTTTAAATCATTGGCATATGGGGTTTTTTATTTTATTTTATAATACGGTATTAAAAAGGTAGTTTAATCCCATTGTTCATATGAGAGGTAGGCTTATGGCCAAAATTTCTGTGGCTAAGTTGTTAAGTGAGTTTTGCCTCACTTTATGACCTTTCTTGCTACAGCTGTTAGGCAAATCACAGCAGTTAGTAACATGGTTCTGAATAGAATAGAATAGAATAGAATAGAATAGAATAGAATAGAATAGAATGCAATGCAATGCAATGCAATGCAATGCAATGCAATGCAATGCAATGCAATGCAATGCAATGCAATGCAATGCAATGCAATACAATACAATACCATAGTTGGAAGGGACCTTGGAAGTCTTCTAGTCCAACCTCTTGCTCAGGCAGGAGAGCCTACCATTTGAGACAAGTGGTTATCCAACATCTTCTAAAAAAATTCCAGTGTTGGAGCATTCACAACTTCTGGAGGCAAGTAGTTCCACTTGTTAATTGTTCTCACTGTCAGGAAATTTCTCCTTAATTCTAGCTCTCTTGTCTCCTTGGTTAGTTTCCACCCATTGCTACTTGTCCTGAGTTCAAGGTGTTTTGGAGAACTCCCTCTTCTTTGGGGCAACCCCTGAGATATTGGAAGACTGCCATCATGTCTCCCTTAGTCCTTCTTTTCATTCAACTAGACCTACCCAGTTCCTGCAACCGTTCTTCATAGGTTTCAGCCTCCAGTCCCCTCATCCTCTTTGTTGCTCTTCTCTGCACTCTTTCTAGATTCTTTCTCCTCCCCCATCTGTCTTCCCAACTCTCTTTCCTTGTCAGAAGGTCAAAGGGGATTGTGTGACCTTGGGACATTGCAACGGCCATAAACACATGCCAGTGACCAAGCGTTTGATCATGTGACCATGGGGATGCTGCAATGGTTATGAATGTGGACAAAAAAAAGTCATAGGTCACTTTTTTTCCAGTGCTCCTGTAATCAAACGGTCACTAAAAAAACGGTTGTATGTCAAGGTTGTGAAATATACAATACAATACAATACAATAGCAGAGTTGGAAGGGACCTTGGAGGTCTTCTAGTCCAACCCCCTGCCTGGGCAGGAAGCCCTATACCGTTTCAGACCAATGGCTATCCAACATCTTCTTAAAGACTTCCAGTGTTGGAGCATTCACAACTTCTGGAGGCAACTTCTGTTCCACTGATTCATTGTTCTGACTGTCAGGAAATTTCTCCTCCGTTCTAAAGCTGCTTCTCTCCTTGATTAGTTTCCACCCATTGCTTCTTGTCCTGCCCCCAGGTGCCTTGGAGAATAGCTTGACTCCCTCTTCTTTGTGGCACCCTCTGAGATATCGGAAGACTGTTTATCATGTCTCATCCTTAGGAGAACTTTCTCCAGCATTTAATAATGGAGGGAATAACCAAGAAAAGTTCTTTGTTTGCACATAGCAACGTGCCTATTGCTATGATCTACTGCAACTTGCTCAAAGCAGAGGCTGTTCCCTTCATCTCCTTTATGATGTATATTTACTCAGAAGTTAAGAGCCATTATGTTAAATGAACGTCTCTCCAGTAAGAGAATGAGAGGGGGGGGAGGGGACCCCTAATAAAGCTGATTTAAAGCTTGCAGGCTTAACTTCTTTTGTGAAGGGAATGAAGTGGGAGTAGAAGAGAAGAAATAGCACACCCATTAGACATTTTATAAAATGGGAAAGCTGCAAACACAGAAAGCTTTGTAGATGATTTATTGGCCGGAGTCCTGTACAGCTCCATTGCTGCAGCCAAGAATGACTCTCTTTTAAAAGAAATAAAATAAAATAAAATAAAATACAACATTCACTGCTTGGAAGCACATCGCCAGGCTACCTGAGCAAGGGCAGCTGGATGCAGGAACTGGGTATGTCTAGTTTAATGAAAAGAAGGACCAGGGGAGACATGATAGCAGTCTTCCAATATCTCAGGGGTTGCCCCAAAGAAGATGGAGTCAAGCTATTCTCCAAAGCACCTGAGGGCAGAACAAGAAGCAATGGGTGGAAACTAATCAAGGAGAGAAGCAACTTAGAACTGAGGAGAAATTTCCTGACAGTGAGGACGATGAATCAGTGGAACAGAAGTTGCCTCCAGAAGTTGTGAATGCCCCAACACTGGAAGTCTTTAAGAAGATGTTGGATAGCCATTTGTCTGAAACGGTATAGGGTTTCCTGCGTAGGCAGGGAGTTGGACTAGAAGACCTCCAAGGTCCCTTCCAACTCTGCTATTGTATTGTATGTCTTCAGATGAACTTTGTACTACAGGTCCCATAAGCTCCAGTCAAAATAGCCATAGCCATGGAAGCCGAAGGTTACTGCAAATTTACTTTTGAAGTACGGTAAATCCAAGAACTTCCTCCAACATGATAGGCATGTTAGTAAGAGAAACATTGCCCAGCAGTGCCTATTAGGGAAGTTTGCAGGTGTCTTGCTGTTTATTTAACAGAATAGCAGAGTTGGAAGGGACCTTGGAGGTCTTCTAGTCCAATCCGTTGCTCGGGCAGGAAACTGTGACCCTTTCAGACAAATGGTTGTCCCATCCCTTCTTAAAAACCTCCTGTGTTCGAGCATCCACAACTTCTTAGAGAAAAGTTGTTTCACTGGTTAATTGTTCTCAGTGTCAGGAAATTTCTCCTTAGTTCTAAGTTGCTTCTCTCCTTGATTCGTTTCCACCCATTGCTTCTTGTTCTGCCCTCAGGTGCCTTGGAGAATAGCTTATCTCCCTTTTCTTTGTGTGGCAACCCCTGAGATATTGGAAGACTAGGATCATGTCTCCCCTGGTCCTTCTCTTCACTAGAGTAGCCATGTCCAGTTCCTGCAACCGTTCTATGTTTTAGCTTCCAGTTCCCTAGTCATCTTTCTTGCTCTTCTCTGCACTTTTTCTAGATAGAGTTAGGATCAAGCCAATACCGTTTCAGACAAATGGTTGTCCAACATCTTCTTAAAGACTTCCAGTGTTGGGGCATTCACAACTTCTGGAGGCAACTTCTGTTCCACTGGTTAATTGTTCTAACTGTCAGGAAATTCCTCCTTAGTTCTAAGTTGCTTCTCTCCTTGATTAGTTCCCACCCATTGCTTCTTGTTCTACCCTCAGGTGCCTTGGAGAATAGTTTGACTCCCTCTTCTTTGTGGCAACCCCTGAGAGATTGGAAGACTGCTATCATGTCTCCCCTGGTCCTTCTTTTCATTAAACTATACCTACCCAGTTCCTGCAACCGTTCATCATATGTTTTAGTCTCCAGTACCTTCATCCTCTTTGTTGCTCTTCTCTGCACTCTTTCTACCGACTATTTTACCGACCGATTTACTGTTCCAAATATTGGAAGACTGCTTTCATGTCACCCAGTCCTTCTTTTCTTTAGACTAGACATACTCAATTCCTGTAACGTCCTTTTTGTATGTTTTTGCCTCCAATTCCCTAATCATCTTTGTAGCTCTGTTCTACATTCATTACATTTTTTAAAATAATATGGTGACCAAAAGTGGTTCAATGGAGGTTGTAGGTTAAGAGATCCAAGGACAACCAAGAGACGATTGGGATAGTTTTACCAGAGAAACGTGAGATGAAGAAATTGAAAATGGATAAATAATTCTTGGCCTTCACCAGAATCTATAGAACAATAAACCAGTGGAACAGCTTGCCTCCCGAATTTGTGGGTGCTCCATCATCACTAGAGGCTTACAAAATGAAACCTGACAACTGAAATGGTATTGAGCAGGGGGTCAGACTAGAACACCTCCAAGCCTCCTTCCAATTCTATTCTTCTATGTTCTATATAGAACATGATAAGGAGAAATTTCCTGACAGTTAGAACAATTAACCTCTGGAACAGCTTGCCTCCAGAAGTTGTGAAGGCCCCAAGCCTGGAAGTCTTTAAGAAGATGTTAGATAGTCATTTGTCTGAAATGGTATAAGGTTCCTGCCCACGCAGGGGTTGGACTAGAAGACCTACAAGGTCCCTTCCAACTCTGCTATTGTATTATTGTATATTCTATGTATATTACCTGCCCCCTCTAACCCACAGCAAAATTCACAATAATTTTCCTACAAAGAGCAAGTTTTTCTATGATGGAGCAGGTAACGAAGAAAGGGCAGACTTGTAGCACACACCTTGTAAATGGCCGACAGAAGAGGATTTTATGCATAGTCCCCACACATTGGTGCAACCAGTTAATGAAGTATGTTCCTTCATTACTGCCAAGGGGTTTGGTGAATCCGCCAAGACGAGCTGCTTCTTTTTACTCATTGGTAAACCACAGGAAGTTTGTCGGGGCATTACTTTCCATTTGCAAAGTGCTTCACGCTGAGTTTGGCAGAAGGCTTAAGACTGCACCCTCTCCAGGGCCGCCATGCTGGAATGCCACCCACCAGGCAGGCACAGGAGTTCTTCGGGTTTTTTTTTTTTTTAAGGATCACGTCCATGTAGCCACAAAGCTTAGCTTTGCTGTAAGCAAAATGAAAGAAAACCTGGAGAAAAGGTATGTCTAGTTTGATGAAGAGAAGGACCAGGGGAGACATGATAGCAGTCTTCCAATATGTCAGGGGTTGCCCCAAAGAAGAGGGAGTCAAACTATTCACCAAAGTACCTGAGGGTAGTACAAGAAGCAATGGGTGGAAATTCTTTTCATTAAACTAGACACACCCAGTTCCTGCAACCGTTCTTCATATGTTTTAGCCTCCAGTCCCCTAATCATCTTTGTTGCTCTTCTCTGCACTCTTTCTAGAGTCTCCACATCTTTTCTACCTCTTGGCCACCAAAACTGGATGCAGATATTCCCAGTGTGGCCTTTTTACTTTTTACTTTACTTTATTTTCAATTTATATACCGCCCTTTTCACCAAAAAGGGACTCAGGGCGGTGCACAGAAAGGTAAAAAAAACCCTAAAACCCCCCTGAGCTTCCGCTTCCTACACCTCTTGGGATTTATCCATCCGTCATTGAGGTGGGCCCTTGTTAATGCTGAGGGCCACACCTGCGAGAGAGGAGACTCTCGCAGGGCGAGGAGGTCAGCCAAGGAATACATCGCCATTCCTCGTGCTTGCTCGTGCTAAGACCGCATTCCGCCCCGAAGGGATTTCGCGTCACAGATCGGTTCACACCGCGCTTTGGCCCTGAAGGTTCAGCGGCCTTCCCAAGGCCTTGTAAAGTGGTATTAACACTTCTCGGGATCTTGATTCTCTCCCTCTGTTGATGCAGCCTAGAACTGTGTTGGCTTTTTGGGCAGCTGCTGTACAAAGCCGGCTCCTATCTAAATGGTTGTCCACTAGGACTCCAAGATCCCTCTCACAGTTGCTACTATTGAGCAAGGTACCACCTATGTACTATGATTTGTACAACTATAACTTCATATATATGTGCATTTATATTATTTCATACATCTTTTTTCTTCATTCTATATATTCCATGTGTAGCAACCTTTATTACATTTGACTCATTTTGTATCCATTTCCTATTATTTATTTGCTGCAGTCTATTTCGTATTACTATCTTTTAATCCTTTTCCGGTTTTGTAAGTTGTTTTTTAATTTGTTGATCTTTCTTTCTTCCTTTCTTTTTTGCTTTCCTTTTTTTCTCCCCCTTTCCTCTAGCCCAGGGGTCTGCAAAGTCGGCTCTTTTAAGACTGGTGGACTTCAACTCCCAGAGTTCCCCAGCCAGCATAGCTGGCTGGGGAATTCTGGGAGTTGAACTCCACCAGTCTTAAAAGAGCCAACTTTGCAGACCCCTGCTCTAGCCAGTTAGACCATAAATCCCATACGGAGTAATATTCGGATTCTTCTTTCTCTTTTAATTCTTTCATGAGCCTATCCATCTCTGCATATTCCAATATTCCAATTTTTAAAAATATATGAGAGGGAACCTTTTTCTTATGGCATGCCCACACCAATTCAATCATTCTCGCCCACCTGACACATGCGTGACACACACACTCTCGCGCATGTGCGCACGAGCCCTCCCCAGGCTCCGGAGGCTCCTCTTTCAAACCAGAGGTCCTCTCTGTCCAAAATGTGGACTTTGCTGCCTTCAAAAGAGTGGCCTTTGTCTTTTAAATGCAGGGGGAGTGCGGAATTGAGTCCTGATGGGTTTCTTCTCCTTCAACAGTCCATCTGCATTTAAAAGATAGCATCCAGTCAGAGCTGAAGAAGAATCTTGGATGAGAAGCAAAACGTCTTCAAAGAAATAGATACAGAAGGATCTTGACAAACTTGAACATTGGGCACTATCTAATCAAATGAAATTCAATGGTGAAAAGAGTAAGGTTCTATATTTAGGTAACAAAAACGAAATGCACAGGTACAGTATAGGTGGGACCTTGCTCAATAGTAGCAACTGTGAGAGGGATCTTGGAGTCCTAGTGGACAACCATTTAAATAGGAGCCAGCCGTGGGCAGCAGCTGCCAAAAAAGCCAACCCAGTTCTAGGCTGCATCAACAGAAGGAGAGAATCAAGATCACCTGAAGGGTTAATACCACTTTATAAGGCCTTGGGAAGGTCACACTTGGAATACTGCATTCAGTTTTGGTCACCACAATGTAGAAAAGACGTGGAGACTCTGGAAAGAGTGCAGAGAAGAGCAACAAAGAGGATTAGGGGACTTGAAGCTCAAACATATGAAGAACAGTTGCAGGAACTGGGTATGTCTAGTTTAATGAAAAAAAAGGATTAGGGGAGACATGATAGCAGTCTTCCAATATCTCAGGGGTTGCCACAAAGAAGAGGGAGTCAAGCTATTCTCCAAGGCACCTGAGGGCAGAACGAGAAGCAATGGGTGGGAACTAATCAAGGAGAGAAGCAACTTAGAACTGAGCAGAAATTTCCTGACAGTGAGAACAATTAATCAGTGGAACAGCTTGCCACCAAAAGCTGTCAATGCCCCAACACTGGAAGTCTTCAAGAAGATGTTGAATAGCCATTTGTCTGAAACGGTCTAGGGCTTCCTGCCTAGGCAGGGGGTTGGACTAGATGACCTCCAAGGTCCCTTCCAACTCTGCTATTGTATAGTAAATACCAGAAAGTCCAGTTGCCTCTTAAAAAAAAAAAAAGCACCTTTGGGACAACCTCCACCTGGATGATGGAGAATCTCCGTAGATATTTGAAACGCTGCTTTCCTATGCTCGATGTTTTCCTGGCCTCTTAACCTTAGCACTGGGAAAGGCTGTTCTGCCTGTTTTTATTTGTCCTGTCACTCAGTGTTAGTGTCAAATCGGACAGCCTGGTAAAACTAAATGATTGATTTAAAAAAACAAAAACAAAAGGAAGCTGTCATCGGTCAGTAGCAACGCTGAAGGTGGTGGACCAATGTCTAACTCACATGGGGGGGGGGTGGAAGTTGGTGTTGAGGGCTACTACGAAGAAGAAACTGACAGGCAGGCTCTAACTCAAGAGTGCTGACATTGAGGTACTGATGCAGTGGTGAAACTCAATTTTTTTTTACTACGGGTTCTGTGGGTGTGGCTTGGTGGGCGTGGCAGGGGAAGGATACTGCAAAATCTCCATTCCCACCCTACTCTGGGGCCAGTCAGAAGTGGCATTTGCCAGTTCTCCAAATTACTCAAAATTTCCACTACCGGTTCTCCGAACTACTCACAATTTCCACTACCGGTTCTCTGAACTACTCACAATTTCCACTACCGGCTCTCTGAACTACTCACAATTTCCGCTACCAGTTCTCCAAACTACTCAAACTTTCCACTACCGGTTCTCTGAACTACTCAAAATTTCCACTACCGGTTCTCTGAACTACTCAAACTTTCCACTACCGGTTCTCTAAACTACTCAAACTTTCCACTACCAGTTCTCTGAACTACTCAAAATTTCTACTACTGGTTCTCTGAACTACTCACAATTTCTGCTACCAGTTCTCCGAACTACTCAAAATTTCCACTACCGGTTCTCTGAACTACTCAAACTTTCCACTACCGGTTCTCTGAACTACTCAAACTTTCTACTACCAGTTCTCTGAACTACTCAAAATTTCCACTACCGGTTCTCTGAACTACTCACAATTTCCACTACCGGTTCTCTGAACTACTCACAATTTCCACTACCGGCTCTCTGAACTACTCACAATTTCCGCTACCAGTTCTCCAAACTACTCAAACTTTCCACTACCGGTTCTCTGAACTACTCAAAATTTCAACTACCGGTTCTCTGAACTACTCAAACTTTCCACTACCGGTTCTCTAAACTACTCAAACTTTCCACTACCAGTTCTCTGAACTACTCAAAATTTCTACTACTGGTTCTCTGAACTACTCACAATTTCTGCTACCAGTTCTCCGAACTACTCAAAATTTCCACTACCGGTTCTCTGAACTACTCAAACTTTCCACTACCGGTTCTCTGAACTACTCAAACTTTCTACTACCAGTTCTCTGAACTACTCAAAATTTCCACTACCGGTTCTCTGAACTACTCACAATTTCCACTACCGGTTCTCTGAACTACTCACAATTTCCACTACCGGTTCTCTGAACTACTCACAATTTCCGCTACCAGTTCTCTGAACTACACAAACTTTCTACTACCGGTTCTCTGAACTACTCAAACTTTCTACTACCAGTTCTCTGAACTACTCAAAATTTCTACTACTGGTTCTCTGAACTACTCACAATTTCTGCTACCAGTTCTCCGAACTACTCAAAATTTCCACTACCAGTTCTACGAGCTACTCAAGATTTCCACTGCTGGTTCTCCAAACTACTCAAGATTTCCACTGCTGGTTCCCCAAACTACTCAAAATTCCCACTACTAATTCTCTGAACTACTCAAAATTTCCACTACCAGTTCTACGAGCTACTCAAGATTTCCACTGCTGGTTCTCCAAACTACTCAAAATTCCCACTACTAATTCTCTGAACTACTCAAAATTTTCGCTGCTGGTTCTCTGAACCACTCAATATTTTCACTACCGGTTCTCCAGAATCTTTCAAAACCTGGTGGATTTCACACCTGTACTAATGGTGTAAATGTCTATGGAGATTCTCAGTTTCCACCTGTCCACACCACCTGTGTACAACACAGTCCTTCCAGCAGTTCCAAAAAGGCCCCAAACCCATTTGTATTCTGATTCCAGTGATCTTTGAGAGCACAGATCAGGGGTGTCAAACCTGATCCGGCCCACTGAGTGCTTAGATCTGGCCCGCGGGGGTGCCTTGGAAACAGCAAATGACCAGCTTGGGGTGCCTCTGCCAGTGAAAATGGAGCTTGGGCAGCCTTCTGGAACACCGGGAAAGGGTTGGAGGCCGCCACAGCTGAAAACAGAGCTTGGGAACTCATTTTCGCTGACATAGCTCTCGGGCCACCACAGGTGTTCTCAACATGAATGATGTCAAGCTGGCCATGTCCCCCCCCCCCCCCGCCTCTCCCCCCCCCCCGCCGAGATCAACCTCAACGATGCAGACCTCAATGAAATCGAGTTTGACACCCCTGGCATAGATAAACCTCCAAGTGGCCTCCAAGTGGCCTCAGCGGCTCTTAGAAAGAGTGGCGACGACCAGATGCCTGCAAGGAATATAAATCCTTCCATCCCCCATCATTCAGTTAGAACTTGCTACCACTTTACAAGGCCTTGGGAAGGCCACACTTGGAATCCTGCATTCAGTTTTGGTCACCACGATGTAAAAAAGATGTGGAGACTCTGGAAAGAGTGCAGAGAAGAGCAACAAAGACGATTAGGGGACTGGAGACTAAAACATATGAAGAACGGTTGCAGGAACTGGGTAGGTCTAGTTTAATGAAAAGAAGGACTAGGGGAGACATGATAAACAGTCTTCCAATATCTCAGGTGTTGCCCCAAAGAAGAGGGAGTCAAACTATTCTCCAAGGCACCTGAGGGCAGGACAAGAAGCAATGGGTGGAAGCTAATCAAGGAGAGAAGCAACTTAGAACTGAGGAGAAACTTCCTGACAGTTAGAACAATGAATCAGTGGAACAGAAGTTGCCTCCAGAAGTTGTGAATGCCCCAACACTGCAAGTCTTCAAGAAGATGTTGGATAGCCATTTGTCTGAAATGGGATAGGGTTTCCTTAGGTAGGGGGTTGGACTAGATGACCTCCAAGGTCCCTTCCAACTCTGCTATTGTATTGTAAACTGTTTCTTGGATGAGAAGCGAAACGTCTTTCAAGGAAAAACAAAGAAAGCCCAGTTGCCACTTGACTACCAATGGGAAGGTAATGTATGAGTGGCATTGAGGGACCAACGATTTAAAGGATAACCTGTGATCTTAGAACCACAGGTGGCCTCTTTCTTTTGCCAACTTCCTCAAACTTCATCTGCTGCTGTGGCGTAGAGGTGGAGCTCTCGCCTCCCAATCAGGAGGTTGTGAGTTCAATCCTAGGTAGAGGCAGATGTAGGGTCTCCTGCTTGGGCAAAGGGGTTGGACTAGATGACCTGCAAGGTCCCTTCCAACTCTGTTCATCTGTTATGTGTTAAACAGTAAATCTGGGGTGGTGTCCTTATCTGCAAGTTGTTCTAGGGCAGGGGTCTGCAAAGTTGGCTCTTTGAAGACTGGTGGACTTCAACTCCCAGAATTCCTCAGCCAGCTCTGCTGGCTGGGGAATTCTGGGAGTTGAAGTCCACCAGTCTTCAAAGAGCCAACTTTGCAGACCCCTGTTCTAGGGAACCTCCCCTTCCTTCTCCTATTTTGCTTTGATGGGGGTCAGGCAGGAAAGACCAGGACCACACATGCATTTCAAATTAAACTGATTTATTACTATTCATGGCCTACGCACAGGAGTCCACTCGGCTAAATTTACCCCACTATTTTGGTGCCAGATCAGGGTCAAGGGAATTCAAGGGGGGTTGGACATAACCCAAATGTGCCTACGTAGGGATTCTGGGTCAATCCCTCTTTTGACTCTATCCCTAAATTCTACCACTCCTCCTATAGTTGCCGTTGTAATATTTATAGTGCCAAGGTGAAAGTGTGTAAAAAGCAAGTCAGAAGTAAAATAAAGTAAAAAGCAAGTTTTTCCTTTTTCTTCTTCTTTTGCTTGTCTCCGTCTTTAATATTTTAGTCCCAATTAACTCCCCAGAGCTCCAACTGCCAGAATGGCACATACTACTACCCTTATCTTATTTTTGTAAAATCCATCAATTATATACTTTCTTTAATAATCAAGTCGTCAAGTCAGCATTCTCCTGAAGGTTTCCAGCCTGTTTGTCTAGTTAATGTTACTATTTTCAAGGGTACTTAGGTCAAAGAAAGAAAATATGATTCTGTGTTCTAAAAATCACCGGTCTCCTTTATCTGTTTAAAACTTTCTTAAATCACAATCCTGTTAATGTCAAGCACGGGAAATTAGCAGTCAAAGCGCTTCAAAGGAATAGAAGTTTAATGCTTTCTAACCAGTGGTGGGATTCAACCCGTGTAACTAACAGCGCTGAGCAGTGGTGGGTTCTGGATCCCATTGCAACTGGTATGGTGCAGTGGGGCTGGGCATCCACCACTTACCGCCCGCGACACTCTGCGACGCTTCGAGCATCGCGCAGGTGCCGTACGCTCCGTGCACATGTGCCAAAGTCCCAATCGGGCCCTCCGAAACACCGTACCGGAAAGGTACCTGGTGCTCCCAGCAGGCACCAGTATGCCCGTACTAGGGCGCTGAGCATCGGAGCTACCAGTTCACCCGAACCGGTTCGAACTGGCTGAATCCCACCCCTGTTTCTAACCCTCTCTACAAAAATCTAAATGACTAAAAGTCAAAGCAAATTGGCGGTAGAAAAGACTCAAGGTGGGCTGGACGTACAATAGACCTCTTGTGGGAGTGAAGAGATCCGAGACTGATGACTGATGACTTGCTTGACCCCTCCCTCAAGCACAGCCTGGTACATCTCCTACATCTAAGCGTTTTGGCTTTTAAGTCAAAGATAGTAAGTAATTCCCCCCCCCCCCCGCCAAAATAGGCAACTTACCAAGGGTTCTTTCCTGCCTGTTGAAAGATCGCTCTTAAGTCATAAATTAATTGTATAAAATAATTGGGTCAGATGTCCATAAAGGCCACACGGTGGTTTTGAGCGCAACGGGAATCCCTCAGTTCGCAAGCCGCTCAACCCACAGTCGACCACAAGAAACTCAATGCCTATGGCTTCCTCGCAAGCATAGCTATCTAAAGCACGAGTCGGCAATCTCCCAATCTCTCCTTTCCCAGAGAAATTCATCAGCCGGAACATTGTGCTTGGCTTCCAATCTTCACCATGGTGCTGTCCCTACTCACAGAGATGTCATAGGGCCTCATTTGGAAGCCTCCTCAACAGGAAAATATTGAAAAAAATATAGGTATTTTGTGCCCATGTATGGCTCTTGCTAGTCTCATTATCAGCTTCATTTCCACCTACCAGGCTGCCTCTATCTAATTACTCACAGTGGATATATGGCCTTCGTTAGGAAAAAATAAATGCACACTATTGGTGTAACAGTGTAAGCCACCTATTGAATGAACACCCCCTTCCTGCCACATGAATCACAGTTATCTGAAATCAACTGGGTGTTTCCTTTTTAAACCTTCCTATGCTTCAAGAGAAAGGGTGCACAATTAAAGGCCTATTCACAATTAAAGGCCTATTCACAGGATATTATAGCAGTAACAAATACGTTGCAAACTGTAGACCTCTAAGCGTAGATAACCCCTCAAAGTTGTCAATCAGAAAAAGAGCCGGAAGAGACCTTGGAGGTCTTCTAGTCCAGTCCCATGCTCAGGAGATCCTATACCAGTGTTGGCGAACATTTTCGGCATCGAGTGCTGAAACAGTGCGCCCGCACACATTCACATCGGAAACTGGAAGAGCATGCTGGGCACACGCCGGGCGGCTGCTCTTCCTGTTTCCGGTGAGCGCCATGTCCACCAACCAACTGGTCTTCTGGTTTCTGGCACACATGCGCGTATGTTCAAGCCTGAAACCAGAAGAGTAGCCGCCCAGTGCGTGCATGTGCACCAGGGAACTGCTCTTCTAGTTTCAGGGGCCTATACCAGTGATGGCTAACCTTTTTTGGCTCATGTGCCAAAAGAAGGGGGGGCGCGGGGGGGGGTGTCGTGCATGGGCGTGCCACACCCATAATGCTATGTGAGCAACCCCCTGCTTTTGGCACACTTTTTTTGCCCACCCCAGGCTCTAGAGCAGTTTCCCAAACTTGGCAACTTTAAGACTTGTGGACTTCAACTCCCCAAATTCTCCAGCCAGCAGAGCTGAAGTCCACAAGTCTTAAAGTTGCCAAGTTTGGGAAACTCAGCTCTAGAGGCTTTCTAGGAGCCTGGGGAGGATGAAAACAGCCGCCCCCACTCCTCCAGGGGCTTCAGGAGCTTCCCTGCATTGGCTACCTGTGCCTTTCGGGTGCGCTTCAAGGTGCTGACGACCATCTTTAAATCGCTCCATGGCTCGGGGCCTAGCTACATACAAGACCGCCTCCTGCCCCATACATCCCTTCGCCCGATCCGCTCCCACAGAGAGGGCCTTCTCCGGGTACCGTCGGCCGGGCAATGCCGGTTGGCGACGCCCAGGGGAAGGGCCTTCTCTGTGGCGGGCCCGGCCCTCTGGAATGACCTACCCCCTGAGCTACGCACCACCTCAGACCTCCGCCTCTTCCGCCAGCGTCTCAAAACATATTTATTCCAACAAGCCGGCCTAGCATAACCCCCCGTTTCTGACTTTTATTTGTATAAATTATAATTCTTAGGGTTTTATAAGGGTTTTTAGCACGGGATATAATTTAATAGTTTTTTAATAATGTATTTTTGTATGGTTTTTAATATTGCCTGTGCGCCGCCCTGGGTCCTTGCAAGGAGAAGGGCGGGGTATAAATTTGAAAAATAAAAATAAAATAAAAATAAAACCCAGAGGGTGAAAAATGGCCTCAAAAGAAGGCCTAAATCAGCTGGCCAGCACACACATGTGTGCTGGAGCTGATAGGGCAACGCCTCGCGTGCCCTAAGAAATGGTTCCGCCTCCCACCCATGGCACCCGTGCCATAGGTTCGCCATCATTGCTCTAGATTCTTCCATGCATCGTGTAAGAAATCCGTTGGCAAGAGTTTATGAACCGAGTCAATCTTTTTCGCACAGAGACATTTGAAGTTGTTTTGTAAGCGAAGGGTTTTGAAAAAACGGCTCTTATTTTTACCCTTCCATCCCCAGGGGAGATGAAAACTTTTCCGTTTGGGAGGCCAACAGAAAAAACCAAAGTCCTTTCGTGGATGCCCAAGATAACGCTATCTCTTTCCCACTCAGCCACCCACCCCCCACTGCCCAAAGCCCACTAAATATCCCCCCCCCGAATGTTTTAAATTTTATTTTATAAAATAAAATAAAAAATAATCCATTGAACAGTGGGTTGTCTGGGTACAATTGTTTGCGCAATAACAGTATTTATCTATCTATCTATCTATCTATCTATCTATCTATCTATCTATCTATCTATCTATCTATCTATCTATCATCTACCTACCATATCTATCTATCTATCTATCTATCTATCTATCTATCTATCTATCTATCTATCTATCTATCTATCTATCTATCTATCTATCATCTACCTACCATATCTATCTATCTATCTATCTATCTATCTATCTATCTATCTATCTATCTATCTATCTATCTATCTATCTATCTATCTATCTATCTATCTATCTATCTATCATCTACCTACCATATCTATCTATCTATCTATCTATCTATCTATCTATCTATCTATCTATCTATCTATCTATCTATCTATCTATCTATCTATTATCTACCTACCATATCTATCTATCTATCTATCTATCTATCTATCTATCTATCTATCTATCTATCTATCTATCTATCTATTTATCTATCTATCATCTACCTATCATATCTATCTATCTATCTATCTATCTATCTATCTATCTATCTATCTATCATCTACCTACCATATCTATCTATCTATCTATCTATCTATCTATCTATCTATCTATCTATCTATCTATCTATCTATCTATCTATCTATCTATCTAATCTATCTATCTATCTATCTATCTATCTATCTATCTATCTATCTATCTATCTATCTATCTATCTATCATCCACCTATCATATCTATCTATCTATCTATCTATCTATCTATCTATCTATCTATCTATCTATCTATCTATCTATCTATCTATCTATCATCTACCTATCGTATCTATCTATCTATCTATCTATCTATCTATCTATCTATCTATCTATCTATCTATCTATCATCTACCTACCATATCTATCTATCTATCTATCTATCTATCTATCTATCTATCTATCTATCTATCTATCTATCTATCTATCTATCTATCTATCTATCATCTACCTACCATATCTATCTATCTATCTATCTATCTATCTATCTATCTATCTATCTATCTATCTATCTATCTATCTATCTATCTATCTATCTATCATCTACCTATCATATCTATCTATCTATCTATCTATCTATCTATCTATATCTATCTATCTATCTATCTATCTATCTATCTATCTATCTATCTATCTATCTATCATCTATCTACCATATCTATCTATCTATCTATCTATCTATCTATCTATCTATCTATCTATCTATCTATCTATCTATCTATCTATCTATCTATCTATCTATCTATCATCTACCTACCATATCTATCTATCTATCTATCTATCTATCTATCTATCTATCTATCTATCTATCTATCTATCTATCTATCTATCTATCTATCTATCTATCTAATTTGCATACCGCCCTATCTCCCCGAAGGGACTTAGGGCGGTGCACAGAAATATAAAAACAGTACATACAAAAACAGTTAAAATAAATTAAATTTAGACTCTGCTAAAATTTAGTTAAAACCATTAAAATCAATTAAAACTATACCAATTAAACTATACCAGTTAAAACTATACCAGGCCGGCCGCATGAAATAGATGTGTTTTAAGTGCCCAGCGGAAAAGGCGTAGGTCCGTGATGGTACGAAGGTCAGGGGTAGGTCGTTCCAGAGGGCAAGCCCTGCCACAGAGAAGGCTCTCCCCCTGGGGGCCACCCACCGGAATTGTCCGGCAGATGGTACCCTGAGGATGCCCACTCTGTGGGAGCGGACAGGTCTAAGGGAGGTATGCGGTAGGAGGCGGTCCTGCAAGTAACCAGGTCCCATGCCAGGGAGCGCTTTGAAGATGGTTACTAGCACCTTGAAGCGCACCCGGAAGGCCACAGGCAGCCAGTGCAGCTCGCGCAGGAGAGGTGTTACATGGGAGTATCGTGAAACTCCCAAAATCCGAACCGGTTCGAACTGGCTGAATCCCACCCCGCCGCATTCTGGACTAGCTGGAGCCTCCGGGTGCACCTCAAGGGGAGCCTCATGTAGAGAGTGTTACAGTAGTCCAGGCGGGAGATGACGAGCGCTTGAATTACCGTGCATAAGGCGTCACGATCTAGATAGGGCGCAACTGGCGTATCAGGTAACCCTGATAAAAAGCCCCCCTGGTCACGGCTGTCACATCCAACCCCCTATTGGATCGGGACGCCCTTCGCACAGTCACTCATGCCCTCGTGACATCCCGACTGGACTATTGTAACTCTCTCTACATGGGGCTCCCCTTGAGGTGCACCCGGAGGCTTCAGTTAGTTCAGAATGCGGCCGCGCGAGCAATTATGGGCACCTCTAGGTTTGCCCACGTAACACCGCTCCTGCGCGAGCTGCACTGGCTACCTGTCGTCTTCCGGGTGCGCTTCAAGGTGTTAGTTATCATCTTCAAAGCGCTCCATGGCTCGGGACCTAGCTATCTGCGAGATCGGATCCTGCCCCACACATCCTCACGGCCGATTCGCTCCCACAGAGAGGGGCTTCTCCGGGTGCCGTCCACTAGACTTTGTCAGCGGGCGACGCCCAGGGGAAGGGCGCTCTCTGTGGCGGGCCCGGCCCTCTGGAACGACCTTCCCCCTGATATTAGAACGACCACCGACCTCCGCTCCTTCCGTGTAAAATTGAAGACCCATCTCTTTCGACTGGCCGGCCTTGAATAGTTCTCTCTGTCTTTTAACTACAAATATTTTAATGGGTTTTTACTTTTATATTTTTAGCACGGGTAATTCTATTTAATTCTATTTTAAGTAATGTTTGTATTATTGTATATTGTTTTTAATTATGCCTGTGCACCGCCCCGGGTCCCTGTGGGGAGAGGGTGCGGTTAATAAATCTCAATTTATTATTATTATTATTATTATGGTCATTCAGAGACAGCCGAGAATCCAGGAGGACGCCCAAATTGCGAGCCCTATCCGTGGGGGCCAATGACTCGCCCCCGATAGCCAGAGATGGAACCAACTGGCTATATCGTGACGCCGGAAACCACAGCCACTCGGTCTTGGACGGGTTGAGTTGGAGTTTGTTCCTCCCCATCCAGACCCGCACGGCCTCCACACACTGGGACATCACTTCAATGGCATCGTTGGGGTGGTCAGGGGTAGAGATGTACAGCTGAGTATCATCAGTGTACTGATGGAACTCTACCCCAAAACCACGGATGATCTCACCCAGCGGCTTCATGTAGATGTTGAACAGGAGGGGAGAGAGGACCGACCCCTGAGGCACCCCACACTTGAGGGGCCTCGACATCGACCTCTGCCCTCCTGCCAACACAAATTGCGACCGGTCGGAGAGGAAGGAGGAGAACCACTGCAAAACGGTGCCTCTCAACCCCAACCCCTCCAGCCGGTGCAATAGGATACCATGGTCGATGGTATCGAAAGCCGCCGAGAGGTCTAATAGGACCAGGATAGAGGAATGACCTCTATCCCGAGCCCTCCAGAGATCATCTGCCAACGCAACCAATGCCATTTCTGTGCTGTACCCAGGCCGGAAGCCGGACTGGCGTGGGTCTAGATAGGCAGTTTCCTCGAGGTGCTGGGGGAACTGTCGTGCCACTACACTCTCAACAACCTTCGCTAGGAAACGAAGGTTGGAGACCGGACGATAATTAGCCAACACTGCTGGGTCCAGGGAAGGCTTCTTGAGGAGGGGTCTCACCACCGCCTCTTTCAAGACGGCTGGTAAAAACCCCTCACTCAAGGAAGCGTTCACTATTTCCAGGATCAAGCCTCATGTAACCTCCCGGGAGGCCAGTACTAGCCAGGAGGGACATGGGTCCAATAAACATGTGGTGGCATTCAGCCGCCCCAGCAACCTGTCCATGTCATCGGGAGAGACAAGGTCGAACTCATCCCAAAAAATGGTCTCAAGACCTACCTCTGCCCGCCTGGGCTAACCTCATCGGAGGCCAGCTGGCCTGGATTTGAGCGATTTTATCCTGCACATAACATCCAAGTTCCTCTGCACGACCCTGTAAAAGAGCTTCCTGCAGCCTCTGTTGAAGGAGGGAGCGGGTCACTCTAAACAGGGCGGCAGGGCCATTATCTGCGGATGCGATAACAGCGGAGAGATAATTACGTTTCGCCGCTCTTATCGCCACAAGGTAGGTCCGCAAATGCAACCTTACCTGTATTCGGTCAGATTCGGAGCGAGTAGACCTCCAAATGCTCTCTAGGCATCTCTTTCGGCGCTTCATCACCCTCAGCTCCTCTGAAAACCAAGGAGCCAGGGTAGATCGACGCCGAGAGAGAGGCCGCAACGGCACGATCCGATCCAGGGCCCCCAGGGCCGCATTATTCCAAGCAGCCACTAGGTTCTCAGTCGAGTCGCGGGACAGGGTCACAGGTATTGGCCCAAGCTCCATCTGGAACCTCTCCGGGTCCATCAGGCGCCTGGGGCGGAACCATATTTATGTTTCTGGTTCCGCCTCCCTGCGGTGGGGTGTAGCAGTTTGGAAGTCAAGCCAAAGGAGAGAATGATCTGTCCATGACAGGGGTGTGATGACTAATTCCCTCAATCCAAGATCATTTCTCCACTGGCCGGAGGCAAAAACTAGGTCCAGCGTGTGTCCACCCGTGTGCGTGGGGTCCTGAATTAGTTGGATCAGGTCCATGGCTGTCATGGAGGCCATGAACTCCCGGGCTATCTCCGATGTTTTGCCTACCGATGGCAGGTTGAAATCCCCCATGACTAACAGCCTGGGGGTATCAACCGCCATCTCGGCTATCACATCGAGAAGCTCAGGTAGGGCTGCTGATATGTAGCGGGGAGCCAAGTACATGATCAGCAAGCCCAGCTGCCTCCCAGGGCCCCACTTCACACACAGGGACTCACAGCCAGCTGTCTGCGGCACAGCGGTCTCCCTCAGATCAAGATCCTCCTTAATAATAACCGCCACCCCCCCACCCTGACCCTGGGCCCGCGACTGATGGAATGCTCGGTAACCCGGTGGGCACATTTCCACGAGGGGCACTCCCCCCTCATGGCCCAACCAGGTCTCCGTGATACCCACCAGGTCCGGCTCCCCTTCCGACACCAAATCATAGATGAGGGGGGCTTTGTTGACCACGGACTTGGCGTTGCATAACATCAGCCTAGGGCCCAGGCCCTGTGATCCCGAGCCTCCTGGATTGCGAGAAGGGCCATGGGGACCGGAACGCATGACCGCTAGTAAACAGCGGGTGCGCCCTCCCGTAACATGGTATGGTCCCTGGCCCACGCCATACCTACCTCTCCCACACACTGTCCTGATGGTGTGGCCCTCTGTTAAATTGACCCTAGTTCCCCCCCTAATATCGGACCCTACTTCCTCCCCGCCGGGACCATGGGCCGACCTGGAGGTGGTATCCCGTGGGTCAATCCCCTCACCCACATTCTTAATCCCAAATAACCCTCCACCCTCCTTGGGGCCCCTTAAAAAAACGCTTTAAAAAGTTCCCCCAAAAGCCCCTGAGTTTTCATTTTCGCCACCTCTCAGGATTTAAAATTCCATCATCGAGGTGGGCCCTCGTTAACGTTGAGGGCCAAACCTGCGAGAGAGGGGAATCTCACAGGGCGAGGAGGACAGCCGCCGAGTACATAAATTATCGGGGGAAGGGAATTTGCCTTGATGGAAACTAACCCCTAGAATCCATAAGCATGCTTGGCCCAGTTCAAGGATGGTCCATAAATGGTCGATAGGTGGTCTCTAGATGGTATCAAAGCAATTCGGGGGAGCAAGGTGGGCCGCCAGTCGGGCAGGGTGACAGAGAGTAGAAAACAGAAAACAAGGCAACATAAGACGAAGGGGCCAGAGACAAAGAGTAAGCCAGGACAGGCAGCAAACGACGAAGATCCAAATGACATCTGGAGAAGACGAGGTGAGAAGACGAGATGAAGCAAAGCCCCGCAGAGCTGCAGAAAACGACGTCGTCGTCGGACAACAAGGGGAACGACGATAGGTCCACAGCAACAGTGAAAATTTGCAATCGTATTCATTATTTAATCTATACTTAGCTTAATATCAACACATTAAATATCTGATACTTCATACCCTTGTGTTAGTTTGCTTAACTCTATTAACTATTTTCTATGTTTTACTAATACAATTCAATAGCAGAGTTGGAAGGGACCTTGGAGGTCTTCTAGTCCAAACCTCTGCCTAGGCAGAAAACCCTATACCGTTTCAGACAAATGGCTCTCCAACATCTGCTTAAAGACTTGCAGTGTTGGGGCATTCACAACTTCTGGAGGCAACTTCTGTTCCACTGATTCATTGTCCTCACTGTCAGGAAATTCCTCCTCAGTTTTAATTTGCTTCTCTCCTTGATTAGTTTCCACCCATTGCTTCTTGTTCTGCCCTCAGGTGCCCTGGAGAATAGCTTGACTCCCTCTTCTTTGGGGCAACCGCTGAGATATTGGAAGACTGCTATCCTGTCTCCCCTGGTCCTTCTTTTCATTAAACTAGACCTACCCAATTCCTGCAACCGTTCTTCATACGTTTTAGTCTCCAGTCCCCTAATCCTCTTGGTTGCTCTTCTCTGCACTCTTTCTAGAGTCTCCACATCTTTTCTACATTGTGGTGACCAAAACTGGATGCAGTATTCCAAGTGTGGCCTTACCAGGGCATTATAAAGTGGTATTAACCCTGCATGTGATCTTGATTCTCTCCCTCTGTTGATGCAGCCTAGAACTGGGTTGGCTTTTTTGGCAGCTGCTGCCCACGGCTGGCTCCTATTTCAATGGTTGCCCACTAGGACTCCAAGATCCCTTTCACAGTTGCTACTATTGAGCAAGGTACCACCTATACTGTACCTGGGCATTTTGTTTTTACTCATCTATTTGTATATCTAATTTTTATATTTATCCTCTAACCATCGATAGGTATCCCATTTGATAGAGCGAGACAATCGACTTGATTTAATTTACAGTTTCTTCTTTTATTTCAGAGGCTGCTGAAGATTCGTTGCATTTCACTTGGAGCCGGGGGGGGGGGGGGGGAGAAGGTGCAGAAAAGACCTTTATAAAAGAGGGGAAGGAGGGGGGGTGTCGAAACGGTACAGATGTCGATCTGTGGCTTTCGGAGCTATTTTCTGCAGCATCCGAAGACTAAAACCAGACTCCAGGCTGGCCATCAAATCAAACCCACACCCTAAGCGAGGTGCCAAGCCACAAGAGGAATTTGCGTCAACTGGGGAATTGCAACCAAGGAGAAGAACTTCTAATTATAGGGTCTGGAAGCGGAAGCCGTGAGTGAGTGAGTGATTACCGAGTTGAGGCCCTGCTCTATGTTTACTCCAAGGCTTCCTCTCTCCTCTTCTCCCTTGATGGATGAGGTTGAACCCCCCACCTCCCCACTCCCACCCCCATCCTCCACCAAAGGGTGGGGATTGAAGTTGCTGATGAGACACACAGAGGGTTTCCAGCACCGGGGCGGGCGCGAGATGGTCTGGCTTCTGTGGCCATGTAGTAACATAAGTCTTTTCAACTAGGCGTCAGTTGGTTAGACCGAAGAAGGCCAAATTAGAGGGTAGGAAATCTCAGCTGGGCCCTTTGCCGTCAAAAGGGAAGAGCAAGAGTGCGGGAGAGAAAACAGAGGAAGCCGACAGGACTCCCCCCAACCCCCCACTCCGAGCATCGTCTCTGGAACGTCCTATTTATAACACCTCTCTCTAACAGGGATCGGACTGCCGAGGGGAGAGCGGTGTCAGCGGGAGGAGAAAAGGCCTCGCCCTGGATTTACACCGCTGAGAACGTGCTCATTTGGGGAATAAGTACACAGGCGGCTCTGCCCTTCGGTGGCCACTCAGGGCGAGAGTCAAGAGTTCAGGGTGTCCCGAGCTTTCTGGAAGGAGGCATCTCAAAGCGATCCTTGGGACACGGAGGAACATGGAATCACGGGGCTGGGAAGGGGTTCGGACCTCGGCTTCCCCAAACCACGAAGCAGACTCCTTCCCCCGACAAAACCCCCGTTTGTTAAGCTCATGTGAATTCCGCTCGTTCACCTCCAGCAACGTCCCAGCAAACAGACTTTTCACAACCGCGGACCTTGATCAGGCTTGGAGAACTGCCAGGCCGATATCTTCGAAACTCCATGCTGTAGCAGCAATTTACCTGGCAAGAAGTCAGGAGCAGAGCTTCAACCGAATGAATGGAACCAATGGTCTCCTGCAAGCTCCACTCCCCTTTCGCTCCTCTTTTATTTCCTCTGGGAGGGGCCATTCACCGTCCACCTGTGCCTTTACTACCCAGTTGGCCCTTGTTCCTTAGCTGTTCTGTTCTCCTGGCAGCTCTGTGCAGCGCACATCGGGAACAGGCTTCAGCTGTTCTTCTGCCCCACTGAGCTTCGACTTCGAAGGCAGGTGATAGCTTTCGGATGGCCCTGGCCCCCTCTCTGCCTCCGACACAGAGCCCTCCTCAGAGCCTTCCCCAGACTCCAGGACTGGCCCAGGTTCCTCCCCAACCTCCTCACTGTCTGAACCTGCTGCCAGCTCTGCTGGCCACTGGCGGGCTACAACAGAAGCGGAGTAAGGAGTCTTTACAGGTAGTCCTTGATTTACGACCATGATTGAGCCCAAAATTTCCATTGCTAAGCAAGGCAGTTCTGAGTTTCGCCCCATTTTACATGCTTCCTTGCCAGAGCAGTTAAGTGAATCACTGCGGTAATTAAGTTAGGAACACAGTTGTTAAGTGAGTCTGGCTTCCCCCTTGACTTGGCTTGTCAGAAGGTCGCCAAAGAGGATCACATGATCCCGGGACGCTGCAACCATCATAAATAGGAACCAGTTGCCAAGCGTCCAAATTTTGATCACCTCACCATGGGGATGCTGCCCCGATTGGAAGGGTGACAAATGGTCATAAGTCACGTTTTTCAGTGTTGTCGTAAGTCCAAACGGTCACTAAATGACTGATTGTAAGTCGAGGATTACCTGTATCCATTCCCAGACAAATGACTGTCTAATCCAGGGGTGTCAAACTTGATTTCATTGATGGCTGGATCACAGTTACATTTTACCTGGGAGTGGGAAGGGGCATGGCCAGCTCGACATCACTCGTGTAGGGGCACTTATGGTGGCCTGAGTGCTCATGGGCTTCCAAGCTCTATTTTCAGCTGTGACGGCTTCCTGCAACCCTCTTGTTAGGATATTTCTCCTGATGTTGGGTTGACAATATATATAAGCCAGGATTCTTAAAGAGTATATGTAGCTTTAAGAACTATGTTGAATTCTGATTGGCTGTGCTTCTCAGCTCTACCATAAAAGGAAGCTCAGAAACACAATTCATTCCCTTTTCCATCCTTTTTGATTCCTGTCATTTTCCTGTGCTTACTGTTTGCCGCTGAGGAGCTGAAGCTGAAGACTGAAGAGAGAAGAAGTATTTGTTTTGCATCACTGTAAGATAACTCTGTGTTTTGGTGAAGGACTGTTATTGTTTGAGAAGTTAGTCTCACTGGTCGGAAGAAGTATTTTAGTTGCTACAAAGTAAAGACTATTTATTTTCTTACTATCACTGTTTTAGAGTTTGTGTGTGGTTAAAGCAACGTATCTCTTTACTGTCCGGTGTATTACACTATTCCACATTTATTTTCCAACGGGGGTGTTTGTTACCCCTAACATTGGTTACGGGACCAGAGTTGTAACACTGGTTCTGAACCCAGAGTGCTACCACCTCTGCCACCAAAAATGGAGCTCGGGAGCCTCCCAAGCTCCGTTTTTACTGGCAGAGGCACCGCGGGCCAGTTCTTTGCTGTTTCCAGGGCACCCCCGCAGGCCAGATCTAAGCACCCAGTGGGCCAGATCCAGCCCCCCCCGCCCCCGGCGAGTTTGACAGCTCTGATCTATGCTCTCAGAGATCACTGGAATCAGAATCCAAATGGGTGTGGGGCCTTTTAGGAACTCCTGGAAGGACTGTGTTGAACACAGGTGGTGTGGACAGGTGGAGATTGAGAGTCTCCATAGACACTTAAACCATTAGTACAGGGGTGAAATCAATAATAATACAATACAATACAATAGCAGAGTTGGAAGGGACCTTGGAGGTCTTCTAGTCCAACCCCCAACATCCTACAGCACTTCAGTCAAATGGTTATCCAATCTCTTCTTAAAGACTTCCAGTGTTGGATAATTCACAACTTCTGGAAGCGAGATGTTCAACTGATTAATTGTTCTCACTGTCAGGAAATTCCTCCTCAGTTCTCCTCAAATCCAACAGGTTCCGACAGGTTCTGGAGAACCGGTAGCGGAAATTTTGAGTAGTTTGGAGAACCGGTAGCGGAAATTTGGAGTAGTTTGGATCCAGCCCGCGTTCCTTGAGTTTGATACCCCTGGTCTAATCTTTACTTGAAAAGGAATGGAGCACTCAAAACTTCCAGAGGCCAACTGTTCCGTTGACTGATTGTTCTCACTGTCAGGAAATGTCTCTTTATTACCAGGTTGGATCTCCCTCTGACCAGCTTCCATCCGTGGCTTCTTTGTCTTGCCTTCCGGTCCTTTGGAGACTAGGTTGACACACACGCCCTTCTCCGTGACAGCCCTTCGAGTGTCAAAAGACAGCTATTGTGTCTCCTCTAAGCTTTCTCTTCCTGAGGCTTAAACATTGCTAGTTCCTTCAGCCGTTCATCGTACGATTTCGCCTCCAGAGCCCCTCATCGTCTCTGTATGCTACGGAAGTACTCAAAATTAATTGTGTTAGCAAGGAGAAGTTCGCCATCAGCCCCGGATTCTCATCCACAGAAGCCGACACCTCTCCATGAGTGGCTGTTTTAGCCTGGCTCGCTTGTAATCTGCCACATTTCTGCCCTCGGTGCATTGGGGACGTCGAGATCATTTCTGATGCAGAATTATCTAATTTCGGAAGACAGATGCTCAAGCGAGGGGGAAAAAATTGCAGGTTGATGAGAGGATTGTGCAAAAGGCAGACAGCTCTTCTCCCGATATATGATGAATTCAGGGGCTCGCCTTGCAATGTAGCTAGACTGCTTTGCAGGTTTCAGGGGTGGCTTGGTACAAAGAAAGACCAAATCCAGGTAGTTGCCACGGTAAGATTTATGTGTTTACTAGCTAATAACCCGGCTTTGCCTGGGTATTTATTTATCCTAATCCTGGGATGGCGGACCTATGGCACGCATGCCAGAAGTGGCACGCAGAGCCCCCTCTCTGTGGGCACGTGCACCATTGCCAGCAGCTCTTCTGGTTTCTGGTCTTAGTAGGCGCCAGAGAGCTGGAAAACAGCTGGAAAAACGGCCCCCCAAAATGGTAAAAAGGCCATTTTGGGGGGCTGTTTTTCCCAAACGTATTTTGAGGCCATTTTGGACCCTTTTCCTGCACCATTTTTGGAGCGCTTTTGGGGCCCAAAACACCCCAAAATAACAGCCTGAAAATGACCTGGAAAACGGCCAAAAATGGCCAAAAAACAGGCATGTGCACGCCAGCCAGCTGGTCTTCAGGTTTTTAGTGCTCCTGCATGCGCAAAGACTAGCTGGCTGGCTGTTCCAGTTCGCCATCAATGTCCTAATCCGCACATTTGTCCTCAAAAATTATCCCAGGCCAAACGTAATTTGTAATGTTGGATTTTCCCCCTTACCAAAAGGAGCCCCCCTGTGGAGTACTCTGAAACTTTTACCATGGCAACTCCACTGCGCTGTACAGAAGGAGCCATTTTACGGCGGTACAATGGAAGCCGTTTAAAGGCACAACAGGCTGTATCTTAACAGAACACACACACACCTGAGGGGCGTTAGGGGTGTCTTATCCCCACAGTATTTGTTTTCAGGGAGTAAGTCATCTGTGTACCAAGTTTGGTTGAAGTTGCTCGAGGCGTTCCACAGTTATGCTGGAACACAACACACACACACACACAAGATTCAGCTGAACAAAGAGGGAGCAAGGGAGAACCCTGAACACACTTTGACACTCACATTTATATGCTTGCTACATTGTCCACTTCTCCACCCAGAAGCACTGGCAAACTCCACCCAGATAAGGTGGCACACTCTAGATAAGATAAAGAAGAACAGAGATAGCCATCCACTGTCCTTGGATGTCCTCCAAGGACACTGAGTGTCATCTCAGGGACTTGGGGTGTTTCCTGAGGAACTTTCCATGCCCTTGAAGGCCTGCAGAGACAATGGTGACATTGGCACTTATGCTCCTTTCGAGACTTTCAACAGAAACATTAGATTCCTGGTCAACAAGACTGCTGTGTGAATATCAAACCAGAAGTTGCGAATGCTCCAACGCTCTAACATGTAATACAGCCCCGGTTCAAATCCCAGTAAGGGTATGGCTAGGTGATGAGAGCTAAATAGCTTGAAATAGATCTATATTAGTCTCCCTTGTTTATTTATTTATCAGCACAAAACGTAAATATATATATATATATATGGGTGTGTGTGTGTGTGTGTGTGTGTGTGTGTGTGTGTATATATGTTAGTTTTATGAGCTGATCAATAAATTTAAGTTTAAGAGACCAAGAGAGATCTATTTCTAGCTTATTAGCTCTCATCAGTTGGCCACACCCCACTGGGATTCGAACCGGGGCTACTGACCAACTGATGAGAGCTAATAAGCTCGAAATAGATCTATCTTGGTCTCTCAAATTTAAATTTATTGATCAGCTCATAAAACTAACACACATATCTAAAAAAATTAACACAACATAATTCATGGTTCTCTGTCTAGATGGTCTCTGGTGATGAGCCTAAAGGCAGAGAGGGAAACAGTATGTCTCCTCCCTTAATGGAGCTCTAACAGGAGCTGTAAAAATATTCTCATATATATATGTATGAGAGGAGCTGTAAAAATATTCATATATATATATATATATATATATATATATATATATATATATGTAATTGTTTCACAACAACCTGTTATTAGGCCCCAATTAAGGGAGGAGACATACTGTTTCCTTTCCTGCCTTTCGGCTCATCACCAGAGACCATTTAGACAGCAAGCCAAGAATTACGTTGTGTAATTTTTTAGATATGTGTGTTAGTTTTGATCAGCTCATAAAACTAACACACACACACACACACACACACACACACACACACATATATATATATATGAAACAGACATGATGATCTCCGGAACTTTAAAATATAAAATATATTTAAAATATATTGCTCACTGAGAAAGCCAGAGAAAATGCCTCTGAATCAACATCGGATAGCTCAGTTATTTTCTGGGGAAGAACAGCCCAAGCTAGGTTTGATAAGGGAGAAAGGAATACAAACATTGATTAGCATGCCTGACGCAAGAAAAACAACAGGGCTAATCACAGGTGGGAGGCAAGTGGACGGACCTATCATGCGCGCAATGGCTAAATTGATTGACATTGTATAAAGGCAAGCATCCTTTTATGGCTTTTACACTCTGATGATGTTAGCAGTTGCTAACGAAAGCTCAGTGAGCAATATATTTTAAATACATTTTATATTTTAAAGTTCCGGAGATCATCATGTCTGTTTCTTGTATGTATGTATGTATGTATGAATGTATGTATATATATGTGTGTGTGTTACATTTTTGAGCTGATCAATAAATAAGTCAGGGAGACTAGGATAGATCTATTTCGAGCTCTCATCAGCTAGCCATACCCTTACTGGGATTCAAACCAGGGCTGTATTACATGCCAGGCGAGAGCCTTGCCATTAAGCCAGCTAGGTTCTGTTCTTGTCAGCTGAGACAGGAGGATAGTTATATATAATTGTTTCCACAACACCCTGTTAAGGCCCCAATTAAAGGAGGAAGCACACTGCTTTTCCTTTTCTGCCTTTCGGCTCATAATACAGCCCTGGTTCGAATCCCAGTAAGGGTATGGCTAGCTGATGAGAGCTATTAAGCTCGAAATAGATCTATACTAGTCTACCTGACTTATTTATTGATCAGCTCAAAAACGTAACACACATATAAAAAAATTACACAACGGAATTTTCTCAACATCCTGTTAAGATGCCCAAATTAAGGGAGGAGACATACTGTTTCCTTTCCTGCCTTTCGGCTCATCACCAGAGACGACAGCAAGCCAAGAGTTCGGTTGTGTAATTTTTTTTAGATATGTGTGTTAGTTAGATATGTGTGTTTATGATCAGCTCATAAAATTAACACACACACACACACACACACACACACACATATATATATTGCATCCGCAGATAACCGCCCTGCCACCCTGTTTGGGGTGACCCGCTCCCTCCTTCACCAGAGGCCGCGGGAAGCCCCTCTCCAGGGACGAGCAGAGGAATTTGGGATATATCTGCTGGACAAAATCACTCGGATTCGGAATGAGTTGCCCTCCATCGAGAGTGGTCCGGTCGGATTGTCCGAGGCTGTTCTTCAGACACCATCTTGAGAGGAGTTTGACTTTGTTACTACCGAGGATATGGACAGGTTGTCGAAGAGACTTAAGGCTACCACATGTTTACTGGACCCGTGTCCCTCCTGGCTTGTACTGGCATCCTGGGAGACGACACGAGGCTGGCTCCAGGATATTGTGAATGCTTCTTTGAGTGAGGGGTCCTTGCCTGCCGTCTTGAAAGAGGCGTAGTGAGGCCCCTCCTCAAGAAGCCTTCCCTGGACCCAGTATTATTGGAGAATTACCGTCCGGTCTCCAACCTTCACTTTTTAGCGAAGGTTGTAGAGAGTGTGGTGGCCCAACAGTTTCCGCGACACCTGGAGGAAATTGATTATCTAGACCCACGCCAGTCCGGCTTCCGACCCGGTCACAGCAACGAGACGGCATTGGTCGCGTTGGTGGATGATCTCTGGAGGGCGCGGGATAGGGGATGTTCCTCTATCCTAGTCCTATTAGACCTCTCAGCGGCTTTTGATACCATCGACCATGGTATCCTATTGCACCGACTGGGGAGGTTGGGGCTGGGAGGCACCATTTTACAGTGGTTCTCATCCTACCTCTCTGGTCGGTTGCAATATGTGTTGGCAGGGGAGCAGAGGTCAGCCTCGAGACCCCTCTTATGTGGGGCTCCTCAGGGTCGGTCCTATCGCCCCTACTGTTCAACACCTATATGAAGCCACTGGACGAGATCATCCATGGTTTTGGGGTAGGATATCATCTGTACGCTGATGATACTCAGCTGTACATATCCACCCCAGACCACCCCAACGATGCCGCCGAGGTGTTGTCCTGGTGTTTGGAGGCCGTATGGATCTGGATGGGTAGTAACAAACTCAAGCTCAACCCGTCCAAGACTGAGTGGCTGTGGTTTCCAGCACCCCGATTCAGCCAGGTAACTCCAACTCTGGCCATTGGGGGCGAAACACTGGCCCCCGTGGAGAGGGCACGCAATTTGGGTGTCCTCCTGGATTCCCGGCTGTCTATGGAAGACCATGTGGCGGCCGTGGCCAGGGGGGCGTTTCATCAGGTACGCCTGATGCGCCAATTGCGCCCCTTACTGGACCGGGCTGCCCTTCGCACAGTCACTCAAGCACTCGTGACATCCCGACTTGACTACTGTAATGCTCTCTACATGGGGCTCCCCTTGAGGTGCACTCGAAAGCTACAGTTAGTCCAGAATGCGGCCGCGCGGGTGATTACGGGAGCCTCTAGATGCTCCCACATAACACCGCTCCTGCGCGAGCTGCACTGGCTACCTGTGGCTTTTCGGGTGCGCTTCAAGGTTTTGACGACCATCTTTAAAGCGCTCCATGGCTCGGGACCTAGTTATATGCGAGACCGTCTCCTGCCCCATACATCCCTTCATCCGATCCGCTCCCACAGAGAGGGCCTTCTCAGGGTGCCGTCGGCCGGGCAATGCCGGTTGGCGACACCCAGGGGAAGGGCCTTCTCTGTGGCGGGCCCTACCCTTTGGAACCACTTACCCTCTGAATTACGTACCATCTCAGACCTCCGCCTCTTCCGCCAGTGTCTTAAGACACACCTTTTCCATCAAGCCGGCCTAGCGTAACCTCCCATTGTGACTGCTCTTAGATAGTTTTAATTTGGGGGATTTTAATCGATTTTAGCACAGGATAGGAATTTAATATGTTTTTAAATTTTGTATTTTGTAATATTTGTTATGTTTTAAATTTCCTGTGCGCCGCCCTGGGTCCTTCTGGAGAAGGGCGGGGTATAAATTTAAATTATATATATATATAATCAGGGAAACTGGTTAGCTCAAGGCATAGAGAAGCCTGCTTCGAATGCTGGAGAGCACCAGTTCAAATCCCTGTAGGGAAGTATGGCCAGCTGACGAGGGCTAAGGAGCCCGAAATGGATCCATCCTGGTCTCTTAATTAATTATTATTAATCATCCCTTAAAGAAATTTAACATATATATATATATATATATATATATATATATATATATATATATATATATATATATGAAGATACTATGTTACAGCTTCCTGCTAGGCCTGTTTAAGGGAGGAGACAAACTTGTCATCCTTCTCTGTCTTTCGACTCCTCTTTGAGATCATCCAGACAGAGACCTATTAAATTGCTGTCTTTTTTAGATATGTGTTAAATGTTTTTTTTTATAAAGGAATGATTAATAATTAATTAAGAGACCAGGATGGATCCATTTCGGACTTCTTAGTCCTCGTCAGCTGGCCATACTTTCCTACAGGGATTTGAACTGGTGCTCTCCAGCATTCGAAGCAGGCTTCTCTATGCCTTGAGCTAACCAGCTTCCCTGATTACATCATCCTTTCCACAGGACTTTATAGATGAAGATACTATGTTACAGCTTCCTGCTAGGCCTGTTTAAGGGAGGAGACAAACTTGTCATCCTTCTCTGTCTTTCGACTCCTCTTTGAGATCATCCAGACAGAGACCTATTAAATTGCTGCTGTCTTTTTTAGATATGTGTTAAATGTTTTTTTTTAAAGGAATGATTAATAATTAATTAAGAGACCAGGATGGATCCATTTCGGACTTCTTAGTCCTCGTCAGCTGGCCATACTTTCCTACAGGGATTTGAACTGGTGCTCTCCAGCATTCGAAGCAGGCTTCTCTATGCCTTGAGCTAACCAGCTTCCCTGATTACATCATCCTTTCCACAGGACTTTATAGATGAAGATACTATGTTACAGCTTCCTGCTAGGCCTGTTTAAGGGAGGAGACAAACTTGTCATCCTTCTCTGTCTTTCGACTCCTCTTTGAGATCATCCAGACAGAGACCTATTAAATTGCTGCTGTCTTTTTTAGATATGTGTTAAATGTTTTTTTTTAAAGGAATGATTAATAATTAATTAAGAGACCAGGATGGATCCATTTCGGACTTCTTAGTCCTCGTCAGCTGGCCATACTTTCCTACAGGGATTTGAACTGGTGCTCTCCAGCATTCGAAGCAGGCTTCTCTATGCCTTGAGCTAACCAGCTTCCCTGATTACATCATCCTTTCCACAGGACTTTATAGATGAAGATACTATGTTACAGCTTCCTGCTAGGCCTGTTTAAGGGAGGAGACAAACTTGTCATCCTTCTCTGTCTTTCGACTCCTCTTTGAGATCATCCAGACAGAGACCTATTAAATTGCTGCTGTCTTTTTTAGATATGTGTTAAATGTTTTTTTTTTAAAGGAATGATTAATAATTAATTAAGAGACCAGGATGGATCCATTTCGGACTTCTTAGTCCTCGTCAGCTGGCCATACTTTCCTACAGGGATTTGAACTGGTGCTCTCCAGCATTCGAAGCAGGCTTCTCTATGCCTTGAGCTAACCAGCTTCCCTGATTACATCATCCTTTCCACAGGACTTTATAGATGAAGATACTATGTTACAGCTTCCTGCTAGGCCTGTTTAAGGGAGGAGACAAACTTGTCATCCTTCTCTGTCTTTCGACTCCTCTTTGAGATCATCCAGACAGAGACCTATTAAATTGCTGCTGTCTTTTTTAGATATGTGTTAAATGTTTTTTGTTTTTTTAAAGGAATGATTAATAATTAATTAAGAGACCAGGATGGATCCATTTCGGACTTCTTAGTCCTCGTCAGCTGGCCATACTTTCCTACAGGGATTTGAACTGGTGCTCTCCAGCATTCGAAGCAGGCTTCTCTATGCCTTGAGCTAACCAGCTTCCCTGATTATATCATCCTTTCCACAGGACTTTATAGATGAAGATACTATGTTACAGCTTCCTGCTAGGCCTGTTTAAGGGAGGAGACAAACTTGTCATCCTTCTCTGTCTTTCGACTCCTCTTTGAGATCATCCAGTTTGTCTCCTCCCTTAAACAGGCCTAGCAGGAAGCTGTAACATAGTATCTTCATCTATAAAGTCCTGTGGAAAGGATGATGTAATCAGGGAAGCTGGTTA
Organism: Rhabdophis nuchalis; assembly: GCA_039707465.1. NCBI lineage: Eukaryota > Metazoa > Chordata > Lepidosauria > Squamata > Natricidae > Rhabdophis > Rhabdophis nuchalis. The sequence goes on from CM077643.1 coordinate 402,796,030, forward strand.
GCTCAAGGCATAGAGAAGCCTGCTTCGAATGCTGGAGAGCACCAGTTCAAATCCCTGTAGGAAAGTATGGCCAGTTGACGAGGACTAATAAGTCCGAAATGGATCCATCCTGGTCTCTTAATTAATTATTAATCATTCCTTTAAAAAAAAACATTTAACACATATCTAAAAAAGACAGCAGCAATTTAATAGGTCTCTGTCTGGATGATCTCAAAGAGGAGTCGAAAGACAGAGAAGGATGACAAGTTTGTCTCCTCCCTTAAACAGGCCTAGCAGGAAGCTGTAACATAGTATCTTCATCTATAAAGTCCTGTGGAAAGGATGATGTAATCAGGGAAGCTGGTTAGCTCAAGGCATAGAGAAGCCTGCTTCGAATGCTGGAGAGCACCAGTTCAAATCCCTGTAGGAAAGTATGGCCAGCTGACGAGGACTAAGAAGTCCGAAATGGATCCATCCTGGTCTCTTAATTAATTATTAATCATTCCTTTAAAAAAAAAAAAACATTTAACACATATCTAAAAAAGACAGCAGCAATTTAATAGGTCTCTGTCTGGATGATCTCAAAGAGGAGTCGAAAGACAGAGAAGGATGACAAGTTTGTCTCCTCCCTTAAACAGGCCTAGCAGGAAGCTGTAACATAGTATCTTCATCTATAAAGTCCTGTGGAAAGGATGATGTAATCAGGGAAGCTGGTTAGCTCAAGGCATAGAGAAGCCTGCTTCGAATGCTGGAGAGCACCAGTTCAAATCCCTGTAGGAAAGTATGGCCAGCTGACGAGGACTAAGAAGTCCAAAATGGATCCATCCTGGTCTCTTAATTAATTATTAATCATTCCTTTAAAAAAAAAACATTTAACACATATCTAAAAAAGACAGCAGCAATTTAATAGGTCTCTGTCTGGATGATCTCAAAGAGGAGTCGAAAGACAGAGAAGGATGACAAGTTTGTCTCCTCCCTTAAACAGGCCTAGCAGGAAGCTGTAACATAGTATCTTCATCTATAAAGTCCTGTGGAAAGGATGATGTAATCAGGGAAGCTGGTTAGCTCAAGGCATAGAGAAGCCTGCTTCGAATGCTGGAGAGCACCAGTTCAAATCCCTGTAGGAAAGTATGGCCAGCTGACGAGGACTAAGAAGTCCGAAATAGATCCATCCTGGTCTCTTAATTAATTATTAATCATTCCTTTAAAAAAAAAACATTTAACACATATCTAAAAAAGACAGCAGCAATTTAATAGGTCTCTGTCTGGATGATCTCAAAGAGGAGTCGAAAGACAGAGAAGGATGACAAGTTTGTCTCCTCCCTTAAACAGGCCTAGCAGGAAGCTGTAACATAGTATCTTCATCTATAAAGTCCTGTGGAAAGGATGATGTAATCAGGGAAGCTGGTTAGCTCAAGGCATAGAGAAGCCTGCTTCGAATGCTGGAGAGCACCAGTTCAAATCCCTGTAGGAAAGTATGGCCAGCTGACGAGGACTAAGAAGTCCAAAATGGATCCATCCTGGTCTCTTAATTAATTATTAATCATTCCTTTAAAAAAAAAACATTTAACACATATCTAAAAAAGACAGCAGCAATTTAATAGGTCTCTGTCTGGATGATCTCAAAGAGGAGTCGAAAGACAGAGAAGGATGACAAGTTTGTCTCCTCCCTTAAACAGGCCTAGCAGGAAGCTGTAACATAGTATCTTCATCTATAAAGTCCTGTGGAAAGGATGATGTAATCAGGGAAGCTGGTTAGCTCAAGGCATAGAGAAGCCTGCTTCGAATGCTGGAGAGCACCAGTTCAAATCCCTGTAGGAAAGTATGGCCAGCTGACGAGGACTAAGAAGTCCGAAATAGATCCATCCTGGTCTCTTAATTAATTATTAATCATTCCTTTAAAAAAAAAACATTTAACACATATCTAAAAAAGACAGCAGCAATTTAATAGGTCTCTGTCTGGATGATCTCAAAGAGGAGTCGAAAGACAGAGAAGGATGACAAGTTTGTCTCCTCCCTTAAACAGGCCTAGCAGGAAGCTGTAACATAGTATCTTCATCTATAAAGTCCTGTGGAAAGGATGATGTAATCAGGGAAGCTGGTTAGCTCAAGGCATAGAGAAGCCTGCTTCGAATGCTGGAGAGCACCAGTTCAAATCCCTGTAGGAAAGTATGGCCAGCTGACGAGGACTAAGAAGTCCGAAATGGATCCATCCTGGTCTCTTAATTAATTATTAATCATTCCTTTAAAAAAAAACATTTAACACATATCTAAAAAAGACAGCAGCAATTTAATAGGTCTCTGTCTGGATGATCTCAAAGAGGAGTCGAAAGACAGAGAAGGATGACAAGTTTGTCTCCTCCCTTAAACAGGCCTAGCAGGAAGCTGTAACATAGTATCTTCATCTATAAAGTCCTGTGGAAAGGATGATGTAATCAGGGAAGCTGGTTAGCTCAAGGCATAGAGAAGCCTGCTTCGAATGCTGGAGAGCACCAGTTCAAATCCCTGTAGGAAAGTATGGCCAGCTGACGAGGACTAAGAAGTCCGAAATGGATCCATCCTGGTCTCTTAATTAATTATTAATCATTCCTTTAAAAAAAAACATTTAACACATATCTAAAAAAGACAGCAGCAATTTAATAGGTCTCTGTCTGGATGATCTCAAAGAGGAGTCGAAAGACAGAGAAGGATGACAAGTTTGTCTCCTCCCTTAAACAGGCCTAGCAGGAAGCTGTAACATAGTATCTTCATCTATAAAGTCCTGTGGAAAGGATGATGTAATCAGGGAAGCTGGTTAGCTCAAGGCATAGAGAAGCCTGCTTCGAATGCTGGAGAGCACCAGTTCAAATCCCTGTAGGAAAGTATGGCCAGCTGACGAGGACTAAGAAGTCCGAAATGGATCCATCCTGGTCTCTTAATTAATTATTAATCATTCCTTTAAAAAAAAACATTTAACACATATATATATATATATATATATATGCTGGCATATTCGGGGATTTTCCCGTGTATAAGGCATAGAAACGTTGTTGCAACGTTTCGACAAGATCTCACTTGTCATCATCAGGCAGGCTTGATGATGACAACTTTTCTATGCCTTATACACGGGAAAATTCCCGAAGCCATATTGATCAACTCATAAAACTAACACACATATCTAAAAAAATTACACAACGGAACTCTTGGCTTGCTGTCTGGATGGTCTCTGGTGATGAGCCGAAAGGCAGGAGGGGAGGCAGTATGTCTCCTCCCTTAATTGGGGCCTCTTAACAGGATGTTGTGAAAAAATTATATACATACATTCATCCATCCATCCATCCATCCATCCATCCATCCATCCATCCATCCATCCATATTAATTCATATAATAGGTTGGAGGGTAGGAATACAAAGTGTATTATTTGTATATAAGTAATCTTTGACTTACAACCATTTGCTTAGTGTCTGTTCAAAGGTACAACGGCACTGAAAAAATGACTTATGACCATTTTTCATACTTATGACCGATGCAGCGTTCCCACCGTCATGTGATCAAAATCCGGAGGCTGGGCAACTGGCATGTTTTGTGACAGTTGCAGGATCCCAAGGACACTTGATCCCCTTTGGCCACCTTCTGCTAAGCAAAGTCAATGGGGAAGCCAGATTCATTGAACGACAGCATTACTCGCTTAAAAACTGCAGTGATTCACTTAACAACGAGGGCAAGAAAGGTCGCGAAATGGGGGCAAATCTCAGTTAACAACTGTCTCACTTAGCAACAGAAAATGTGGCCTCAGTGGTCGTAGGTCTGAGTGCATTCACTTTCTGAGGGTATTCCCTTTCCGTTTCTGCCAATTCTGCCAGCGTTCCAAGACACATCGACACCTATCCAAAGCAGTGAGTTCAGAATCAAGACTACGTGAAGGGTTAATACCACTTTACAAGGCCTTGGGAAGGCCACACTTGGAATATTTGCATCCAGTTTTGGTCACCATGGAGACTCTAGAAAGAGTGCAGAGAAGAGCAAAGAGGATGAGGGGACTGGAGACTAAAACATAGGAAGAACGGTTGCAGGAACTGGGTAGGTCTAGTTTAATGAAAAGAAGGACCAGGGGAGACATGATAGCAGTCTTCCGATATCTCAGGGGCTGCCCCAAAGAAGAGGGAGTCAAGCTTTTCTCCAAAGCACCTGAGGGCAGAACAAGAAGCAATGGGTGGAAACTAATCCAGGAGAGAAGCAACTTAGAACTGAGGAGAAATTTCCTGACAGTTAGGACAATTAATCAGTGGAACAGAAGTTGCCTCCAGAAGTTGTGAATGGCCCAACACTGGAAGTCTTTAAGATGTTGGATAGCCATCTGTCTGAAATGGTATAGGGTTTCCTGCCTAGGCAGGGGGTTGGACTAGAAGACCTCCAAGGTCCCTTCCAACTCTGCTATTGTATTATTACAATGTTAGTTTTCTACTGTGTGATATGTTTGAAACAGAAGAAGAAGACTTATTAAATCTGTGAGGCTCCCCAACAGTCTTGGCCCGGTATTTTTTCACGCCTGCCAGCGGACTCTGATAAATGAGCAAAGACTTCTAAGGCAGAAAATTCCAATTTAGATTTCTTTTAACGATTAACCCTGGACCACCATCGTATTTCAATCGACCACATTTAACTAACCAGAGGAATTTCGGCTCTGTTAAAGGTGCAGTCAGCCGTCCTCAGGGGGGCACGCAGTTTAATCTGTTTTACTGCAGGCCGAACATTAATTTTCCATGTTATTCAGGGATGGAAAAGCTCTCTTGGTGCCAAAGGAGGGATTGCTGTTTAAAATGTCGATGTGTCGCATTTCACAAGTCTTGGGCCAGCGGGGGTGTGACGCCTGTTGATGGGAAGATAAATTATTGACCAAATTACAATGAAGAAAACGGGCATTTCTCGAACGTTGGGCTTTTTCGGCGGCCAAGGAGGTTTAATCTCCCAGTCGTACGAGTTGCTTCACCTTTGCAACAGAGCAGGCCATGGGTTGTAGTCCGCCAGCAGAGCTGGCAGCAGATTCGGACAGTGAGGAGGGTTGGGGAGGAACCTGGGCCAGTCCTGGAGTCTGGGGAAGGCTCTGAGGAGGGCTCTGTGTCGGAGGCAGAGATGGGGGCCAGGGACTTATGATAGTTATCAGCTGCCTTCGGAGTCAGACATCAGTGAGGCAGAAGAACAGCTGGAGCCTGTTCCCAGTGTGTGCATGCGCAGAGCTGCCAGATGAAAGGAACAGCTAAAGAACAGGGGTCGACTTGGGAGGAAGGCCACAGGTGGACAGTGAATGGCCCCTCCCAGAGGAAATAAAAGAGGAGCGAAAGGGGAGTGGAGTTTGCAGGAGACCATGAGCTCGCTTCATTGGTTCGTGACTCTCCGAGACTCCTTGCCAAGTTCTGCAGATATCAGCCTGGCGGCTCTCAAAGTCAGAAAAGGTCTGTGACCGTAAATCCTCCCTTGAAAGACTTTGCTGGATGTGAAGGAGCAGAATTCACAGCAAATGAATAAAAGGTTTTTTTGTCGGGATCAGGAGTTGGCTTCAGGCTCTCGGGAAGCCTCAGTCAGAACACCAGGCATAAAACGGTTATTCTAAAAGTTTCCATGTCAGCCCGGCTCCAAACCCAAATCCCAAACCGCTTTTTAAATGCCTCAAGTTTAAATAGCAGCCTGAGGAGTTGGCATAAGAATGATCGCAAGGGAACATATGACTTTATGCCAGGCTTAAGACTTAGCCATCAATCCGGCCCCCACCCCACCCTTTTTCTCTCCTTCCGTCTCCAATTCTTGGAGAGTGCCTCTGGATAAGTCCCTGCTGTTTTCTTGGCAATCTTTTTCAGAAGTGGTTTGCCATTGGTTCCTTTCGAGGGCTGAGAGAAAGTGGCTGGGCTAATGTCTCCCAGTGTAGGAGATGATCAGGCTGAACCTGAGGGAGGGGTCAAAGACATCGTGAAAGGGATCTTGGAGTCTGAATGGACAAACATTGAAATATGAGCCAGCTATGTGCAGCAGCAGCCAAAAAAGCCAACCCAGTTCTAGGCTGCATCAACAGAGGGAGAGAATCAAGGTCACCTGAAGGGTTAATACTACTTTATAAGGCCTTGGGAAGGCCACACTGGGAATATTTGGATCCAGTTTTGGTCGCCACAATGTAGAAAAGACGTGGAGACTCTAGAAAGAGTGCAGAGAAAAGCCACAAAGAGGATTAGGGGACTGGAAGCTCAAACATATGAAGAACGGTTGCAGGAACTGGGTATGTCTAGTTTAATAAAAAGAAGGATTAGGGGAGACATGATAGCAGTGTTCCAATATCTCAGGGGTTGCCCCAAAGAAGAGGGAGTCAAGCTATTCTCTAAGGCAGGGGTCCCCAACCTTTTTTGCACTAGGGACCGGTTTCATTAAAAAAAAAATTCTGCGGACCGACTGGTGTAGAGGAGGAGTGGGGGGGGGGGACGGGCGGCACATGCGCATGTGGGGGGGAGGGGGGACAGGCGGTTCATGCGCACGCGGGGGGGGAGTCGGCTCACTCGGCCCTCTAGGGCCTCCAACTGTGCAAACGGCCGCACCTGCCCTCTCCCGCATCCGGTGCGCGCTCTGCCCATGGGGCTATCCCCTCCTCCTCCTCACTGGCCCTGCGGCCCGTGGGTTGGGGACCCCTGCTCTAAGGAACCTGAAGGCAGGACAAGAAGCAATGAGTGGAAACTAATCAAGGAGAGAAGCAACTAGAACTGAGGAGAAATTTCCTGACAGTGAGAACAATTAATCAGTGTAACAGAAGTTGCCTCCGGAAGTTGTGAATGCCCCAACACTTTAAGAGTTAAGAGTCTTTAAGAGGATGTTAGATAGCCATTTGTCTGAAATGGTATAAGGTTTCCTGCCTAGGCCGGAAGTTGGACTAGATGACCTCCAAGGTCCCTTCCAACTCTGCTATTGTATTGTATTGTTTTGTACATCATCAGTCTTAAGTCCCTGCGTGTCCACAAGAGATCAAAGTCCAGCTCACCTTGAATCGCATGGAGTCTTATCGACCGCCAATCCGCTTTGACTGTTAGTAGTTCAGATTCTTGTACAGAGCTTAATCCTGCAATAAGCTTATGCAGGTAGTCCTCAAATTACGACCACAATCGAGCCCCAAATTTACGTTGTTAAGTGACACATGTGTTAAGTGAGCTTTGCCCCATTGTACGCTTTTTCGCGCCACATTTATTAAGCGATTCGCTGCAGATCTTAAGTTAGTAACACGGTTGTTAATTGAATCTAGTTTCCCCATTGACTTTGCTGGTCAAAAGGTCACAAAAGGGGATCACATGACTCCGGGACATTGCAATGGTCATAAATGTGAACCACTTGTCAAGCCTTCAAATGTCAATCACGTGACCATGGGGATGCTGCAACTGTATGAAAAATGGTCATGAGGTACTTTTTTTCCATACCATTGTAACTTTGAACGGTCACTAAATGAACTGTTGTAAGTTGAGAACTACCCGTACATTCATCTGAACTGCCTGGAAGCCTGATTTCCCATGCTTGGCGCCCAACTGGCTTTGGGCTTAAGGCAGGACTAGAACTCCCAGCCTTCCAGTTTCTAGTCTGATGGCTTAAACCAGAGGTCCCCAACCTTTGCAACTTTAAGTCTGAAGGACTTCAGCTCCCAGACTTCTCAAGCCACCAAAGCTGGCTGGAGAATTCTGGGAGCTGACGTCCTTCAGACTTAAAGTTGCAAAGGTTGGGGACCTCTGGCTTAAACCACTACACCAAACTGGCTCTATCAAATAAATAAACCCTTGACTTGTGGGGTTGTTGTTTCAAATATACCGTATTTCCTTTCCTAAATAGAGAAACAGAATAACAATGAGCGGGCAAATAAATCAGTGAGAAGAGGAGCGATTTCCGACTTCCCGCTGTCTTCCCCATTGACTTTCCTAGTTGGGAAGTTGGCAGGCAACCTTGAAAATGTTCACCCTGTGACTGAAGCAGCCACAACTTTGTCAAAATTTCAATCCCACAGGAGTTACGAGAGTGCTGGAGTTTGGGCGCATTCTGTAAATTACCGGATTTTTCGGAGTATAAGACGCACCTTTTTTCCTCTAAAAAGAGGCTGAAAATCTGGGTATGTCTTATACATCGATATACCCACCCCACCCCACGCCCAGGAGCACTCTGCAAGCCCCCCCAAGGCTAGTCATGCTTTTTATTTGGGAAAAAAAGCCAATTTTTGCGAAAAACGGGCTGTTTGGGGGAGGTTTGCAAAGTGCAAAAAAGGGTTTTTTTCCCTTTCGGAAAGCTGTTTAGTTAGAGGGATTGATGAGAATTACGTTGGTCTAGCACTGTGTCTGCAGAAACAAAGATTTGTTCCAAAGGTGATCAGTGATTTCCTTCTCCAGCACATGGGTAAATACACCTGGAAACATCTACCTACCTTCTCTCTCTCTCCCTACCTACCTACTGTATTTCTCTCTCTCCCCCCTCTATCTACCTACTCTCTCTCTCTCTCTCCCTACCTATCTACTGTATTTCTCTCTCTCTATCTTTTTCTATCCCTCTACCTACCTATCTACACTCTCTCTCTCCCTACCTACCTACTGTATTTCTCTATCTCCCCCCTCTATCTACATATATACCTATCTACCTACTCTCTCTCCCCCTACCTATCTACTGTAGTTCTCTCTCTCTCTCTCTATTTCTCCCTATCTCTCTACCTACCTACCTATCTAACTAACTAACTCTCTCTCTCCCTACCTACCTACTGTATTTCTCTCTCTTTCTCTCCCTCTCTATCCCTCTATCTACCTACCTACCTTTTTTAAAAAATAGCCTCTTCAAAACCTGGGTGCGTCTTATACTCTGAAAAATACGGTAGTCCATTTGAGGTTCATTGGTTCAAAAAGTGTTGCCCTCCGCTGCCCCATTTCGTCCAGCTGAAGATTACAAACAATCAAACAGACACGAGAATTTTATGAGTGTCTAGATTCGGCTGACCGACTGTATCGCAACGCTTTTACAATAATCCTTTCCAACATTCCACTGACTTGGAAAGAATAAAAAGGTTATTATTTTTCCAGGGAAAAAAAAAGTGGGGCGGGGAGGAACACAGAGAATTGATTCTATTCACATCAATGCGGCTGAGCGAAAGATTCTATGAAAGAAATGCTAGTGGCAAAGAAGAACTTATGTTTATCTCCTGCTGTACTAATGTTTAACTCACGTCGTAACATTTATAGCTCCGGGTTAAGCTTTGGCATTAAAAATTGAAAGCTGAAATATTGCTTCTGCCACTGGAAGTAGTAATCAGCCTACTACTCCAGCAGCAGTCCTACAATACAAGCACAAAGAATTTACAAGGAGGCTCTCCGTTAGACTGTCAAATTCATCCAGAGTTCAGGGAGAGCGGTTAGTCGTGGCTGGCTTCAAATTGGCATTTAACCACCGGCTTACAACAGCTAGGATAATGATTAAAAAGTTGTTTCTTTTCAGGCAGGGAGGATACTAAGCTGGCAGAAATAGCCCAAACCTTAGATGATAGGCTTAAGATCCAGATGGATCTTGACAGACTTGAACACTAGGCCCAATCTAACAAAATAAAATTCATTGTACGGAAAAGTAGTCTTACACTTAGACAAAGGAACACCGAAAATATGCATATAAACCGGGTGAAACCAGGCTTAACAACAGTAACTGGGAGAGGGTTCCAGCTAAATATGAGCCAGCAACGTCCAGCGGCAGACAAAAAAGCCCATGCAATCCTAAGTTGCATTAACAGAGGGATACAATCAAGATCAAGTGAGGTACTAAGACCACTCTATAAAGCCTTAGTAAGGTCACACCTAGAATACTGCATCCAGTTTTGGTCACCAAACTATAAAAAAGATGTTGAGACTCTAGAAAAGAAAACAACCAGGATGATTTGGGGACTGGAGGCTAAAACATAAGACGAACGATTGCAGGAACTGGGCCTGGCTAGTCTAGTGAAGAGAAGGACCAGGAGAGACAGGATAACAGTCTTCCAATATCTCAGAGGCTGCCACAAAGAAGAGGGAGACAAGCTATTCTCCAAAGCACCCAAAGGCCAGACAAGGAAGAATGGATGGAAACTCTTCCAGGAGAGATTCAACCTGGAAATAAGGATGAATTTTCTGACACTGGGATCAATCAACCCATGGAACAGAAGTTGCCTTCAGAAGTTGTGGGAGCTTCATCACTGGAGGCTTTCAAGAAGAGATAGACAGCCATCGGCCAGAAATAGTGTAGGGTTTCCTGCTTGGGCGGGGGCTGGTCTAGATGACCTACACGGTCCCCTCCAACTCTGTTAATCTGTAATCTGTAAAACCATCCAGATATTGAGAGCAATCTGACCACTGCTCCCTTCCAGAAAGACTGCAGCTAAGTCAATCCCATTGACTAGAAGTAAATCCAAAATGAAAATTTCGAGTAAGTTTGTGGGCTCTGCCAAAAAGCCTGGATCCTTTCACGATCAGCTCAGGATGGAAAATTTTGCTTTGGATATTGAGCTGATGTTTTTAACCCTCTTGCTTGCTAGGCCGTGCAACAAGTCAGGAAGGCCAGAAAACTAAATGAGTATATTCCACTTGCAATGCAAACCGCATTGTGTGTTCCAACTCTACAGACCTACCAAGGAGAAAAAGTGAAGTATTAGTACCGCTTTTGAAAGCCTTTAGGAAGGCCACCCCGGGAACCCTGCGTCCAGTTTTGGTCACCACGTTACAGAAAAGATGTTGAGACTTTGGAAAAAGTGGTGGTGGTCATGCCAAAAAACAAAAGAATATTGGCAGAAAATCCAAAAGTGGCTGATCGTGATAAACGAAGAGGAAATAGAATTCACACCAGAACTACCTTGCTCAATAGCAGTAACTGTGAGAGGGATCTTGGAGTCCTAGTGGACAACCATTTAAATATGAGCCAGCCGTGGGCAGCAGCTGCCAAAAAAGCCAACACAGTTCTAGGCTGCATCAACAGAGGGAGAGAATCTAGATCAAGTGAAGTGTTAATGCCACTGTATAGTGCCTTGGTAAGGCCACACTTGGAATACTGCATACAGTTTTGGTCGCCACGATGTAGAAAAGATGTGGAGACTCTGGAAAGAGTGCAGAGAAGAGCAACAAAGAGGATTAGGGGACTGGAGACTAAAACATATGAAGAACGGTTGCAGGAACTGGGTATGTCTAGTTGAATGAAAAGAAGGACCAGGGGAGAATTCTGGCTGGAGAATTCTGGGAGCTGAAGTCCTTCAGACTTAAAGTTGCAAAGGTTGGGGACCTCTGGCTTAAACCACTACACCAAACCGGCTCTATCAAATAAATAAATCCTTGACTTGTGGGGTTGTTGTTTCAAATATACCGTATTTCCTTTCCTAAATAGAGAAACAGAATAACAATGAGCGGGCAAATAAATCAGTGAGAAGAGGAGCGATTTCCGACTTCCCGCTGTCTTCCCCATTGACTTTCCTAGTTGGGAAGTTGGCAGGCAACCTTGAAAATGTTCACCCTGTGACTGAAGCAGCCACAACTTTGTCAAAATTTCAATCCCACAGGAGTTACGAGAGTGCTGGAGTTTGGGCGCATTCTGTAAATTACCGGATTTTTCGGAGTATAAGACGCACCTTTTTTCCTCTAAAAAGAGGCTGAAAATCTGGGTGTGTCTTATACATCGATATACCCACCCCATCCCACGCCCAGGAGCACTCTGCAAGCCCCCCCAAGGCTAGTCATGCTTTTTATTTGGGGAAAAAAGCCAATATCTCAGAGGCTGCCACAAAGAAAAGGGAGTCAAGCTATTCTCCAAAGCACCTGAGGGCAGAACAAGAAGCAATGGGTGGAAACTAATCAAGGAGAGAAGCAACTTAGAACTGAGGAGGAATTTCCTGACAGGACAATTAATCAGTGGAACAGCTTGTCTCCAGAAGTTGTGAATGCCCCAACACTGCAAGTCTTCAAGAAGATGTTGGATAGCCATTTGTCTGAAATGGTATAGGGCTTCCTGCCTAGGCAGGGAGTTGGACTAGATGACCTCCAAGGTCCCTTTCAACTCTGCTATTGTATTGTTGTATTAATACACAAGAAGATGACTTATAAACCTTATAAACGCTTCTTGGTTTCTCAGCCATCTGCAAGTGTCCAGTCCTCATGGAAAACAGGCATGCACCTTTGACTAGCCAACCGTAATTTGAGATTTTCACTGCAAAGCTACAAAGCAAAGTGCCCCATTTAAAAAAAAAAAATCAGTCACTTGCGCCCACAAATCTATTGAAATCTGGATTGTACAAAAACGGCTTCTCGGGATTCAAACACAGGCCTGCCAAAAGCTTTTTTTGAAGAGTTCTAAATTCCTCATCCGGACATGAAATTAAGCAGGCTCCCTTTGGGTTTTATGACAAAAGGGGCAGTCTCGCTCACAGAAAAGACAGGAAATTCAATTCAATTTCCCGCATGTAAGGCTGAGCTAAGAGTCTTTGGAGTCACCCCAGGTCTGCTTCCCCGGCCTTAGCTACAAGCCTTGAGTGACAGGTATGCCTCAACTTACCACCATTCATTTCTCCAGGGCACCTGAGGACAGAACAAGAAGCAATGGGTGGAAACTAATCAAGGAGAGAAGCAACTTAGAACCGAGGAGGAATTTCCTGACAGTCAGGACAATGAATCAGTGGAACAGAAGTTGCCTCCAGAAGTTGTGAATGCCCCAACACTGCAAGTCTTCAAGAAGATGTTGGATAGCCATTTGTCTGAAATGGTATAGGGCTTCCCGCCTGGGCAGGGAGTTGGACTAGATGACCTCCAAGGTCCCTTCCAACTCTGCTATTGTATTGTATTTATTTAGCGTCCATTCGAAGTGACAACGCCGCTGAAAGAAGTGACTGATGACCGTGTTTCACTCTTCCAAGTGTTGCAACATCCTCGTGGTCACGTGATCAGATTTTGGATGCTTAGCGACTAGCATGGATTTGTGACGGTTGCAGTGTCCCAGGGTCATATGGTCCCAGTGGTAGGTTTCAAATTTTTTTAGAACCTCTTCTGTATGTGTGGCCTGCATTGTGGGAGTGGCTTGCCGGCCATGTGACCAGGCAGGAGTGGCTTCCCGGTCATGTGACCGGGTGGGCGTGGCTTGGCAGTCATGTGACTGGGTGGGCTGACCAACTTGTAAAATGTGGTGAAACTCACTTAACAACGCTCTTGCTTAGCAACCAAAAGGTTGGCTCAGGAACTCTGGCATTTGAAGCACGCAAGTCTTAAAGCTGTCCAGTTACAAGACCCTTGTAACACCCCTAACCCTTTAGGAAAAAAAAACCCAGGGGTGTTCAAACTTGACAGCTTTAAGACTTGTGGACTTCGACTCCCAGAATTCCTCCTCTCGCTCTTCATCATTTTTTCTTTGTATAAATTTTTTATTTTCAACATAAAAACCAAGTAAAAACATTCAATCATTTTCAGCTTTGTAGAACATGTCGTTCGGTCATAAGTTTTTGTGCATCGGTCTTTACAATTACAAACGTCGTTTTTAATTTTCCATCCAGTGCAACCCTATGTATCACCATTATTTGGTTTAAATATATAAATAGATTTGTATGGAATTAAGACTTTTTTTTCCATTTCATATCACCTTATCCTCTTAGATAATTAATTATCTGTATAGTAACAAGTAGTATTTGTCATAAATCAATCTTTTTCTACAGTTATGCAAAAAGTAAAAGGAAAGGAAAGTTCTCCAGAAGTTCCTGTTCTGTAACATTGTTCTCAATTATCTTTAGCAAACTCATTACTGCTATAAGGTATATATCACTTAATCAAACATCCGTAATATTTTCTCTATATAAAACCAAAACCAATATTTTCTCTATATAAAACTGAAGGACTTTTCCATTGTATAAGGTGTCACATTAATAATCTAGTTCAGGGGTCTCCAACCTTTGCAACTTTAAGTCTGAAGTCCTTGGAGTTGGAGACCCCTGATCTAGTTAATGTACAAAATATCTCGCTCTTCATCTTGTATGAAATATCTCGCTCTTCATCTTGATGACGGGCGGATGGGTGGGGGGAGGGAGCTGGAACCGGTTCTCAACGGCCCTGTGGATTTGGGGAACCTCTTCTATAGAAGAGCTTAGAACTGGCAGGAAGCCACCCCTGCATGGTCCCCTTTAGTGACCTTCTGACAAGCAAAGTCAATGGGAGAACCAGATCCACTTACCCACCATGGGTCAGCCTCTACCTTGCATGCTTGCTATTGGCTGTCATCGTAACGGGCAGGGTGGGAGGCTCATGGTGTTTGGGAAGGGAAAAGTGCTGGTGGAGATATCTCAAAAAGGGAGTTTTGTTCTCACTGCATATCAACTGAATGAGGCCACTTGAAGATGCGCCCCACATGACACCTTTGGGAGCTGGAGATTGGACATTGGGTTGGGGCAATTGGGGGCAGGGATTTGGGTAAACATTTGATAATGTGCAGGTTCGCGCTTTTTTGCTTCAGATCTGGCTTCGCTTTCGCTGTTTTCAATACAATAGCAGAGTTGAAAGGGACCTTGGAGGTCTTCTAGTCCAACCCCCTGCCTAGGCAGGAAACCCTATACCATTTCAGACAAATGGCTGTCCAACATCCTCTTAAAGACTTCCACTGTTGGGGCATTCACAACTTCTGGAGGCAACTTCTGTTCCACTGATTAATTGTTCTGACTGTCAGGAAATTTCTCCTCAGTTCTAAGTTGCTTCTCTCCTTGATTAGTTTCCACCCATTGTTTCTTATTCTGCCCTCAGGTGCCTTAGAGCAGGGGTCTCCAACCTTTGCAAGTCTGAAGGACTTCAGCTCCCAGACTTCTCCAGCCAGCAAAGCTGGCTGGAGAATTCTGGAAGCTGAAGTCCTTCAGACTTAAAGTTGCAAAGGTTGGAGACCCCTGCCTTAGAGAATAGCTTGACTCCCTCTTCTTTAGGGCAACCCCTGAGATATTGGAAGGCTGCTATCATGTCTCCCCTGGTCCTTCTCTTCATCAAACTAGACATACCCAGCTCCTGCAACCGTTCTTCATATGTTTTAGTCTCTAGTCTGGACATCTCATGTCCAGTAAAAGTATCTTTTCTCTAATTAAATGGAGTTGGGGGTTTTCTTTCTTGGATTTTGAATGAGGCACGCCTGACACTGGGCTACTAACTCAACAACTGAAGCGATTCACTCAGCCAGTGTGGCATGAAAGGTCGTAAAAACGGGGCAAAACTCTCTTAACAACGGTCTTGCTGAGCAACGGAAATTTGGGGATCCATCACGGTCATACAATGAGGACTGCCTCTCGTGTAAAAAAAAGGATAACTCACAGGCATTATCCATGTTTTCCTTCGACATACAACAGCTCCCAAGGTTTTAATATGGGTTTTAGCACGGGTTTATTAATTTAATATATTTTAATTGGTATTTATTGTATTTTGTGTTTTTAAATTATGCCTGTGCGCCGCCCTGGGTCCTAACAAGGAGAAGGGCGGGATATAAATTTAATAAAATAAAATAAATAAAATAAATGTCTGCCGTTTTCCATTATGTGTAAAAAAAATACTTAAAAAGTAAAGGCAGGATATAAAGAAATAAAATACATTAAAAAATACTGTTACTATTGCTATTTATTGAATTTGTATACCGCCCTTCTCCCTTGCGGGACTCAGGGCGGTGAACAGGCATAATAAAACCACAAAACATCAATATACAATACACAAAATACTTTAAAAATCAATTAAATTTAGGGCCTGCTCTAAAACCTACCCCAAGGCAAGCCATGGCAATGTGTGTGCTCTTCCATGTCCACCTCCCCACTTTATTCTTCTCCATCCATGGGCCCTTTCCAAAACTGGAGCCACTTCTACTAACGTCATCCCAAAGTCCAAATTGTGAGTTTGTCTCTTTAAATCAGTGGCGTGATTTACAAGACGATGCAGGCGTGGTGAGAGGAAACAGCGGGCAAAGAGATTCAGCAACAATTGCATTTAATGCCTGATGGTTCTGCCCCATCCCTACAATCCCCTGGTCCAGTTCACGGTTCTGAGCCCGGAGTTGCCCATGTAATAAATTTATTTATTTATTTATTTATTTTATTAAATTTGTATAACCGCGCCTCTCTCCCCAAGGGGACTCAGGGCGGTGCACAGGAAATTAAAACAGGAAATATAAAGCATAGCAATAATAAATACTAAAAGCCAATTAAATACCAAATACCCTGTGCTAAAATTCCCTAAAACTCTTACCCATTTAAAATCCAATTAAAACAATTTAGAGTTCAGTCTACAGACTTAATTGTGAGGATTAGGCCAAGCCGGCAAAATGGAAGAAATATGTCTTCAACTGGCTGACCAACCGCACTCAACGTGTAGTCCTCAATGGAACTGCATCTACATGGAAGGAAGTATGCAGTGGAGTCCCCCAAGGCTCTGTTTTAGGCCCAGGACTCTTCAACATCTTCATCAACGATTTGGATGAGGGGATAAATGGGGAACTCATCAAATTTGCAGACGACACCAAGTTGGCAGGAATAGCCAACACAACACTTAGGCTTAAGATACAGAAGGATCTTGACAAACTTGAACATTGGGCACTGTCTAATAAAATGAAATTCAATGGCGAAAAGAGTAAGGTTCTACATTTAGGCAAGAAAAACAAAATGCACAGGTACAGTATAGGTGGTACCTTGCTCAATAGTAGCAACTGTGAGAGGGATCTTGGAATCCTAGTGGACAACCATTGAAATATGAGCCAGCAGTGTGCAGCAGCTGCCCAAAAAGCCAACACAGTTCTAGGCTGCATAAATAGAGGGATAGAATCTAGATCACGTGAAGTGTTAATGCCACTGTATAGTGCCTTGGTAAGGCCACACCTGGAATACTGCATACAGTTTTGGTCGCCACGATGTAGAAAAGACGTGGAGACTCTGGAAAGAGTGCAGAGAAGAGCAACCAAGATGATTTGGGGACTGGAGGCTAAAACATATGAAGAACGGTTGCAGGAACTGGGTATGTCTAGTTTGATGAAGAGAAGGACCAGGGGAGACATGATAGCAGTGTTCCGATATCTCAGAGGGTGCCACAAAGAAGAGAGAGTCAAACTATTCTCCAAGGCACCTGGAGGCAGGACAAGAAGCAACGGGTGGAAACTAATCAAGGAGAGAAGCAACTTAGAACTAAGGAGAAATTTCCTGACAGTTAGAACAATTAACCTCTGGAACAGCTTGCCTCCAGAAGTTGTGAATGCCCCAACCCTGGAAGTCTTTAAGAGGATGTTGAATAGCCATTTGTCTGAAATGGTATAAGGTTCCTGCCCACGCAGGGGGTTGGACTAGAAGACCTACAAGGTCCCTTCCAACTCTGCTATTGTATTGTATTGTATTGTATTGATGTTGGCGGAAGGAGCGGAGGTCTGTGATAGTTCTGAGGTCGGGGGGTAGGTCGTTCCAGAGGGTTGGGCCCGCCACAGAGAAGGCCCTTCCCCTGGGCGTCGCCAGCTGGTACTGCCTGGTGGACGGCACCCGGAGAAGTCCCTCTCTATGGGAGCGAATCGGGCGAAGGGATGTGTGGGGTAGGATACGGTCCCGCAAATAACTAGGCCCCATGCCATGCTGCCAGTAAATGCTGCCATTAAAATGTTTGTTTTAATTCTGACCTCGGAGTCACGGCTGAATGTGAACTGAATGTGAACTAAACAAGGCAGGCAATGGGAAATTGGGAAACAGACTCCATGCAGCTGTTGGACTGGCTGGCTCACAACAGCATGCTTTAATTTGGCACTAGAGCCATACGCTGCACCCTGTGTGCCAAGAATAACAGAACAACGGAGTTGGAAGGGACCTCGGAGGTCTTCTAGTCCAACCCACCCCCCAGCTCAAGGAAGAGACCCCTATACCAGGGATGGCGAACCTTTCATCCATCGGGTGCTCAAACTGTGTGCGCGCGCATTCCCAAACTGAAAAGTGCTCACACGTACAAAGGCATGCATGCGCTGACATGCGCACAGGTGACCTGAAGACCAGTTGGCGGGCAGGAGGTGCAAGAGGTAAGATCTTTTTTCTTCCATGAACTTCTGTTTCATCGATTGCAGGGAAACAGAAGCTCTGGTAAACTGGCAAGATTCGTTTTTTTCTTGCCATTTACATGTATACATCTGAACTAGAGTGGGTTGTTTCTCTGGGTCATATAATATATGTGGGTATTTGCATAATTTTGCATTTATTGATTTATTTAAACCAGGGGTAGTCAACCTGGTCCCTACCGCCCACTAGTGGGGCGTTCCAGCTTTCATGGTGGGCGGTAGGGGTCTTGTCCTGAGGTAGCAACGGAAGATACAGAGGTCTAGGGCTGGCCTAGGCCTGAAACATTGGTCAAGTAAACTTTGGTCAAGAAGTAAGATTGCAAGCTATGCTCAATATACTGCTGTACTTGCAAAAAGGTCCTGCCCCAGACAGCATCCTGTTTGCTGGGTTGCTCCCACGATCTTTTCCCAGCAACTTCCCCATTTATCTCCTTGCTAGCCACAAATAGCCTCTGAATGCATATATCTTGTCAACCTAAGCAAACTGTGTCAACTAGTGGGTTTTCGAGTCCCCCCCATATTTGGGGGTTCAGACATTCTTTTATGAGCTTGCAGCTTATAAATGAACCTGTGCACATAATAAACGTTTGCTACTTTGAAGAGCTTATCTGTGTCCTGGCTTTCCTACAACAGTCCGATACTGAAGCACTTTCCTTTTTCAAAATTTAATTGACTTCCCTACTTTAGTCTTCGTACTATCACGGACCTTCCCCTCTTTCGCCGCTCACTTAAGAGGTACCTCTTCCACCAAGCCGGTCTAGCCTAGAGCTCGGAGCTCAGATGCGACATAATTTTAGCAAATTAGTAAATGGATTTTAGAATTTTATTCAGGGGAATATTTTTAGCACAGGTTATTTAATTTAATTCATTTTAAATATTGTCATTGTATTTATTATTTGCTGGTTATTTTTAATTTCCTGTGCACCGCCCTGAGTCCATCTCGATGGAGATAGGAGCAGTATATAAATCAAATAAAGATAAAGATAAAGATACTTTATAAATCACCATTACTGTGGAACCAGTGGGCGGTTAGAAAATTTCACTACTAACAGAGATACAAAAGTGGGCGGTAGGTATAAAAAGGTTGACTACCTACCTACCTATCATTGTCTGTGTCTGTTTGTCCATCCATCCATCCATCCATCCGTCCATCCATCTATCTATCTATCTATCTATCTATCTCAGAGGTAGTCAACCTGGTCCCTACCGCCCACTAGTGGGCGTTCCAGCTTTCATGGTGGGCAGTGGGGGTTTTGTCCAATACTGAAGCACTTTCCTTTTTTTAAATTTAATTGACTTCCCTCCTTTATAAATCACCATTACGGTGGAACCGGTGGGCGGTGAGAAAATTTTACTACTAACAGAGATACAAAAGTGGGCAGTAGGTATAAAATGGTTGACTACCCATGATTTAAACAGTCATGTTTAGGTAATGTATATTGGAGGTGGTGACTCTTGGAGAGGTGTATGCAACGAGATTTCATTTTAAGGTATGTTGATTAATATACATTTAAAGTGACAGTAAAGTTAGTCTAAGTCTTAAGTCTCATTTTTGACTGGATACTGTTTCTAATTTTTAGCTGCCCCGAGCCTATTTTATAAACAAACAAACAAGTACCGTATTTTTCGGAGTACTTTTTCTCCCTCAAAAAAGAGGGTGAAAATCTGGGTGCGTCTTATATACTGAATGCAGCATTTTTGGCCTCCTGAAACCCCGCCCCCTTCGCAAAAAATGGACGCGCAGAGGGTTTGGGAGGCCTGCAAAGTGCTCATGGAGGCTGGGGAGGGCAAAAACAAGTGAAAAACAGGGGGGGGCATCCCCTAGGAGCACTCTACAAGCCTCCTAAAGGCATGCATGCCCTTTTGGGGGGGGGGAAATGGGCCTGTTTTCGTGAAAAACGGGCTGTTTTTTGCTCTTTTTGAGGGGGGGGCAGACCTCAGGAGCACTTTGCAGGCCTCTCAAACTCTCTACATGCCCCGTTTTTCACAAAAAAGTGAGGCGTGGAGAAGGTTTGGGTGGTCTGCAGAGTGCAAAAACCTTTTTTTTTAATTTTCCTCTTCAAAATCTTGGTGCATCTTATACTCCAGTGTGTCTTATACTCTGAAAAATATGGTAATCAGGCATAATAAGGTATGTCTTATTTATGGACTTCCCAAAAGTCACTGGAGAACCTTTTTAACAAGCAGCCCCCTGCTGCTTTGGAGAGTGCTATTATACAATCTATGAAAATAGTCTTTAGGGCCTGTCTAATTGCTGACGGCTAAGTGCTAATGACATTATATAAACAGGCATCACAAAGAGTCACCACTTCATACATCCCACATTCCCAGGTGAAAATAGATCCCACCAGATTTAAGCAGTCAGGATAGTCAAAGGCAGGAGTTTCCAGAACGTTGGCAAAAAGCTAGGCTAGGACCAATACTCTATGTTGAAATGGCTTCATGAGTCAAAATGAATTTGTTTTATTTATTTCATCACTAGCCGTTCCAGGCCACGGGTTGCTGTGGCCCAGTCTGGTTAAATGGCCAACCAATCTGTGTGTAGATCTACACCTGCACACACAAACACGTACACACAATCACCGTACATACCCTATCTCCCTCAACCTAACTACCCACCTACCTACCTACTGTATTTCTCCCTCTACCTACCTACCTACCTACCTACCTACCTACCTACCTACCTACCTACCTACCTACTGCATTTCTCCCTCCCTCTCTCTATCCCTATAGCTGCCTACCTACCTACCTACTGTATTTCTCCTTGAATCTTATGGACAGAGTATTTTATGTCATAAAGAATGACATAATACCTGTGGCCCACTGCCCTCTCTGTATGCATCTACCTACCTTTTAAATAATTTTTTACATTTCCGTTGTGTGCACCTGGCACAGGTGTGACATCTACACAATCTATATATATATCATTGGTGCCGTATTTCAAAGGAACATTGTGTGAAAATCTGCGATCGGTGCAGTACTGCGATCGGTGCAGTACCTCCGGAGATTAGCGATTTTGAACAAACTCTTGTTACATTTTTATTTATATAGATTTTTTAAAATATATTTTGGACCTGCCCCTCAGAGGGGGACTAGTTCATTCATATGGGACAATTTCTAGTAACGGAACAAAAATTTGATTGTTCTAATCAGTGCTGGGTTGCTCTCTACATGGGGCTCCCCTTGAAGCGCAACCGGAGGCTTCAACTGGTCCAGAATGCGGCCGCATGGGTAATTATGGGAGCGACGCGATGCTTCCATGTAACACCCCTCCTGCGGGAGCTGCACTGGCTTCCGGTGGTTTTCTGGGTGCGATTCAAGGTGTTGGTGACCATCTTTAAAGCGCTCCATGGCTTAGGACCTGGGTACCTACGAGATCGCCTTCTGCCACCGAGAGCCTCCCACCGGCCCGTACGCTCCCATAGACAGGGTCTCCTCATGGTGCCATCTGCTAGACAATGTTGACTGGCGACACCCAGAGGGAGAGCCTTCTCCGTGGGAGTGCCTGTCCTCTGGAACAAATGGCCCCTGGAATGAAGAACTATCCCTGACTTACGCACCTTCCGCCGCGGTCTCAAAACCTTTCTCTTTCAACAAGCTGGGCTGGCATAAAGCATGATTCTTAAATTTTTAAATGTACATTTTTAAATTTAATTTTTTATTATTTTAATCAGGGTTAGTTTGGGTTTTTTCCACGTTTCGGCCAATATTTTAATTATGTCTTTTAAAAGCTTTCTTTTAACTTTTATATATTTGTTTTTATTTTGGCTGTGTACCGCCCTGAGTCCTTCGGGAGTAGGGCGGTATAAAAAACCAATAAACTAAACTAAACTAAACTAAACTAAACTAAACTAAACTAAACTAAACTAAACTAAACTAAACTAAACTAAACTAAACTAAACTAAACTATTATTTTTTAATACTGGTTCGTTCGTGCGTATGCAGAAGTGTCCGGGCGGGTGGGCGGAGCCTGCCACTGCCGCCACTACCGGTTCGCCCGATCTATGGAACTCATCTATGGTTCTAATATACCGTTTGTCTATTCCTGTAGTGGTTTGAGAAGACCACTTCTGATGAGGAATCAATGACACTTCCCACAATGAAACCCTCACACTAACTGACCAATGTCCATGTCCATCTAGGCCCCCCCAGAGTCTTCCTCAGCCTCCAGGGCAGACCCATAGTGTTCATCGCTGTCGGATTCCACCAACAGCTCAGCCTGTTGGGCCACAACAGAAACTAGCAGGACTTTGAAGGATTGCTAGATCTCCAGACTTGGCAAACCACACAAAGCCAGCAACTCCTACAGTCACACGTCAATTCAATTCAATTCAATTCAATTTATTCGACTTATTAATCACCCCCTCTCCCCGAAGGGACTCGGGGCGGTGTACAGGAAATATAAAAACACAATATATCACAGAATAAATACATAAATACTTAAAACTATATTAAATTAACACCCTGTGCTAAAATTTACCCCATTAAAACTAATCCATAAAACCCAATGTAAGAATTTCTCTGCTAAAAAACTAAGGCTAGGTACGGTAGGTTAGGCCAGGCTGGCCTGTTAGAAAAAGTAGGTTTTTAGTTGCTGGCGGAAGGAGCGGAGGTCCGTGATGAATCTAAGTTCGGGGGGTAGGTTGTTCCAGAGGGTCGGGCCCGCCACAGAGAAGGCCCTTCCCCTGGGCGTCACCCGCTGGCACTACCTAGTGGACGGCACCCGGAGAAATCCTTCTCTATGGGAGCGAATCGGCCGAAGGGATGTGTGGGGTAGGATGCGATCCCGCAGATAACTAGGTCCCGTGCCATGCAGCGCTTTGAAGATGGTAACCAGCACCTTGAAGCGCACCCGAAAGACCACAGGGAGCCAGTGCAGCTCACGTAGGAGCGGTGTTACATGGGAATACCTAGAGGTACCCAATATTGCCCGCGCGGCTGCATTCTGAAGTAGCTGTAGTCTTTGGGTGCACCTCAAGGGGAGTCCCATGTAGAGAGTGTTACAGTAGTCCGATGGAACAGATGGAACAGATGGGAACCAGCCGATCTTCAGCTTGTTCGGTTCCAATCTTTAAAAAAAGTCTTCAATAATGTATATATTCAACACCACCAAAAGTCATCTATCCAGTTCCTGCAGTCTGGACCAGTCTACACCAGTCATCGGTTTAGTCTAGCCTGGCTTGAGATGGAACATTTGATTCTACTGGATAGTCATTCTTTCTTGTTATCAAGCTTACAGAGAGAGAGAGAGAGAGAGGATTCTGGGCAGACCATCCTGTGTACAACATTAATTGCTTGGTAGCCAGTTCATAAACACCTAAATCAGTCTTTTCTCCCCCCCCCCCCCGCCCAATGCTTCTGGCTGCCCCCCAAATGGGGTAGATTCCTTCTGTCTGTGACAACCTCCCAATCTGCCGTGCGAGGCAGGCGCCTCTGCCTCTGGCGAACGCTCGTGGATTTACATTGGCGGGTCAGATGTGTTTTTATCGAGGTCACCGTCACATCCTCAGTGTTTGTAAACTGTTTGGACCGTTTTAAATAAGGGGGAGGTCTTGGTTTAAATTATTTCTTGCCAAACTTCGAATAGGAGGAGGCTCCTGGGAACTTTGAGATGGGCTTCTGGCACACCACGAGCTTAAAGCACCTTTAGACTCACTAGGTGGTCTAAGCCCGTATTAAGAGCCTACTAGGACTAGTAAGAACTTCAGCCTCAAGGGAACTGGGTTCTGATCGCCCAGAAGCACAGAATGATCTTGGCTAAATGCTTTACCTAACCAATTTTATAGGCTTTTGTCAAAATAATTGGCTTTGCTATACTATCTTATTTGCTTTTTTTATTTTAACATGATAGATAATTTCATCTTTTGGGCCTTTTGGACATAAGTAAAATTGACTGACTGAATTTCATAGCAATTAAGTTCTTCAAGGTCATTGTGAGCGTGACCACTACAGGAAACAACAGGTTAAAATCATTTGAATTAATAAATTTCTTGGAAAAAGAAAATAGAATAGTATTAAGAATAGAAAATTTATTTTTATTTATTTTTTTATTTTATTAAATTTATACCCCGCCCTTCTCCTTGTTAGGACCCAGGGCGGCGCACAGGCATTATTAAAACCACAAAATACAATAAATATCAGTTAAAATATATTAAATTAGTTAACCCGTGCTAAAACCCATGTTAAAAACCTTCCCAAATTATAATTTATTTTGTTTAAAAAGTCAGAAACGGGGGGCTATCCTAGGCCGGCTTGTTGAAATAAATATGTCTTAAGACGTTGGCAGAAGAGGCGGTGGTCCGAGATAGTGCGAAGGGCGGGGGGGAGGTCGTTCCAGAGGGCCGGGCCCGCCACAGAGAAGGCCCTTCCCCTGGGTGTCGCCAACCGGCATTGCCCCGCCGACGGCACCCGGAGAAGGCCCTCTCTGTGGGAGCGGATCGGACGAAGGGATGTATGGGGCAGGAGGCGGTCTCGTATATAGCTAGGCCCCGAGCCATGGAGCGATTTAAAGATGGTTGTCAACACCTTGAAGCGCACTCGAAAGGCCACAGGCAGCCAGTGCAGCTCGCGCAGGAGAGGTGTTACGTGGGTTTGCCTTGAGGCACCCATAATCACCCGCGCGGCCGCATTCTGTATTAACTGTAGCTTTCGAGTGCACCTCAAGGGGAGCCCCATGTAGAGAGCGTTGCAGTAATCCAGCCGGGATGTCACAAGCGCTTGAGTGACTGTGCGAAGGGCTCCCCGGTCCAGTAAGGGGCGCAACTGGTGTATCAGGCGTACCTGATAGAACGCCCCCCTGGCCACGGCCGCCACATGGTCCTCCATGGACAGCCGGGAATCCAGGAGGACACCCAAATTGCGCGCCCTCTCCACGGGGGCCAGTTGTTCGCCCCCAATGACCAGTGTTGGACTTACCTGGCTGAACCGGGGTGCCGGAAACCACAGCCACTCCGTCTTGGACGGGTTGAGTTTGAGTTTGTTACTACCCATCCAGATCCGTACGGCCTCCAGACACCGGGACAGCACTTCGACGGCATCGTTGGGGTGGTTTGGGGTGGATATGTACAACTGAGTGTCATCAGCGTACAGATGGTATTCCACCCCAAAACCACGGATGATCTCACCCAGCGGCTTCATATAGGTGTTGAACAAAAGGGGAGAGAGGACCGACCCCTGAGGAACCCCACATGTGAGGGGCCTCGGGGACGACCTCTGCCCTCCTGCCAACACCCATTGCGACCGACCAGAGAGGTAGGACGAGAACCACCGTAGAACGGTGCCTCCCAGCCCCAACCCCCCCAATCGGTGCAATAAGATACCATGGTCGATGGTATCAAAAGCCGCTGAGAGGTCTAATAGGACAAGGATAGAGGAACAACCTCTATCCCGTGCCCTCCAGAGATCATCAACCAACGCGACCAATGCCGTCTCGGTGTTGTGACCGGGCCGGAAGCCGGATTGGCGTGGGTCTAGATAATCAACTTCCTCCAGATGTCGGGGAAACTGTTGAGCCACCACACTCTCGACAACCTTCGCTAAAAAGTGAAGGTTGGAGACGGGACGATAGTTCTCTAATAAAGCTGGGTCCAGGGATGGCTTCTTGAGGAGGGGCCTCACCACCGCCTCTTTCAAAACGGTGGGCAAGTACCCCTCACTCAGAGATGAATTCACAATACCCTGGAGCCAGCCTCGTGTCACCTCCCAGGATGCCAGTACAAGCCAGGAGGGGCACGGGTCCAATAAACATGTGGTGGCTCTAAGGTTCCTCAGCAACCTGTCCATATCCTCGGTAGTAACAAAGTCAAACTCCTCCCAAGGTGTTATCTCAAGACCAGCACCGGACGCCCTGACTGGGCCACTAGTGGAGGGCAACTCGTTCCGAATCTGAGTGATTTTGTCCTGCAAAAATACTCCAAATTCCTCTGCTCGACCCTGCAGAGGGGCTTCCCGCGGCCTCAAATGAAGGAGGGAGCGGGTCACCCCAAACAGGGCGGCAGGGCGGTTTTCCGCGGACGCGATAAGGGTGGCACAATACTCACGTTTGGCCACTCTTAGCACCACTAAGTAAGTCCTAATATGGTCTCTCACTAGTGTCAGCTTCGGATCGAGAAGATCTCCACCTACTCTCTAGGCGTCTCTTGCGGCGTTTCATCTCCCGAAGCTCCTCAGTAAACCAAGGAGCCTGGGTGACTCGACGCCGCATGAGAGGCCGCAAGGGCGCGACTCGGTCCAAGGCCCCCGTGGCTGCACTATACCACGCGGCCACTAGGTCCTCAGTCGAGCCGCGGGGCAGGGATACAGGTACTGGCCCAAGCTCCCTCTGGAACCTTTCTGGGTCCATCAGGCGCCTGGGGCGGAACCAACTTGGTGTCTCCGGTTCCGCCTCCCCGCGGTGAGGTGTGACGGTTGGAAAGTCTATCCGAAGGAGAGAGTGATCTGTCCATGACAAGGGTAAGATGACTAAATCCCCTGTTCCGAGATCACTAATCCAGTGTCCAGAGACAAAAATCAGATCCAGCGTGTGTCCTCCCTCGTGAGTGGGGCCCTGAACTACTTGGGTCAGGTCCATGGCCGTCATGGAAGCCATGAACTCCCGAGCTGCCTCGGATGTTTCGCCCGCCGATGGCAGGTTAAAGTCCCCCATGACTATAAGTCTGGGGGTCTCCACCGCCATCGCGGCGATCACCTCGAGTAGCTCGGGCAGGGCTGCTGTTACATAGCGGGGAGCCAGGTATAAAACCAGCAAGCCCAACTGCCTCCCTAGGCCCCATTTCACGAAGAGGGACTCACAGCCGGTCGTCTGAGGCACAGTGGTCTCCTTCGGCTCCAGACTTTCCTTAACGATAACCGCCACCCCCCCACCCCTGCCTAGGGCCCTAGGCCGATGAAATGCACGGTAGCCTGGTGGGCACATTTCCACGAGGGGTAAACCCCCCTCGGGGCCCAACCAGGTCTCCGTAATTCCCACCAGGTCCGGGTCCCCCTCTGACACAAGATCATTTATGAGGGGGGCTTTATTCACCACGGACCTGGCGTTGCAGAACATCAGCCTGGGGCCCCGGCTCTGTAATCCCTGACCGCCTAGCCCACGAGCGGAGTACAGGGGGTTGGGGCAAGCGACCGCTCGTAACCAGCGACCACGAGCCTCCAACCCATGATGGACATCCTGTCTCCCACCGCCCCTGCCCCTCCCCAAGACCAATCGAATGGGACGGCCCTCAACAGAGACAGCCCCCAATCCCCCCTCCCTAGTGGACCCTTCCTTTATCCTACTTCCGCCGGCCGGCCCTATATCTTGACCCCCCCCCCTGACTGAATAAGCCCTCCCCCCACCCCAGAACCCCTTAAAAGCCGAATTAAAAATTTGTTTAAAAACCCCCTGAGTTTGCGCTGCGCCCACCTCTCTGGATCAATCAATCCATCCTCGAGGCGGGCCCATGTTAGACCCAGGGGCCAGGCCTGCGAGAGGGGAGACTCTCGCAGGCAAAGAAGGTCTAACCTTGAATACGCTAGCATTCCCAGGCCACACTGGCTATAAAAGGAGGAACGCTAAAGATGGTAAACATGCCTAAGATGGTAAAAAATAGGGGAGGGAAGGGAAGGGAGGAGAGGGGAGGAGCGGAAATATAATAGTATTAACAATAGAAAATAGAAAAGAGGGGAGGGGAGGGGAGGAGAGGAGAGAAAATAGAATAGTATTAAGAATAGAAAATAGAAAAGAGGGAAGGGGAGCGGAGGGGAGGGGAGGGAAGGGAAGGGGCAAAATGACTGTCATTGAGGCTTCAGGTGGCTTCCCCTCACTCCCAGCTGGGGGGAAAATTGGAGTAGAAAAGGCATCTGAGTTACATCTCCAGGTTAAGCCGTAAGTGGAAAAGGATAAGTGGTATTAAATTTAGGAGAATATTTATGCAAACCTCAAGACATGGAGTGGATTTTCCAAGGGGGGCAGGGGCATTGTCCTTCCAATGGGAAATGACAGAGGGGAGGAACCTTCGATTACCTTACTTTTCAAATACATTAATGCCCATTTCCTACATTTATTGCCGGTGACATCTTGACCCGATGTAAATTTAATGCTGCAGCTCTCTAAATGTGGTTTTAGAAAATGGGTGCCAGCCGAAGGACCATTCTCTTCTCTTCTCTTCCCTTCCCTTCCCTTCCCTTCCCTTCCAATTGCCCTTCTCTTCCCTTCCCTTCCCTTCCAATTGCCCTTCTCTTCCCTTCCCTTCCCTTCCAATTGCCCTTCTCTTCCCTTCCCTTCCCTTCCCTTCCCTTCCAATTGCCCTTCTCTTCCCTTCCCTTCCCTTTCTCTTGCTTAATAGCCTTGGTCATGTTTACCCAAACTCTTAACTCATCAGACAGATCAGGTGGCTCCCAATATATTAGCTTTCAACAACACACCTTCTGGTATATGGACTTACATATTAATAACGTAAAGATTCCCCTCGCACATCTGGGCTAGTCGTTCCCGACTCTAGGGGGCGGTGCTCATCTCCGTTTCAAAGCCGAAGAGCCAGCGCTGTCCGAAGACGTTCTCCGGGGTCATGTGGCCGGCATGACTCAATGCCCGAAGGCGCACGGAACGCAGTTCCCTTCCTACCAAAGGTGGTTTCTATTTTTTCTACTTGCATTTCTTTACGTGCTTTCGAACTGCTAGGTTGGCAGAAGCTGGGACAAGGAACGGGAGCTCACTCCCTTATGTGGTGCTAGGGATTCGAACCACCAAACTGCAAATCTGATCGACAAGCTCAGCGTCTTAGCCACTGAGCCACCCTTTACATATTAATAGGAACATGCAAAATGTGTGTCTTCCCAGACTAAGCAGGTAGTCCAGCTGCCTTCTGAAAAAAACACCCGAAGGACACCTTGTTCCTAAACTTAACAACTGCAGTGATCCACTTAAGAAGTGCGGCAAAAAAGGTCGTAAAATGGGGCAAAATTCACTTAACCTCTTGCTTAGCAGTGGAAATTTGGGGCTCAGTTTATGGTCGTAAGTCAAGGACTATCTGCAGTTAAAAGGATGTGCAAAGGATGCTCTTTTGGGGGGGAGGGGGGGTCAGGATGGTCGAAGTTGTAGCGGATGTTCAGAGTAGAGCCGATAAGAAATCGGAGTTGTGTATTTCAGAATCACAGCAAGACAGAAAGCAAAATATCCAAGACAAAATGAGATTGTTCAGGTGCCAGTATGCCATTTTCAACCACGTCAGGTGGCAAACAAATAAAACTTTCAGCCTGATTGAAATGATCCATAATGCACCGCCAGAAGAAAAAAAAAAAGCTTACCGCTGGGGTTGAAAGCCATGCAGCAAATGGGCTTCTCGTGGGCCGGGAAGTGAGCTACGATGCCGTCACTATCGGAGTCCTCGCTCACCAGCACCTGTGGGGCAGCACAGAAAACGGAAGTTGAGCAGCGCAACTTACATTTGATTCTGTTATATTAGAAGGCCAGGGATTCCTCTAGCGGTTAAGGCACCAAGCTCCAAAGTGTGAGTTCTAGTCCCACCTTAGGCATGAAAGCCGGCTGGGTGACTTCGGGCCAATCACCAGGAGACGGTGAGTTCTAGTCCTGTCTTAGGCATGAAAATCGATTGGGTGACTCTGGGCCAATCACCAGGTGACGGTGAGTTCTAGTCCTGTCTTAGGCATGAAAACCGATTGGGTGACTCTGGGCCAATCACCAGGAGACGGTGAGTTCAAGTCCTGACTTAGGCATGAAAACCAGTTGGGTGACTTTGGGCCAATCACCTGGAGACAGTGAGTTCTAGTCCTGCCTTAGGCATGAAAACCAGTTGGGTGACTTTGGGCCAATCACCTGGAGACAGTGAGTTGTAGTCCTGCCTTAGGCATGAAAACCAGTTGGGTGACTTTGGGCCAATCACCAGGAGACGGTGAGTTCTAGTCCTGCCTTAGGCATGAAAACCAGTTGGGTGACTTTGGGCCAATCACCAGGAGATGGTGAGTTCTAGTCTCACCTTAGGCATGAAAGCCGATTGGGTGGGCCAATTACCAGGAGGGTTGTGAATTCTAGTCCTGCCTTAGGCATGAAAGCCAATTGGGTGACTTTGGGCCAATCACCTGGAGACAGGGAGTACTAGTCCTGTCTTAGGCATGAAAACCAGTTGGGTGACTTTGGGCCAATCACCAGGAGACAGAGAGTTCTAGACTCGCCTAAGACATGAAAGCCAACGGGGTGACTTTGTCCCAGTCTTTTTCTCTCCGCCTAACCCACCTCACAGGTTTATTGCTGGAGGGAAATAAGAGGAGGAAGATGTGTAAGACAACTTTGCCGCCATGAGTTATTTGTACAAATAATAAAAGTGGGATGCAAATATCATAAACCAACCAACAAAGTATTCCTTTCTTCTTCTTTTTTTGAAAAAAAGTTTTATTGGGTTTTATAATTTTTAACAAATAGGGTAAAGGGTAAGGTGAATAAAAGATATTGTGAGAACTTTCACGTCGAACTCGTTGACCCCTTCCGAGGCTTCATAACAAAATATAGATAATACATTAAATTTTCATTTGTGCTACAAGGTGGAAAGAAATGCAAATATAACATCATAAAAGCTATGCTAGCAATCATGTATAAACCTCCAAACAAAAGTTATATTGTACTAAAATAAAGTCACTTTTGAGATCTAAGTCTTTTGGCAATTGTAAAAGTATTCCTTTCTTAAGTCATTCAAGTAAGGAGTGACCCCATAAAGATGATTAGGCAGAAGGAAAATTATATCTGCTAGCCAAGGGCCTCCTTCCACCAGCTCAATCATCTTTCACTGGAGTCAAATTACATGTGGTAAAACACGAAGTAGGATCAGACCTGAGTAGCATTTCATCTGGGTAGCATGAAATCACCATAGTCAACTTTATTTTTTACAAAAGCAGAACCCACCGTTCCTCAGTAGTTCTTACTAGCACAAGCTTGTCTGGAAGAGGAATCTGACACCATGCACCACTTCTCCTTCAAGTTACTGTCAACTCTTAGTGACCACATAGATGGACTTTCTCCATGGTGAATTATCCCTATTGTAATTATTTCAAAATTATTATTTTTTGAACCTGTTCTATGGGAACCTCAATGCTCTCTGATCTTGGTGGGTTTCTTGCAGATGTTTCATACCCCAACTGGATAACATCTCAGTGGCAGAGATGATGATGGAGATGATGATGGAGGAGGAGGAGGAGGAGGAGGAGGAGGAGGAGGAGGAGGAGGAGGAGGAGGAGGAGGAGGAGGAGGAGGAGGAGGACAGCTGCAGGGTTCTAGGTGCTGTCTGAACTTGGTGGTTTCTTGCAGACATTTCATGACCGAACTGGGTAGCATCATCAGTGCTAAATGTTAACTCCTAAAGTTGCCATGGTGAGGAAAGGATGGGAGAGCGCATTCCACGCATATTTTCGGCTAGAGTATTGTTATGTTTTAGATGTTCTTAATTTCCTGTACACCACCCCAAGTCCCTTCGGGGAGAGGGGGCGGTTTAGAAATTCAATAAATTGAAAATTGAAATTAGAGTGGGATCTCAGATTACTGCAGCAGGCTTGGGAGGGGTGCACCTCATTGGGGAATGTGATTTATGACACAGACTGAGGGGAGGGAAGGAACAGGGGTACAGTTAAGCTATAATTCAAAGGAGGCTCAGATCTGACTGCAACAAGGTCTTGCCAAAATGGTGCTCCTAATAAATGACTGGTTTTCTTTTGAAACTTGGCGCGAAGCTCATGAATCAATTAGGGCATCTTTCGGAAACCTGACACTAGAAGGGAGTGGGGTTTGCAGAGAGGAGGAGGAGGAGGAAGAGGAGGAAGAAGAGGAGGACAACTGTGGGGTCCTCGGCGCTCTCTGAGCTTGGTTGTTTTCTTGCAGGTTGTTTCATGGCCCAATTAGGTAACATCATCAGAAAGGAGTGGGGTTCGCTCACTGTTTACATACAAGTGGTTTGGCCTATCAGTGGGGGTGAGAGTATTGATCTCTTGTGGGGTCCTTGGTGCTCCCTGAGCTCGGCTGTTTTCTTGCAGACACTTCTTTAATCAAACAGCAAACATCATCGGGGCAAAACCCCTGTTTTCTGTGCAATTCTGCACAACTGTGCAAGTGCCCTTGTATATGCAGTTGGTGTGACATTGTGTTTGGATGAGGGGATAAATGGGGAACTCATCAAATTTGCAGATGACACCAAGCTGGCAGGAATAGCCAACACTCCAGAAGATAGGCTTAAGATACAGAAGGATCTGGGGAGACATGATAGCAGTGTTCCGATATCTCAGAGGGTGCCACAAAGAAGAGGGAGTCAAACTTTTCTCCAAGATACCTGGGGGCAGGACAAGGAGCAATGGGTGGAAACTAACCAAGGAGAGAAGCAACTTAGAACTAAGGAGAAATTTCCTAACAGTAAGAACAATTAACCTCTGGAACAGCTTGCCTCCAGCAGTTGTGAATGCCCCAACCCTGGAAGTCTTTAAAAAGATGTTAGACAGCCATTTGTCTGAAATGGTATAAGATTCCTGCCCATGCAGGGGGTTGGACTAGAAGACCTACAAGGTCCCTTCCAACTCTGCTATTGTATTATTATTATTATTGTATTATCTTGACAAACTTGAACATTGGGCACTATCTAATAAAATGAAACTCAATTGTGAAAAAAGTAAGGTTCTACATTTAGGCAAGAAAAACAAAATGCACAGGTACAGTATAGGTGGTACCTTGCTCAATAGTAGCAACTGTGAGAAGGATCTTGGAACCCTAGTGGACAACCATTTAAATATGAACCAGCAGTGTGCAGCAGCTGCCAAAAAAGCCAACACAGTTCTAGGCTGCATAAACAGAGGGATAGAATCTAGATCACGTGAAGTGTTAATGCCACTGTATAGTGCCTTGGTAAGGCCACACTTGGAATACTGCATACAGTTTTGGTCGCCACGATGTAGAAAAGACGTGGAGATTCTGGAAAGAGTGCAGAGAAGAGCAACCAAGATGATTAGGGGACTGGAGACTAAAACATATGAAGAACGGTTGCAGGAACTGGGTATGTCTAGTTTGCTGAAGAGAAGGACCAGGGGAGACATGATAGCAGTGTTCCGATATCTCAGAGGGTGCCACAAAGAAGAGGGAGTCAAACTATTCTCCAAGGCACCTGGGGGCAGGACAAGAAGCAATGGGTGGAAACTAATCAAGGAGAGAAACAACTTAGAACTAAGGAGAAATTTCCTGACAGTTAGAA
Source organism: Rhabdophis nuchalis (assembly GCA_039707465.1). Classification (NCBI taxonomy): domain Eukaryota; kingdom Metazoa; phylum Chordata; class Lepidosauria; order Squamata; family Natricidae; genus Rhabdophis; species Rhabdophis nuchalis. The sequence continues at coordinate 402,829,282 of CM077643.1, forward strand.
CAATTATCCAATGGAACAGAAGTTGCCTCCAGAAGTTGTGAATGCCCCAACCCTGGAAGTCTTTAAAAAGATGTTAGATAGCCATTTGTCTGAAATGGTATAAGGTTCCTGCCCACGCAGGGGGTTGGACTAGAAGACCTACAAGGTCCCTTCCAACTCTGCTATTGTATTGTATTGTATTGTATTGTATTGTATTGTATTGTATTGTATTGTGTTGTGTTGTGTTGTGTTGTGTTGTATTGCGTTGTGTGAAAAACAGCACTATCCACTCGGGAATCCAACTGAGGTCGAATCTAATGGCCCACTGAGACAGCTGTGGTATTGTTGATTAAACTGAGCGTTCCTCGAGGTTATAAATATTCATTGAACAGTTGCCTTAATTGTTATAGCTAATCCAGAAATCTAATATTAGTTGTTGCTTTTTCCCCTAACTCTCCCTCAAGTTAGACATGATACTTTTGGCTAATGTTTTGGCCAACATTAGGGCTGGCTAGCAGGAAAAGATGCTTCCTTCCAGCCCAACACAGCGATATAATTATTTTGCAGTATACTATATAATCACAACAAAGGATAACTTACAACACACACCCTGACCCATCTAAAAGCGCCTCTAAAGATATTCTGGTTAAGGGCAAACATTTGCAGGGGAAAGGCTAATTATCACCAACGGGCAACCTCAGTGGCTCTTCTCCTTTTAATGTAGCTTGATTTGAGCGAGCTTCGGCTCAGTCAGAGCCATTAATCTGCAATGAAAATTTCTTCCTGAGAAAAAACAGAGCTCCTTCAATGAAAATTAAGGCAGGTATTCTGAGGTTCAGAGGGAATGGAGGGGAGAGGGAGAGATCTTCTGTAATGTACAGAACTGAAAACAATAAAACACAGGAACTGGGTATGTCTAGTTTAATGAAAAGAAGGACCAGGGGAGACATGATAGCCGTCTTCCAATATTTGAGGAGCTGCCACAAAGAAGAGGGTTACTACTACTTTACAAGGCCTTGGGAAGGCCACACTTGGAATACGGCATCCAGTTTTGGTCGCCACGATGTAGAAAAGATGTGGAGACTCTGGAAAGAGTGCAGAGAAGAGCAACAAAGAGGATTAGGGGACTGGAGACTAAAACCTATGAAGAACGGTTGCAGGAACTGGGGATGTCTACTTTAATGAAAAAAAGGACCAGGGGAGACATGATAGGAGTCTTCCGATATCTCAGGGGTTGCCCCAAAGAAGAGGGAGTCAAGCTATTCTCCAAGGCACCTGAGGGTAGAACAAGACGCAATGGGTGGAAACTAATATATAAACACATATAAAAAAAGTACACAACGAAACTCATGGCTTTCTGTCTAGATGGTCTCTGGTGATGAGCTGAAAGGCAGAAAAGGAAAGCAGTATGCTACCTCCCTTAATTGGGGTTTACCAGGGTGTTGTGACACAAGCATATATATGTATGTATGTATGTATATATGTATGTATATTTTCGTAGATTTTCATGGGTATAGGTATGCTGGTCTTGTTGCATTCGGGTGTTTTCCCATGTAAGAAGACGGGAAAAGACGGGAATACAACAAGACCAGCATATGTATGTATGTATTGTGGTGACCAGATCAGGAAGCAAGTGTGGCCTCACTAGTGGGGTGTAAAAGTGTTACTATCACTTCCCCTGACCCTGATGGCTTGGGAGGAAGTAAAATGGCCAGGGGAGTCAGTTATCCTATCTGTGAAAAAAGTGCAATCATAAATAAGCAGCCAATAAAAGCCGACATGGGTAGGTTGGTGTTTTATTGTTGGAAGGTCGTTTTGTCTGCTAAGTGATTGGCCTGAGGCCCAAAGGGTGGCTCTGCTCATACATTCTGGATATCTGATAGGCCATCTCGCTTGGCTGCGGCTTTTTAAAATCAATCCTTAACCAAATGGAAATTAAATACGGGTACAATCTGTCGCTCTCTTCTCCCTAATCGATTCTCAGCCTTCAGCGCCACAAAGCAATGTTGAAAAACAAGAGAGTTTACATGGGGGGGTCGGCAACCGGGGGCTCTGGAGCTGCATGTGGCTCTTTCATCCCTCTGCTGTGGCTCCCTGTTGCCAGTCGGCGCCACAATTTTGAGAGAAGCTTCCGGTTGGGGCGGGGAAGCACGGTGCGCCAACGAAGAGGAGACTCTCATGCAAGGGGTGGGTTTTACCGTCGGCTCCACAATTGATAGGGCTTTCGGTTAGGGAAGATAGAGGAAAAAGGATGTCGCTGTTAGGAGTATAATCCTAATGTTGGGTAGGCAATATATATAAGCCATGATACCAAATGGTCTTTGTTACTTTAAATGTTTGAATGTAATTAGCAGCTGTAATTATCTCAGCCATAACAGGAAGCCAGGAGAGCTCTCTCTCTCTCTCTGCTCGCTCGCTGACTGACTGATTGACTGACTTACTGAACAAGGAAGAATCATGGATTGCAACTGTAAGCAATTGTTTGTGAGTTAAGGACTGTATTTGATTCAATATCTACTATCACTGCTTGTGAAGCAGTTGTTTATTTTACATAGTAGCATGTAGCAACTCAATAGTAGCAACTCAATAGTAGCAAGTGAGAGGGATCTTGGTATCCTAGTGGACAACCATTTAAATAGGAGCCATCCGTGTGCAGCAGCTGCCAAAAAAGCCGACACAGTTTTAGGCTGCATAAACAGAGCTATAGAATCAAGATCACATGAAGTGTTAATACCACTTTATAAGGTCTTGGTAAGGCCACACTTGGAATACGGCATCCAGGTTTGGTCGCCACGATGTAGAAAAGATGCGCAGACTCTAGAAAGAGTGCAGAGAAGAGCAACAAAAATGATTAGAATGGAATGGAATGGAATGGAATGGAATAGAATAGAATAGAATCATATGAAGAACGGTTGCAGGAATTGGGTATGCCTAGTTTAATGAAAAGAAGGACCAGGGGAGACATGATAGCATCTCAGGGGTTGCCCCAAAGAAGAGGGAGTCAAGCTATTCTCCAAAGCACCTGAGGGCAGAACAAGAAGCAATGGGTGGAAACTAATCAAGGAGAGAAGCAACTTAGAACTGAGGAGGAATTTCCTGACAGTTAGAACAATTAATCAGTGGAACAGAAGTTGCCTCCAGAAGTTGCGAATGCCCCAACACTTGAAGTCTTTAAGAAGATGTTGGATAGCCATTTATCTGATATGGTATAGGGCTTCCTGCCTAGGCAGGGAGTTGGACTAGATGACCTCCAAAGTCCCTTCCAACTCTGCTATTGTATTTGTATTGTACATCTCAAGTAAAGCTCCTTGTTTTTACTAGCAGTATCTGAGACTCCATTCGTGTGTCTACTAGCAATGTCTTCTCTAGCTGCACATGCCACTTGCACAACTTTCTGTCTCCTAAAGAAGAGATCCCCAACAGGAGAAGATTCTATGGTGGGGAGAACCGGACTTCCAGTCGGCTCCAGAATTGAATGGGGGGGGGGGGGGGCTTCCAGTTAGAACCTTTGTGGCTCTTTGAATATTTAAGGTTGCTGACCCCTGGGTTAAGTCTATGTATGAATCGCCTCTTGGATTCATATGTGGTTTTTTTATCCTATGCCTTTCCTTGTGTGTGCATGCGCAAACACTTATATTATAAATAATCAGCTATATAAGTAGACTTGGCAGGTTTAGAGCTAAGCAAAAGTGTTTTTTTTTTAAAGGCAGTTATTTCAGAGAAATTCTGGGTGGTCCCTCCACCTAATGAATTAATGAAGCGAAAATAAATCAAAGGGTCAAGCAAAAAACGTAACTCCAGTCAGTAAAAGTTTATGTATTTAAAAATTTGGAGGGGAAAGGAGGGAATACAGTATGTGTTTATTATTATTCGTTTTAGCCAATCAATGACTCCAAAGAAACCATCATTATTTTTAAATGAAAAAAGAAATTGGTAACACTTCATTAAAAGGCCATTGAAACGCCGTTCACAAATCTCGCTAATGTGCTTGGGCTGACCACAGAGTTGTTTGAGCGCCTGAGAGTAATTATTTTTATCCAGCTTTCAAATATGAACATAATTTAATAACTCAGCCCTTTTTAAATAGGGGAAAGAGCTAGAGTTCTCCAAAACCAGAAAAAGAAAGAAAAACTGTGAAATCACTATGCAAACAACTGCTTCATTCAAAAACACCGCTTCAAAAGCTAATTAAATTAACACAGACATTTTCCTTTGAACAATTCAGAGTCGAATCTTGTGGTCTCCCGCCTTACCTTCACCCCCAAATGTAGGTAATTCGAATAACTTCCATTTATGTCTACCTCTCAGAATAAATTGATGTTAATCCTGAATGTAAATTTACAGGCTTATCTTCCACAAAACTCCTCCTTCTCAGATTGGTGGGAGAGTAAGCAAAGGTGAAAACACGCATTTACAAATTGGTCACAAAATTGCGCAGCTTGGAAAAAGTCTTCTCCCACCTGCTGGAGACTTGCAAGAAGAAAGAAGAGGAGCCAACAGCCCACATTTCTCTCTTAAGCTCAGAGATGGGACCTTCCTTATCAGACAATATATTGGGTAGCTATGGTAGGTGTAGTAAGGTTAACATAGTTGTTCAGCCTACATTCACCAGCAAGGAATCTCTGAAGATTTGAGGCTGCCAATGTAATTATAATAGAATCCAACAATTAGTTTGGATGGAAACGGTTGCAGGAACTGGGTACATCTCGTTTAATGAAAAGAAGGACTAGGGGAGACATGATAGCGGTCTTCCGATGTCTCAGGGGTTGCCCCAAAGAAGAGGGAGTCAAGCTATTCTTCAAAGCACCTGAGGACAGAACAAGAAGCAATGGGTGGAAACTAATCAAGGAGAGAAGCAACTTAGAACTGAGGAGAAATTTCCTGACAGTTAGAACAATGAATTGGTGGAACAGAAGTTGCCTCCAGAAGTTGTGAATGCCCCAACACTGGAAGGTTTTAAGAAGATGTTGGATAGTCATTTGTCTGAAACGGTATAAGGTTCTTGCCTAGGCAGGGGGTTGGACTAGAAGACCTCCAAGGTCTCTTCTAACTCTGCTATTGTATTGAAACTAATCAAGGAGAGAAGCAACCTAGAACTGAGGAGAAATTTGGTGACAGTGAGAACAATTAATCAGTGGAACAACTTGCCTCCAGAAGTTGTGAATGAACCAACAGTGGAAGTAATTAAGAAGAGGTTGGAAAAACCATTTGTCTGAAATGCTACAGGGTCTCCTGCTTGAGCAGGAGGCTGGTCTAGAAGACCTTTAAGGTCCCTTCCAATTCTGTCTCTTTTTCTATTCCATTCCACTCCACTCCATTCCAATGCCAGGAAAATCTGTTACAGGTTGTCTTCAATTTACAAAGACATTTGGGAGAAGAATTTCCATTGCTAAGGCTATTAAGTGAGTCGTGCTCAATTTTACATCTTTTTCTGACATGTCTCTGGATGCTTTTTTCCAAACGGCAACTGGATTTCCTTGCCTTTTTTCTTTTTCTTTGAAAACTTTTCGCTTCTCATCCAAGAAACCTCTCCGGTTTAAAATGACTGGTGGGGGAAAGGAAGAATGGAAGGACTAAAAAAACATAAATCCTTCCATTCCCAAACGGACGATTAGAATTGAAGAAGCTTCTTGGATGAGAAGTGAAACGGTTTAAAAAAACAAAAACAAGAAATTCCAGTTGTCTTTTGTGGGGGCAGGAAGATTTTTGGAGGACTTTTTTTGCCATGGTTGTTAAGTGAATAACACAGCCAATAAGGGAATACTACATTCTCCATTGACTTTGCTTGTCGGATGCTCACTTTACAACAGACATTTCAGGCTCAATTGTGGTCATATATCAGTATAAGAGATAGAATAGAATAGAATAGAACCATATGAAGAACGGTTGCAGGAACTGGGTATGTCTAGTTTAATGAAAAGAAGGACTAGGGGAGACAGGATAGCAGCCTTCCAATATCTCAGGGGTTGCCCCAAAGAAGAGGGAGTCAAACTATTCTCCAAAGCACCTGAGGGCAGAACAAGAAGCAATGGGTGGAAACTAATCAAGGAGAGAAGCAACTTAGAACTGAGGAGAAATTTCCTGACAGTGAGAACAATGAATTAGTGGAACCGATGTTGCCTCCAGAAGTTGTGAATGCCCCAACACTGAAAGTCTTCAAGAAGATGTTGGATAACCATTTGTCTGAAATGGTATAAGGTTTCCTGCCTAGGCAGGGGATTGGACTAGAAGACCTCCAAGGTCCCTTCCAACTCTGTTATTGTATGAATAGAATAGAATAGAATAGAATAGAATAGAATAGAATAGAATAGAATAACAGAGTCGGAAGGGACCTTGGAGGTGTTCTAGTTCAACCATCTGCTCAAGCAGGAGATACTATATCATTTTCAACAAACAATTGTCCAATCTCTTCTTACAAACCTCCAGTGTTGGAATATTTACAACTTCTGATTAATTGATTAATTGTTCTGTCAAGTATTTTATCCTTAATTCAAGATTAGTTTCCACCCATTGCTTCTTATCCTACCTTCAGATGCTTTGGAGAATAGCTTGACTCCCTCTTCTTTGGGGCAGACCCTGAGATACTGGAAGACTGCTATCATGTCTCCCTTAGTCCTTCTTTTCGTTAAACTAGCCATGCCCAGTTCCTGCAACCGTTCTTCGTATGTTTTAGCCTCCAGTCCCCTCATCCTCGTGGTTGCTCTTCTCTGCATTCTTTCTAGAGTCTCCACATCTTTGCCCGCTCCATTCCTCGGATTATCGGCTACAAATCTATCAATGTGAAGCCCACTCTAAAATCCATTCCAAATTGTCCCCTCCAGTTATGATCTCAAGGGCCCATCTGATGAGCAAGCAGTGTTTTTCAAAAGGTCATTTATTCACTGTTCTTAAGTTTCCATGCCAAGGAATTTAAGGCAATCTTCCAAGGGTACCTAAAAGACATTGGACAAAAGAAATGGCCATGACTTAACTCCCCTTAAGGACTGCCTCCCGAACACGCTGAAATCCTGGGGAAAGAGCAAAGTGCCCACTTTCATACAACCATATTTGAGCAAGTAGGAAGAAGTCCTCCTTAGCAAGCAGCTGCGATAGGATACCTTTCTATAAAAGGAGAACTTTGAGAAGGAATGAAATCTTTTATGGTCCTACTTAAGAGATCTGCTCGCATTTTTATCTCTCCTCTCTTTGTTAGGAGAGAGAAAAGGAACGAAATGGGGAGCATTTCATTCACTTTCCACACACAGCCAATTCATTGATTCGGCCAGTGGCAGGACTCAACATTGTGCATTGTGGTGTCGAACATCAAAAGAGGTGACTTTTTTTTTTTTTTTAGATGTTCTCCGAGAGCTAAAACCCTAATTTTGTGCCAGAAGTTGATAAGATGCCCCAATAAAACTGCTGGCAATAATCTCATGATTTTTTTTAAAAAAATGATTCCATTTAGCACGAAGCAGTTTTCCATGGGGCTGTTCAATGCTTGGGAAGGCCACACTTGGAATACGGCATCCAGTTTAGGTCGCCACGATGTAGAAAAGATGCGGAGACTCTAGAAAGAGTGCAGAGAAGCGCAACAAAGAGGATTAGGGGACTGGAGGCTGAAACATATGAAGAACAGTTGCAGGAACTGGGGATGTCTAGTTCAATGAAGAGAAGGACCAGGGGAGACATGATAGCAGCGTTCCAGTATCTCAGGGGTTGCCCCAAAGAAGAGGGAGTCAAGCTATTCTCCAAGGCACCTGAGGGCAGAACAAGAAGCAATGGGTGGAAACGAATCAAGGAGAGAAGCAACTTAGAACTGAGGAGAAACTTCCTGACAGTTAGAACAATGAATCAGTGGAACAGAAGTTGCCTCCAGAAGTTGTGAATGCCCCAACATTGGAAGTCTTTAAGAAGAGGTTGGGTAGCCATTTGTCTGAAGTAGTGTAGGGTTTCCTGTCTAGGCAGCGGGTTGGACTAGAAGATCTCTAAGGTCCCTTCCAACTCTGCTATTCTGTTAATTCCAGAATCCCCAAACCCCAAAGCACAGCCGCAAGATGACCCAGGAACTAAATTTATTCTTTGGCTTGCAGTTATTCTATGACAGCGATGGCGAACCTATGGCACGGGTGCCACAGGTGGCACGCGGAGCCATTTCTTAGGGCATGCGAGGCGTTGCCCTGTTAGCTCTACTGCGCATGTGTGTGCTGGCCAGCTGATTTAGGCCTTCTTTTGAGGCCATTTTTCGCCCTCTGGAGGCTTCAGGGAAGCTCGTGAAGCCTCTGGAGGTGGTGGGGAGGCTATTTTCACCCTCCCCAGGCTCCGAGAAAGCCTCTGGAGCCTGGGGAGGGCGGAAAAAGCATGCCAAAAGCAGGAGGTTCTGTATATAACATTATGGGTGTGGCACGCCCACAATACAATACAATACAATACAATACAATACAATACAATACAATACAATACAATACAATACAATACAATACAATAGCAGAGTTGGAAGGGACCTTGTAGGTCTTCTAGTCCAACCCCCTGCGTGGGCAGGAACCTTATACCATTTCAGACAAATGGCTATCTAACATCTTCTTAAAGACTTCCAGGGTTGGGGCATTCACAACTTCTGGAGGCAAGCTGTTCCAGAGGTTAATTGTTCTAACTGTCAGGAAATTTCTCCTTAGTTCTAAGTTGCTTCTCTCCTTGATTAGTTTCCACCCATTGCTTCTTATCCTGCCACGTACGACCCCCCTGCGCTCCCCCCCCCCGCTTTTGGCACGCAAGCCAAAACAGGTTAGCCATCACTGTTCTATGATGTTTCAGGAGTTCAGAGAGGGAAACAAAACAAAAAGAAAGCCTTTAGAGCTTACTTAAATAACTCAAGCGCCTTCCTTTTTACACACAGGCACATACATATGGGCAAAAGAAACCAGTTTTTCATCATATCCATTAAGCTCGTGATTACTACGAAGATCAGAGGCCAAGTTCATTAAAGGCAAAAAAAAAACAAGTATTCCTCTAAATCATATATAAGGCAACTTAAAAACCTACTATAAATCATTTTATTAGTCCAGCTATTTGCAAGAGGAGCCTGGGAGCAGACACTGAACGTCAGAAATAATGACTGCAGTATAAAAAAAAACTACTTCATGAGAAATTTATGAAGCAGGATTTCATTCTCCCTCTTCCCCCTCCCGCTTTTCTGGTATTATATAGAAAAGACAAGAGGGTATTTTCCAGGAAAGTATATAATAAACCTTGAATGGACCAACGAACTTTGTTCTAAAATAAACGAAGCTTGTAAAATCTTAAATGAAATAGGCAGAGTTTTCGTCCTCTGGGGCTCCATGTTATCGTTCATTACGCGGAGTCTGAGCCTTGGAAGGTCAATTGAGGAGGTTTATTTCCTCAAGCCCGTCCTTACGAAACTGAAATCCAATTGACCAAAGAGGTAAACGTGCTGGATGAGTAACCAGAAGACCACAATAATACAATAATGCAATAGCAGAGTTGGAAGGGACCTTGGAGGTCTTCTAGTCCAACCCCCTGCCTAGGCAGGAAACCCTATCCCGGTTCAGACAAATGGCTATCCAACATCTTTTTAAAGACTTGCAGTGTTGGGGCATTCACAACTTCTGGAGGCAACTTCTGTTCCACTGATTCATTGTTCTCACTGTCAGGAAATTTCTCCTTAGTTCTAAGTTGCTTCTCTCCTTGATTAGTTTCCACCCATTGCTTCTTGTTCTGCCCTCAGGTGCTTTGGAGAATAGCTTGACTCCCTCTTCTTTGGGGCAACCCCTGAGATATCAGAAGACTGCTATCATGTCTCCCCTAGTCCTTCTTTTTATTCAACTAGACATCCTCAGTTCCTGCAAACGTTCCTCTTATATTTTAGCCTCCAGTCCCCTAAATCCTCTGTTGCTCTTCTCTGCACTCTTTCCAGAGTCTCCACATCTTTTCTACATCATGGTGACCAAAACTGGATGCAAATATTCCAAGTGTGGCCTTCCCAAGGCCTTATAAAGTGGTATTAACCCTTCAGGTGATCTTGATTACATTATACACATTTAGTTTAGTTTAGTTTAGTTTTATTCGATTTGTATCCCGCCCTTCTCCAAAAGGACCCAGGGTGGCGCACAGGAATTTAAAATAACATACAAAGTAATACAAAAATACAAAAATTTAAAAACCTATTAAATATCAAATCCTGCGCTAAAACCAATTTTAAATCCCCCATTTTAAAACTATCTATACTAGTCACAGCGGAGGTTATGTTAGGCCGGCTTGGTGAAACAGATGTGTTTTTAAACACTGGCGGAAGAGGCGGAGGTCAGTGATGGTGCGTAGTTCAGGGGGTAGGTCGTTCCACAGGGCAGGGCCCGCCACAGAGAAGGCCCTTCCCCTGGGTATCGCCAGTCGGCATTGTCCGGCCGACGGCACCCTGAGAAGGCCCTCTCTGTGGGAGCGTATCGGTCTAAGGGATTTATGCTGGTCCTTCTCTTCATTAAACTAGACTTACTCAGTTCCTGCAACCGTTCTTCCTATGTTTTAGCCTCCAGTCCCCTCATCCCTTCGACAAGTTGACTTTGAGTCGGCTTCTCTTACTCCTTCCAACAGTCCAGGCAGGAGAGGGAATATTATGTAGGCTACATAGTCATAACAATTTGTCTGAAATACTATAAGGTAGGGGTCCCCCATTCATGGGTCGAGGCCTGGGCCATGCAAGTGGTGGGTGAGGAGCATGTGTGCGCAGCCCCATTGGAGCAAGCTTTGATTAAAGCAAGCTCCTATAGGAAGTGGTTGGTGCAGTGGTCAGAGTTACTGCAGGCTACTTCAGCTGACTGCTATTGCACTTCAGCAATTCAAATCTCACCAGGCTCAAGGTTGACTCAGCCTTCCGTCCTTCCGAGGTGGGTGAATGAGGACTCAGATTGTTGGGGGGCAGAGGCTGACTCTGTAAACCGCTTAGAGAGGGGCTGTAAAGCACTGTGGGTCAGTATATAAGTCTGAGTGCTCTGGCTATTGCTATATGAGATCTGTCATTTAATTCCCCCGGCATTTCTTGTTGAATATGCTTAGGTTTCTAAGGTTCCTGGCTGTGTCTTAACTGGCACTTGTGTGGGATTGATTCATGGTAGAGGAAGTGCTAATTGGGAATGAACGGAAGCCAGCTTGCGTACGGCTGCAGAGGACTTGCGAGAGATGACATTCTTCACGATGCTGGAGGGGGTGAAATGTCACTCTCTATCGTCTTTGCCCTTGCCAGACATTGAAGTTGAGGGAGAGTGACGTGGGGATGGCCTGATGGCAGAGAAGAATCTCTAATGATGGGGGGGACCCCTGGGTCTAGAACAACGGCTGAAAAATGAGGAATTATGAGGAAGCCTGCAATTACATCAGCGATCTTGAGACATGGCATCACTCTAAAAAGGGGGGGGGAGGAAACTATGCCCTCTTTACCACCTATGACCCTCAACAACAGGAATCTTGCATTCAGTTTTGGTCACCACAATGTAGAAAAGACGTGGAGACTCTGGAAAGAGTGCAGAGAAGAGCAACAAAGAGGATTAGGGGATTGGAGACTAAAACATGAAGAACGGTTGCAGGAACTGGGGATGTTTAGTTTGATGAAGAGAAGGACCAGGGGAGACATGATAGCAGTGTTCCAATATCTCAGGGGTTGCCCCAAAGAAGAGGGAGTCAAGCTATTCTCCAGGGCACCTGAGGGCAGGACAAGAAGCAATGGGTGGAAACTAATCAAGGAGAGAAGCAACCTAGAACTGAGGAGAAACTTTCTGATAATGAAAATAATTAACCAGAAGTTGTGAATGCTGCAACACTGGAAGTTTTTAAGAATAATTTTAAATTTGATATTTATTGGTTTTAATTCTATTTATCCAAATTTTAGCACAGATTTAATTAATTTAATTATTTTTTATACTTTGTATATTGTTGGGTTTTTATCTTCTGTGCACCGCCCTGAGTCCCTTTTAGGTGAAATAGGGCGGTATATAAATCGAAATAATAATAATAATAATAATAATAATAATAATAATAATAATAATAATAATAATAATAATAATAGAAGAAGAAGATATAGGATAACAATTTGTCTGTAGTGGTGTAGGGCTTCCTTTCTGAGGAGGGGGTTGGACTAGAGAACCTCCAAGGTCTCTTTTAAGTCTGTTATTCTTCTTTTATTCTCTTCTATTCTAACAGGCTTATGATCATAAAGCGGCCATGCAAGTAGTCCTCGACTTAGTGACTGTTCTAAATTACAACAGGACTGAAAAAAGTGACAGGACTATTTTGGATACTTATGACAGTTGCAGCGTATAACTTAACTTTGGCAAGAAAGGTCATAAAATAGGGCAAAACTCACTTCATCGCTGTCTCGCTCAACAACAGAAATTTTGAATTCAGCCGTGGCCGTACGTCAAGGACTACCTGCAGTTGCCCACCCCAATCTAAAACTGCATCTTACTCCCATAGCCAAATTTAATCTGAGAATTCTCTCCCTCCTCATTTCTATACATGCCTAACTACAGGGGTCTGCAAAGTTGGCTCTTTTAAGACCGGTGGACTTCAACTCCCAGAATTCCCCAGCCAACTTTGCAGACCCCAGGCCTAACGTATGCGAGATCGTATTTTGCATGAATTTAAACATGACTGAGAAAAGGACAGCTTCTTGGTTATCTCAGCGCCGTTGAAAGGCATCTTGTCAACTCTGCCATCAGGAACAACATATTTAGCGTTATGTAATTCATGAATATATATAAGATACTGTAGAACAGAACAGAATGCGATTGGACACACAAGGAATTTGTCTTTGGTGCAGATGCTCTCCATGTACATCAAAAACCCCACACATTGTAATGCTCTCTACATGGGGCTCCCCTTGAGGTGCACCCGGAGACTCCAGTTGGTCCAGAATGCGGCCGCGCAGGGGATTTTGAGAGCCTCACGATGCTCCCACGTAACACCTCTCCAGCGCGAGCTGCACTGGCTGCCGGTGGCTTTCCGGGTGCGCTTCAAAGTGCTGGTCACCATCTTTAAAACACTCCATGGCACGGGACCCAGTTATTTGTGGGACCGTCTCCTACCGCATACCTCCCTTCGACCGGTCCGCTCCCACAGGGAGGTCCTCCTCAGGGTGCCGTCTGCCGGTCAATGCCGGCGGGCAGCGCCCAGGGGGAGGGCCTTCTCTGTGGCAGGCCCGGCGCTCTGGAATGACCTACCTCCCAAACGTCGTACCATCACGGACCTTCGCCTTTTTCGCCGTTCACTGAAAACACACTTCTTTCACCTAGCTGGCCTAGTTTAGAGCTTAGATTTTAGATTAGATTTTAGCCTAGATTTTAGCCTAGAAATAATTTAATTGTATTTGGTAGGGGATTTTAAAAGTTTTTAGTTATATTTTAGCACAGGCTAGTTAATTTAATAATAATAATAATAATAATAATAATAATAATAATAATAATAATAATAATAATAATAATAATAATAATAATAATAATAATAATAATAATAATAATAATAATAATTTAATTTGTAAACCGCTCTCTCTCCCCGAAGGGACTCGAGGCGGAGCACAGGGAATTAAAAATACACATATATTAAAACCAACAAACATTATCATACAAATTTAAAATGAATTAAACCTAAACCCTGCGCTAAAATCCCCAACTATCTAAAAACTAATACCCCTAAAAATCCCTAATAAAACAATTTGAGTATTCAACTTGAGGTAAATGGGTCGATTAAGCCAAGCCGGCCAGGCAGAAGAAGTGAGTTTTTAGTTTTTGACGGAAGGAGCAGAGGTCCGTAGTTGTTCTAATTTGGGGGGGAAGGTCGTTCCAGAGGGTCGGGCCAGCCACAGAAAAGGCCCTTCCCCTGGGCATCGCCCGCTGGCATAGCCTAGTGGACGGCACCCGGAGAAGTCCCTCTCTGTGGGAGCGAATCGGCCGCAGGGATGTAATTTAATTTCATTTTAACATTGTATTGTATTTATTATATTGTTTTAATATTTGCCTGTGAGCCGCCCTGAGTCCCTTCGGGGAGACAGGGCGGGATATAAATCCAAATAAACGGAAACCGAAACATAAATATGTGTGTTTGTGTCCATGCGTGTGTGTGTGCACATTTATTTGTTTGAGTACTACAGCCATGATCAATCGTTTCTTCTTTTGAGGTTTAAATCTAGCAATTTAGAATTAAGGTGAAATTTCCTGACAGTGAGAACAATGAATCAGAGGAACAGAAGTTGCCTCCAGAAATTGTGGGTGCTCCAACACTGGAAGTCTTTAAGAAGATGTTGGATAGCCATTTGTCTGAAGTGGTGCAGAGTTTCCTGCCTAGGCGGTGGGTTGGACTAGAAGACCTCCAAGGTCCCTTCCAACTCTGTTATTCTGTAGAGAATCGAAGAAAAAGACCTGAAGTCTCTAGAGGAGAGAAGTATGTACACATATCTATGGGGCTTCTCCCCCATCTCCCCCCCATTGTTGAAACCCCAAAAGTTTTTTTTCCAAAAACAAAATGATAATAACATAACATGAAGTGACATTAAAACAAAACTGCTTCGTAAATGCTGGCTGGAAAAAGCTAGGTTAAAAAAAACAAACATCTAGCCCAGGAAACCGTTATTTACACCTTCAGTGATGGTCCAGCTTTTCAGAGATGACTCGGTGAACGTGGCAATCTGACCTTTTAGAACAGAACAGAGAATAGAATAGAATAGAATAGAAATTAGAATTAGAATATAGAAAAGAATAGAATAAGAATTAGAATATAGAAAAGAATAGAATAAGAATTAGAATATAGAAAAGAATAGAATAAGAATAAGAATTAGAATATAGAATAGAATAGTGTTGTGGCCCAGGCGGCTCCGGATGATCTGCTGATGGACTCCTCTAGTGAGGCGTCCTATGAGTCTGCTCTAGAGGAGGAGGCCGAGAGTGAGAGAGCAGAGAGCCTGGCTAGGCATCAGGAGGCAACTGGGGCTTGGAGTAGTGGGGAGGATCAAACCCAGTTTGTCCCTGATGTCAGGCTAAGAAGAGTCGAGAGAAGGCAGCGTCAATTACAAGAGAGACAAACCCGGAGGAGGTAATCAGTCTCAGCTGCCTAATTGACTGGCCCTTCCCAAGAGGCTTTAAAAGAAAGCCTCTGTCAAGGGAATGGTTGCAGGGAACAACATATAATTTGCAGAGTCAGAGCTTTCGTGTCTCAAGTCGTGGTGTATACTTTCGTCAAGAAGCTTCAAGGTCAGTTCGGGCGAGCAGCCAAGAAGCAGTCAGTTTTGGTTATTAGTCTTGTTAAGGAGGGAGTCAGAACAGAATAGCATAGAATATAGAATAGAATTAGAATTAGACTATACAATAGAATAGTATAGAATATAGAATAGAATTATCTAGACTAGTGGTAGTCAACCTGGTCCCTACCGCCCACTAGTGGGGCGTTCCAGCTTTCATGGTGGGCGGTGGGGGGTTTGTGCGATACTGAAGCACTTTCCTTTTTTTAATTTAATTGACTTCCCTCCTTTATAAATCACCATTCCTGTGGAACCGGTGGGCGGTTAGAAAATGTTACTACCAACAAAGATAACAAAAGTGGGCAGTAGGTATAAAAAGGTTGACTACCCCTGCTCTAGATCCAAAAAGAAATTTCCCCAAAGGAAAAAACTTCAAGTTTGAGAGCGATGTAAGTCTTATGAGTCACGGTGGCGCAGTGGTTACAGTGCAGTACCGCAGGATATTTCTGCTGACTGCTGGCTCCCTACAATTTGGCAGTTCGAATCTCACCAGGCTCAAGGTTGACTCAGCCTTCCGTCCTTCCGAGGTAATAATAATATAATATATTAATAATAATATAATAATATATTTATTTTATATACCGCGTCCTCTCCCCAGGGGGACTCGGAGCGGTGCACAGGGAAAAACTAAAACACATAAAATATATACATGAATAAATACAATACCTAAAAATAAATTAAACCAATCGTCCCTGCACTAAAATCCCCATTAAAACTAATCGTTCCCTAAAAACCCTAAAGGAAGAGACTACCCTAGGCCGGCCAAGCAGAAAAAGTGTGTTTTTAATTTTTGGCGGAAGGAGCGGAGGTCCGTGGTTGTTCTAATGTCGGGGGGAAGGTCGTTCCAGAGGGCTGGGCCCGCCACAGAGAAGGCCCTACCCCTGGGCGCCGCCCGCTGACAAAGTCTAGTGGACGGCACCCGGAGAAGTCCCTCTCTGTGGGAGCGAATCGGCCGTGAGGAAGTATGGGGCAGGATCCGATCCCGCAGGTAGCTAGGTCCCGAGGTAGGTAAAATAAAGACCCAGATTGTTGGAGGACAAGAGGCCGACTCTGTAAACTGCTTAGAGAGGGCTGTAAAAGCACTGTGAAGCAGTATATAAGTCTAAGTGCTATGCAGTCTAACTCTGCCCACTGCTAGTAGCACAAATCTGACTGGTTCAAGGTTGACTCAGCCTTCCATCCTTCCAAGGTGGGTAAAATGAGGACCGAGATTGTTGGGGGTAATATGCTGACTCTATAACCCGCTTAGAGAGGGTTATAGAGCATCGTGAAGCTGTATATAAGTCTATGTGGTATTGCTATTGCGGTTATTCCCCTCCCCCCCCTTTTTGGCCCCTCTGAGCAATGTTCTTACCTGTCCTTCTCCGACCATCTCAGTATCAATAACCGTGACGATTCCAGGGACCAAGGGGCTGCGTCGGCTATTGGTGTGTACCAAGATTTCTTCTTCCGCTGCTCCGGATGGCGAAGTGCCCGTCAGCTGGGTGACCACTTTTCCAACCATGGTGAGCCCAGTTTTGATGGTCTGTTAAATAAGCAGACGGGCAAACAATAAATACATGGTGGATAACATCAAGCTCATTTTAACCCTTGTACTTACTTTGACTTACACAAGTCCCTCGTCAAATGCCCCACTACAGCAAAAGGGGAAAACCTTTCACGTTTCTAAATGGACTGGTTGGGGATATAAGTAAAAATGTGCAGTGAGAAAAACAGAATATAGTAAATGGCGTTTGGATTGTCAGCCAGCATCAAGGTAGTGTGTGTGCGTGTGTGTAGATAGATGGAGAGAGGGTTGAGTAAATGAAAGATATGGATGGATGGATGGATGGATGGACGGACGGACACCATAGATAAGGATCAATGGAGAGAAAGAGATATATTAGATAGATAGATAGATAGATAGATAGATAGATAGATAGATAGATAGACAGACAGACAGACAGACAGACAGACAGACAGACAGACAGACACACACACACACACACACACACACACACACACAGACGGACGCACGGACAAACAGACAGACAGATAGACAGACAGAGAGATGGATAGGCATAGATAGATGGATGGATGGATGGATGGATGGATGGATGGATGGATGGATGGATGGATAGATAGATAGATAGATAGATAGATAGATAGATAGATAGATAGATAGATAGATAGATAGATAGATTAGAATTAGAATATAGATAGATAGATAGATAGATAGATAGATAGATAGATAGATAGATAGATAGATAGATAGATAGATAAGATAGATAGATAGATAGATAGATAGATAGATAGATAGATAGATAGATAGATAGATAGATAGATAGATAGATAGATAGATAGATAGATAGAGACAGACAGACAGACGGACGGACGGACGGACACACGGACAGACGGACAGACGGACAGACAGAGAGAGAGAGATGGAGAGATGGATAGGCATAGATAGATAGAGATAGATAGATAGACAGACAGACAGACAGACAGATGCATGGACAGACAGACAGACAGATGGGCAGAGATAGATAGATAGATAGATAGATAGATAGATAGATAGATAGATAGATAGATAGATAGATAGATAGATAGATAGATAGATAGATAGATAGATTAGATATGGGTGGATGAAGGGTTGGATGAAAGGATGAAGAGACAGAGAGAGAGAGAGAGAGATGGGTGAGTGGGTGGTTGAATGTAGATAGATTCTACTTATTTAGATGGACGAACTGACAGAAAGAGAGATCCTCACCCTCCTCTCCACAAACCCCACTCCCTTCTAGCACTCGTGATGCCACCTAGTTTGGGTCATGACGTGTCTTCAAGAAAGCCACCCAGCTCAGGGAGTCCCAGAACCCCCCTCGCCGTTTACATTTTCAGGCTGTACAGTAATTTATTTGCTACAACAGGGACAGGAGAGTTGATGCCATCCAGAGGTTCTGGACTACATCTGCTCTTAGCTCCTACCAGGATGGCCAATGCAAGAGATTACAGGAGCTTCTAAAACCTCTGGAGGGAACCCACCAGGGCTGGGATACTACTGGTTTAAAAACTGCTTCGCTGAGCATGCGCTTCACACCGGAGGCGTGTTGCACGCACGTGCACGGTTTATCAAAAACTCAACTTCAGCATTGCTGCTGGCGAGGAAAACAGCTGAGGCGCAGCAATCCACTCTGCTGCACCAATCAGCTGGGATTCGGAAAAGGAAATACAATACACTACAATTCAATAGCAGAGTTGGAAGGGACCTTGGAGGTCTTCTAGTCCAACCCCCTGCCTAGGCAGGAAACCCTATACCGTTTCAGACAAATGGCTCTCCAACATCTTCTTGAAGACTTCCAGTGTTGGGACTATTCACAACTTCTGGAGGCAACTTCTGTTCCACTGATTCATTCCATTTATTCTCCAAAGCACCTGAGGGCAGAACAAGAAGCAATGGGTGGAAACTAATCAAGGAGAGAAGCAACTTAGAATTGAGGAGAAATTTCCTGTCAGTTAGAACAATTAATCAGTGGAACTCCTTGCCTCCAGAAGTTGTGAATGCCCCAACACTGGAAGTCTTTAAGAGGATGTTGGATAGCCATTTGTCTGAAATGGTATAGGGCTTCCTGCCTAGGCAGGGAGTTGGACTAGAAGACCTCCAAGGTCACTTCCAACTCTGCTATTGTATTGTATTGATTCATTGCTCTCACTGTGAGGAAATTTCTCCTCAGTTCTAAGTTGCTTCTCTCCTTGATTAGTTTCCACCCATTGCTTCTTGTTCTACCCTCAGGTGCCTTGGAGAATAAATGGAATGAATCAGTGGAACAGAAGTTGCCTCCAGAAGTTGTGAATAGTCCCAACACTTAAAATGAATGTCTTACCTAGATTTATCTTTTTGTTTCAAATGATACTGGTGCTTAAATCTGACAAGCAACTGTTAGAATGGCAAAAAACGTTGATTAAATTTGTTTGGAATGAGAAAAAACCGAGAGTGAAATTGAAAATTATGCAAGATACTCGCGAAAGAGGTGGGCTTAAACTTCCAAACCTTCGATTGTATTATGAAGCAGCTGCATTGACACAAATAACTGATTGGTTTGGAAAAACAAAAACTGAACTGTTGAATATAGAAAGCCACGATCTTGACTTGGGTTGGCATGCATACTTATTCTATGAACATAAAGTGGATAAAGTGTTTAATAGTCATATACAGTGGTACCTCTGTTCACGAACGCCTCTGTTCACGAACAACTCGGTTCACGAACAGAAAAGTTCATAAAAATATGCTCCGGTTCACAAACTCCGCTTCGGTTCACGAACAGAAAAGTTCATAAAAATATGGTCCGGTTCACGAACTCCGCTTCTGTTCATGAACTCCGCCTCGGTTCACGAACTCCGCCTCGGGTCACAACCAATTTGGTTCGCGACCAGAGTCAGTTCAAGAATTAAAACCAAAAAAAAGATTAGAATGGATTAACCAGATTTACATTAAACCCTATGGGAAACTGTGCCTCGGGTCACGACCAATTTGGTTCGCGACCAGAGTCAGTTCACGAATTAAGTTCGTGAACCGAGGTACCACTGTACTTAGAAGTGCCTTGATGAGAATTTGGAAGAAGCACCGATCTAAGTGGGATTATAAGATTCCGCTTTGGCTGGATCTTGCGGATACCATGTGGAATACAAATATTAAGTCACTCGGGGGTTTTTTATACAAAGATGTGCTTTTTGCTGAAAGGGGCAGATGGCAGCTGAAGACTTTGGACACACTGTTGGCAGAAGGGATTAATTTAACTTGGTTACAGTATAACCAATTACAGATGAGATGGAAAGAAGATCAAAAAACTGGTTTAATGGAACATGAACTAGAACTCGTCAGACAGATAAAGGACACTAGCCCAATGCATATTAAGAGAGTTTATAATGTCTTGCTAGAAAGGGATTCAGAAACTGAACTGGTTAAAGATTGTATGATTAAATGGGCCCAGAATTTTACTGAACCAGTTATGATGGATACGTGGGGAAAAATATGGGTTCAGAATGTTAAATTTACACAGTCACAGAATTTGCGGGAAAATTTTTATAAAATGTTTTACAGATGGCATTTAGATCCTAAGAAATTATCATGTATGTACCCTAATGTTCAACCAAAATGTTGGAGATGTGAGTGTTTAGATGCTACATATTATCACATATGGTGGACTTGCAAGAAAGTTAAGGCTTTCTGGATAAAAATTTGGTGGGTTATGCAAAATGTCTTGAAGAAAAAAATACAATTCACTCCACAACTGTTTTTATTGGGTATAGTTAGGGATTTTACATTGGGTGAAACAAAATTGATTTTGTATATGGTGACAGCAGCTAGACTGCTGGTTGCCCAGCACTGGAAGAAAGATGTTTTGCCTACTATAGACCAATGGACACAGAAGATGGCTGGATTTGCTGAAATGGCGAAAATTTCAGCTTTTTTAAAGGACCAGATGCTAGAGACTTATACACAGGAGTGGAAAAAATGGATTGATTATATACAAAACAAGTATCAGACTAGAAAATATTGTGTAGCTTTTAGCTGATGGAGATTAGATGAATAAGGTAGTCAGCAGGGGGTAGAATATGAAGGGAATGAATAACATATATTCTGTTTGGAATTACTAGGGTTGCATATAGCGGAAGTCACAGGGTTGGGGGGGGGAAGGGGAGGTTGGGGAGGGTTAGGGAGGATATGGGAGGGAATTATACTGATACTTATTTTACGTATTCCAGGTTGAAAGAGAGGAGGGAAAGGGTATAATATCTGGTCCTGATTTATGTAGTTTATGTTGGGGGAGGGGGGTAAAGGGATATAATATTTGTACCTGATCTATGTTTTTTTATGTTGGGGGAAGGGGGGGGAAAGGGGGAGAAAAATTTGTTGGCGGAAAACTCTTTCAATTAAAAAAAAAGAAGAAGCAATGGGTGGAAACTAATCAAGGAGAGAAGCAACTTAGAACTGAGGAGAAATTTCTTGACAGTTAGAACAATTAATCAGTGGAACTCCTTGCCTCCAGAAGTTGTGAATGCCCCAACACTGGAAGTCTTTAAGAGGATGTTGGATAGCCATTTGTCTGAAACGGTATAGGGCTTCCTGCCTAGGCAGGGGGTTGGACTAGAAGACCTCCAAGGTCCCTTCCAACTCTGCTATGGTATTGTATTGATTCATTGTTCTCACTGTGAGGAAATTTCTCCTTGGTTCTAAGTTGCTTCTCTCCTTGATTAGTTTCCACCCATTGCTTCTTGTCCTGCCCTCAGGTGCCTTGGAGAATAGTTTGACTCCCTCTTCTTTGGGGCAACCCCTGAGATATTGGAAGACTGCTATCATGTCTCCCCTGGTCCTTCTCTTCATTAAACTAGATGTACCCATTTCCTGCAACCGTTCCTCATATGTTTTACAGGTGATTATAGCACAGGGGCAGGTGGGAAGGCTCATTGAAAAGTCGGAGCAAAGCAGTTCGCTCCTAGCTGATAGTCAGAGCTACCGGTTCACACGAACCGGTCCAAAGTGGTAGAATCCCACCCCTGGAACCCCCTGTGCTTTTCCTTTGCTGAACTGACATCAGTCTTCAAGTCGGACTTCCCTTCCTCCCTTTCACAAAACGTAGAAAGGCCTTGATGAGGAGAAACTTGGAGGCATTCTCATCTCTCTCTCCCACAATCATCAATTCAGGCACCCAAGAAATGCAAGGAGCGATGTGCACCAGCCTACAGAAGGGCAATTCATTTGCAGACTCTGTCTCTGCTCATCTCCCTTGCGGCTGTCAATTGTGTCAATACCGCACAACCAATCGATCGGATACAGGCGGGAAGGTGTAGGAAGTTAAATTGTCGGGAGAAACGTCCTTCTGGATTCAGTTCCAAGTGGGGAGAAAGACACTGGAAACATGGAGGCTGCTTGGAAAGATGGTTTAATGGTGGACAGGACCACATGGCTGGAAGGAAGGAAGGAAGGGAGGGAGGGAGGGAGGGAGGGAGGGAGGGAGGGAAGGAAGGAAGGAAGGAAGGAAGGGAAGAAAGGAAGGAAGGAAGGAAGGAAAGAAGAAAGAAAGAAAGAAAGAAAGAAAGAAAGAAAGAAAGAAAGAAAGAAAGAAAGAAAGAAAGAAAGAAAGAAAGAAAGAAAGAAAGAGCTGGGTGACTACTTGGGCCGATCACCAGGAGATGGTGAGTTCTAGTCCTGCCTTAGGCATGAAAGCCAGCTGGGTGACTTTGGGCCGATCACCAGGAGATTGTGAGTTCTAGTCCTGTGTTAGGCATGAAAGCCGGCTGGGTGACTTTGGGTCAATCATCAGGAGATGGTGAGTTCTAGTCCTGCCTTAGGCATGAAAGCCAGCTGGGTGACACAGGATAAAGAGAGAGAGTTTGGTCTAGTGGTTAAGGCACCAATCTAAAAAGCAAAATACTGGGAATTCTAGTCTTGCCTTAGCCATGAAAGCCAGCTGGGTGAATGTGGGCCAGTCACGTTCTCTCAGCCCAACCACATCATAGATTGTTCTTGGGGGGGGGGGGGGGAATAGGAAGAGAGGAAAGAATATAAAGTATATGGTGTTTATGATGATTAAAGGCCTGGTGACTAAAACATATGAAGAACTGTTGCAGGATTTGGGTTTGGCTAGTCTAAAGAAAGAGCAACAAAAATGATTAGGGGACTGGAGGCTAAAACATACATTTTTTTAAAAAAGTTGCAGGAACTGGGGATGTCTAGTTTAATGAAAAGAAGGACCAGGGGGGGTGACACGATAGCAGTCTTCCAGTATTTGAGAGGTCGCCACAAAGAAGAGCCGCGGAGATTCACTTAGGAAAGGTGGCACGGAAAGTCGTAAAACGGGGCAAAACTCACTTAACCAAACCTCTCGCTTAGCAACGTCAATTTGGGGGACTCCACTGCGGTCGTAAGTCGAAGGGCTCCCTGCAGAGTGGGTAGCATCCCACAAACCTCCCTGTTCAGATAGGAAAGTTGGTGAGGTGGCCGGGGGGAGTGTGGGGGGTGGGGTGGGAGATAGACGGACACCAGATATCGGGGCAGCAGCCCAATCCGCAAATCGATGGCAACCGCTGGTTGTTTAGTGCTAAAACCTCAAACTGCAGTGATTAGAAAACACATTAGTGTTCATCAATTAGCAGCCGAGCATTTGCCTTCAATTATTCATGGGGAAATGACTGACGCTCGAGAAACTCAGGCTGGTGTGTTGTCAGGAAAGGCCTCGGCCGAGCCAACAGAACCAGGCGCCATTCGGTATTGACGGCACCGATCCAGCCAGGAAGCCTGATTAAACCTCCGAGATGCCTCGCTTGATGTACTTACCCCATTAATGCTAATGGAGATGCTACCACTTAAAAAGAGAGAGAGAGAGAGAGATAGAAAACAAAAGCCGTTCTTGGAGCCAGCCAAACCTCTATCAAAGGAAAGGTCGCTGGGTTTTTAACATCTCTTAGCAATAGACACATCCTCTCCTTTGGGTTTTGTCCTTCCCACTTCCCACCCACCCCTACCCCCCGCCCTTTTAAACTCTCCCCAGAAGTGGAAGAAATAGAATCCTTAAACAACTGGCACACGGTCAGCTTCTCAGGAAAACACAAACACACACACACACAAACACATACACACACACCCAACAAGTGCACTTGGTTTTTCTCAGCCGATGGGCTGGATCATCAGAAAAATGGAATGGAATGGAATGGAATGGAATAGAATAGAATAGAATAGAATAGAATAGCAGCATTGGAAGGGACTTTGGAGGTCTTCTAGTCCAACCCCCTGCCTAGGCAGGAAGCCCTATACAATTTCAGACAAATGGCTATCCAACCTCTTCTTAAAGACTTCCAGTGTTGGGGCATTCACAACTTCTGGAGGCAACTTCTGTTCCACTGATTAATCGTCCTAACTGTCAGGAAATTTCTCCTCAGTTCTAAGTTGCTTCTCTCCTGGATTAGTTTCCACCCATTGCTTCTTCTCCTGCCCTCAGGTGCCTTGGAGAATAGCTTGACTCCCTCTTCTTTGGGGCAGCCCCTGATATTGGAAGACTGCATTCATGTCTCCCTTGGTCCTTCTTTTCTTTAAACTAGACCTACCCAGTTCCTGTAACCGTTCTTCATATGTTTTAGTCTCCAGTCCCCTCATCCTCTTTGTTGCTCTTCTCTGCACTCTTTCTAGAGTCTCCACATCTTTTCTACATCGTGGCGACCAAAACTGAACGCCGTATTCCAAGTGTGGCCCCCAAGGCCTTATAAAGTGGTATTAACCCTTCACGTGATCTTGATTCTCTCCCTCTGTTGATGCAGCCTAGAACTGTGTTGGCTTTTTTGGCAGCTGCTGCCCACGGCTGGCTCATATCTAAATGGTTGTCCACTAGGACTCCAAGATCCCTCTCACAGTTACTACTATTGAGCAAAGTACCACCTATACTGTGCCTGTGCATTTCGTTTTTCTTGCCTAAATGTAGACATGTGCATTTACAATACAATACAATAGCAGAGTTGGAAGGGACCTTGGAGGTCTTCTAGTCCAGCCCCGTGCCTAGGCAGGAACCTTATACCGTTTCAGACAGATGGTTATCCAACATCTTCTTAAAGACTTCCAGTGTTGGGGCATTCACAACTTCTGGAGACAACTTCTGTCCCACTGGTTAATTGTCCTAACTGTCAGGAAATTTCTCCTCAGTTCTAAGTTGCTTCTCTCCTTGATTAGTTTCCACCCATTGCTTCTTGTCCTGCCCTCAGGTGCCTTGGAGAATAGCTTGACTCCCTCTTCTTTGGGGCAACCCCTGAGATATCGGAAGACTGCTATCCTGTCTCCCCTGGTCCTTCTTTTCATTAACTGACAGGATAGCTGTGATGCCTTCTCTAAGGCTTCTCCCATGGGTTCAATAGTGTAGCCTTTGGGCCAGTCTTCCTGCTCCATCGTATTTAATGGGGAGGCTTTGTGTTCAACGCTTAATTCATTGAGGAGCTGTGGGGAGTCTCTCGACGCTGGAGCTCCCCCGTCTCGAACCAACACGCCGCATTCCCAGTTCTTCGTGAAGAGCCGAATTTTGCCAAGGATTGGACCCACCCCAGCTGGCTCCGACATCTCCACTGTTATGCTTTAAAACTGAATATTGTTTATCGGGCCGTACGCTTCCTTGGCTCCCTTATTCAAGGCACAGGAAGCTGTTCAGAAATAGAAAGGATGGCGTATCTCTGCGAAATAAACAGGAGGTACCACGCAAAAGCAAGTTGGGAATCGTTTCCTTTCACCGCGGAGGCGTGTAGGGGAGCATTCGGAAATCCTCTGAGAAGTCTCAGGTCGATTCATCCCCATGTAAGGTTTTGGGGTGCATGCACATTGTGCCCTCAACTCAAGCGGGATCCCCAGTCTGCCCCAGAAGTCTGAGAAAGATAACCGTGTCCTCGGAGAATACTGTAGGAAGTTAGCACCCACCCCTCTCCTAGAAAAATGAAATATTTTAGGAGATATTAAAAGGGCAGAATATTTCCCCCTAAAAGGGAGGAAGACACTCAGCCCCCCCCCCCCCCCCCCCGTTGTCAACAGGCCATTAAGGCCTGGGCCAGTCTATTCTATATAACGAAGATCTACCTCCTTGAGGCAGAGCCATAATAGGAATCTCGAAGCCCTTTCATTACATCATCACCCAGCAAGGCTCAACCAAGCCTGGGACTCAGGACAGTCTACAGAGCTGCCCCCCGCATGGCCCCATGGGAGTCTGACAACCAATCAGAATTCAAGCTCAAATTCAAAAGCCCAGAGAAGGCATAAAACCCAGGTGCTCTCAGCATCTCTGCCCTTTTCTGACCAGGACCTCAAACCATGTGGCCCTGTCCACCATTAAAACCATCTTTCCAAATAGCCACCATTGTTTCCAGTGTCTTTCCCCCCCACGCGGGACTGAACCCAGATGGACATTTCTTCCAATAGTATTACCTAAGGTACAACACCGGCTTTCCAATCTTCTGGACAACTGACCGCAAGAGGTCATCCAGGCCCACCTGATATATGACGTTTAAGGTTCAAAATTTGCTTTTGGATCCAAGTTATCTGTCTGTTAATGGGAGAGCAAGGCTGTCAGGGGAAGTTCTTATTCACTAGATACTAATAGAAGGGAATATAGCAGTGATGGCGAACCTGTGGCACGTGTCAAGCGGAGCCATTTGTCAGGGCACGCAAGGTTTGCCCTGTCAGCTGGCCAGCGCACATGAGTATGCTGGCCAGCTGACTTCGGCCTTCTTTTGAGGCCATTTTTCACCCCCCGGAGGCTTCAGGAGCTTCCCTGAAGCTTCCAGAGCACGAAAAACGGCCCTACAGTCAAACCGGAAGTTCAGGAACAGACTTCCGGTTTGCTCGTAGGGCCGGTTTTAGCTCTCCGGAGCATTCAGGGGCCTCCAGGAGGCTTCCCTGAAGGCTCCAGAGGGCAAAAAATGACCCTACGAGTAAACCGGAAGTCCGTTCCCAAAGCCACTTCTGGTTTTTCGCACTCGGGAGGCTTCACGGAAGGCTCCTGGAGGCCCTTGAAGGCTCTGGAAGGCTAAAACCAGCCTATGAGCAAACCGGAAGTCTGTTCCTGAACTTCCGGTTTGCCCGTAGGACTGTTTTTCGCACTCCAGAGGCTTCAGGGAAACTCCTGAGGACACCGGAGGGCCTCGGGATGGGGTGCAGGGTGGCGGGGGAAGCCTCTGGAGTCTGGGGAGGGCGAAAAAAGCACGCCAAAAATGGGGGGAAGGGGGAGTGTTGGTTGTGCACGCATGCGTACTGTGGTCATGCGCATAGCATTATGGGTGTGGCATGCCTGCGCACGACCCCCCCTGCGCTCCTCCCCCCCCCCACGTTGGCACGTGAGCGAAAAAAAGTTCGCCATCACTGGAATATACTATACGTAGCTCAAGATTGAACTATAAAGGTCCTCGGTGCTCTCTGAGCTTGGTGATTATCTTGCGGGCGTTTCATTGACCTAACTAGGTAACAACATCAGTGCTTGAAGGGAGTGGGATTTGCCCTCATTTTATATACTAGTGTTGGTGGGGGTGGTCTTGGTAGTTCCTTTTAGGCTGTTGTTGACTGCTTGATAGTGGTTAATAGCATATACAATACAATACAATATCAGAGTTGGAAGGGACCTTGTAGGTCTTCTAGTCCAACCCCCTGCGTGGGCAGGAACCTTATACCATTTCAGACAAATGGCTGTCTAACATCTTTTTAAAGACTTCCAGGGTTGGGGCATTCACAACTTCTGGAGGCAAGCTGTTCCAGAGGTTAATTGTTCTGTCAGAAAATTTCTCCTCAGTTCTAAGTTGCTTCTCTCCTTGATTAGTTTCCACCCATTGCTTCTTGTCCTGCCCCCAGGTGCCTTGGAGAATAGTTTGACTCCCTCTTCTTTGCGGCAACCCCTGAGATATCGGAACACTGCTATCATGTCTCCCCTAGTCCTTCTCTTCATCAAACTAGACATACCCAGCTCCTGCAACCGTTCTTCATATGTTTTAGCCTCCAGTCCCCTAATCATCTTGGTTGCTCTTCTCTGCACTCTTTCCAGAGTCTCCACGTCTTTTGGAAAGAGTGCCGAGAAGAGCAAGCAAGATGATTAGGGGACTGGAGACTAAAACATATGAAGAACGGCTGCAGGAGCTGGGTATGTCTAGTTTGATGAAGAGAAGGACCAGGGGAGACATGATAGCAGCGTTCCGATATCTCAGAGGGTGCCACAAAGAAGAGGGAGTCAAACTATTCTCCAAGGCACCTGAGGGCAGGACAAGAAGCAATGGGTGGAAACTAATCAAGGAGAGATACCAATCTAATACCAATGATAATACCAATGAGATACCAATACTAATACCAATCTAATACCAGTCTAATACCAATGTTAATCTCTTCTTATCCAGGTATTGATTGCTGGTGAGGAGGTGGCAGGGCAAGCCAATTGTATGTCGAGAGCAAACCATATCCCCTTCAAGCCCTGATGATGTTACTTAGCTGGGCCATGAAGTGTCTGCAGGAAAACGACCCAGCTCGAGAGCATCAAGGACCCCCCATCCATCCATCCATCCATCCACAATCAAGGAACACTACCACTAACCCTAACAGAGCAAGCCACCTATAAATAAGCAGAGATCAAACTCCATTTCCCTCTAGCACTTGTGATCTTACTACAGATAGTCCTCGACTAATACCCACAGGTAAGCCCCACATTTCTGTTGTAAAGTGAGAATTTGTTAAGTGAGAATTGCCCCATTTTAAGACATTTCTTGTCACAGTTCTTAAGTGAATCACACTGCAGTTGAGTTAGTCACCCAGTTGTAGAGCGAATCTGGCTTCCCGACTGACTTGGCTTCTCAAAAGGTCGCAAAAGGGGATCACGTGACCCTGTGGGTGCTGCAACGGTCGTAAGTATGAACCATTTGCTAAGCGTCTGAATTTTGATCACATGAACAAACAACCCGCAAAGGTTGTAACTGTGAAAAACGGTCATCAGTCACATTTTTCAGTGCCCTTGCAACTTTGAGCAGTCACTAAATGAATTGCTGTTAAGTCGAGGACTGGATAATGAAAAGTCTGCAAGAAAACCACCCAGCTCAGGGAGCACCAGAGCTCTCTTAGCCTCTGTTTCTGACTGCTGCTGGGTATTTAGCTTTTATTTATTTATTTTTATTTTATTTTATTTTATTTTATTTATACCCCGCCCTTCTCCTAAAAAAGGACCCAGGGCGGCGCACAGGCATCATTAAAAACATACAAAATACAAAAATACAAAATTTTTAAAAACTAATTAAATAATTCCCTGTGCTAAAAATAATAACGCTCTAAAATTTAAAATTATCCCTATAAAAATCAGAAACGGGGTTAGGCTAGGCCGGCTTGTTGGAATAAATAGGTTTTAAGACGTTGGCGGAAAAGGCGGAGGTCCACGATGGTGCGTAGATTGGGGGGAAGGTCGTTCCAGAGGGCCGGGCCCGCCACAGAGAAGGCTCTTCCCCTGGGCACCGCCAACCGGCATTGCCCGGCCGACGGTACCCTGAGAGGGCCGTCTCTGTGGGAGCGGATCGGTCGAAGGGATGTATGGGGCAAGAGGCGGTCGCGAATATAGCTAGGCCCCGAGCCATGGAGCGCTTTGAAGATGGTCGTCAGCACCTTGAAGCGCACCCGAAAGGCCACAGGTAGCCAGTGCAGCTCGCGCAGGAGAGGTGTTATGTGGGACTGCCTTGCGGCACCCATAATTACCCGCACGGCCGCATTCTGGACCAACTGCAACCTTCGAGTGCACCTCAAGGGGAGCCCCATGTAGAGAGCGTTACAGTAGTCCAACCGAGATGTCACCAATGCCTGAGTGACTGTGCGCAGAGCTCCCCGGCCCAGTAAGATTTGCTTTGGAGTCGCAGCCACGATTAATACCACCCACAGTAGCCCCAGACAGCAGCTGGCTGGGGAATTCTGGGAAATGAAGTCGACAAGCCTTCAAGGTTGGCGACCTCTGCTTTATGAAACATCCAAGGAAGGCTACGTTTAAGGGGAGAATGCTGTATTTCAGAATACCTCTGTCAAGCCTGCAGCCATCTTTTCTTTGGGATCTTTGGCCTGCCACACTTTCTATTATTCTACTATGCCTTTTCTATTGTGGGGAAATGGTATGGAGTTAGACGAGATGTAGCCATAACAACATTCTTTCTAGAAAGCCAAGGTCATCCTTTGTCTCTGCACCTCTGCACCTGACCGGAACTGGATGGGTGGAAACTGCCAGCATGGCAGTGGGAGACTGGACCATGGGATGGACTTGTGGGTGTGGGGGACAAGATCTTGAACTTTCAACTGGGTGGGAAAACTGGGAAGCTTTCAGATTCGGGTTTCCCCAGATGTGCCAACGTGGCTCTCTTGATAAATTGGAACTTTGAGCAATACACTGCCTGAGACTCTGATTTACTTTTGTATGCTGCTTGGAACGCTAACAACCCCATTTGAATCCTGGGCCTTAACAAGATTGCTAGTTGCAATAAAAATTGCTGGAATATATTACATATAATGAATGAATGAATGAATGAATGAATGAAAGAAATTTTATTTGTATACCGCTCCCTCTCCCCGAAGGGATTTGGGGCGGTGCAAAGGGGATTATAAAACATACAAACATAAAACAATATAAATATCTAAAATCAGATTAAACTACTATAACCCTGTGCTAAAACCTAAAATCCTAAAACACTAAAAACCCCTAAAAACCCAATTAAAAATTTAAATATACAGACTGGAGGCAGGAAAGATAGATTAGGCCAGGCCGGCCTGTTGGAAGAAATATGTTTTGAGCTTTCAGCGGAAGGAGCGGAGGTCCGCAGTTGTTCTGAGGTCGGGGGGTAGGTCGTTCCATAGAATAGGGCCTGCGACAGAGAAGGCCCTTCCCCTGGGTGTCACCCGCTGGCATTGCCTAGTGGACGGCACCCGGAGAAGTCCCTCTCTGTGCGAGCGAATCGGTCGAAGGGATGTATGGGGCAGGATGCGATCTCGCAGATAATTTGTAATATATTACAAATAAGACAGGGTCTTATTTACTTTTGACCCCCGAAATAAACACTTAGCCTTACTTTTGGGGAGGTCTTATTATTTTTGAGGTGCAGAAGGCGGCGAGCATGGTCACCTTATGGCTGCTGCCCTGTTGTAATATTTTCGGGGAGGGCTTATTTTAGCAAATGTGCTGAAAAGCCCAATTGGGCTTATTATTCGAAGAGGTCTTATTTTCGGGAAAACATAGAATTAAACTTGAGAGATGGCAAAAAAAGGTCTTTCCTATACACATATGCATATGCACATGCCATTATTATTTTTTTACCAGTCATTAATCGCTATCTACCTACTGCATTTCTCCCTCGCTATCCCTCCACCTACCTACCTATCTACCTACCTACTGCATTTCTCCCTCTCTATCCACCTACCTACCTACCTACTGCATTTCTCCCTCTCAATCCCTCCACCTACCTACCTACCTACCTACCTACTGTATTTCTCCCTCTCCCTCTCTATCCCTCTACCTACCTACCTAGTGTATTTCTCCCTCTCTCTCTATCCCTCTATCTACCTACCTACCTACTGCATTTCTCCCTCCCTCTCTCTATCCCTATAGCTGCCTACCTACCTACCTACTGTATTTCTCCTTGAATCTTATGGACAGAGTATTTTATGTCATAAAGGATGACATAATACCTGTGGCCCACTGCTCTCTCTGTATCCATCTACCTACCTTTTTAAACAATTTTTTACATTTCCGTTGCGTGTACCTGGCCCAGGTGTGACATCTACACAATCTATATATATATATATATATATATATCATTGGTGCCGTATTTGAAAGGAATGTTTTGTGAAAATTTGGAAGCGATCGGTGCAGGACTTTCGGAGATTAGCGGTTTTGAACAAACTCTTGTTACATTTTTATTTATATAGATTATTGATTGTTTGGGGATAATGTCAAATGATCTAAGGGAATGTTTTATACCCTGCAAACTTTTGATAGCTTTTCAATGATGCCGTTAATTCTTGAACTGTCAGATTCCTCTTGACAAGAAACAAAGGTTTGTTATCATGGTTACTGTAGTGTGAGCATATTTCAATTGCCTGTGGCACTCTTTGAACCAGCCTGACCTGCATGGATTTATCGAAAATGAAATATATAAATCAAATGGGCTAAGAGCAATTGATTCCATTTAAACTTGCTTTCCAGATAGAAGCCGTTTTGGAATTATTATCTGAAATTCAAAGTATCCATTTTTTTTACATTGATTTCATAGTATTTATAGCAACCACAAATATACAGTCGATCAGCAGCCAGAACCTTTAACTGAAGCAACCAATATTGCAAAAAGATTTGGGCAGATTCACACGTTTAAAAAGATGATGGAGCTGTCCCTTTACAATACAGGTAGTCCTCGACTTACAACAGTTCATTTAGTGGCCACTCAAAGTAACAACGGCACTGAAAAAGTGACCTGTGACTGTTTTTCAGATTTACGACTTTTTCAGCATCTCCCTGGACACGTCATCAACATTCAGATGCTTGGCAATCTGAATTGATTCATATTTATGACAGTTGCAGTGTGCTTGGGGTCATGAGGTCCTCCTTTGGGACCTTCTGACAAGTCAATGGGGAAGCCAGATTCACTTATCAATGAGGGTTACTAATTTATCCACTGCAATGATTCATTTAAAGAATAGAATAGAATAGAATAGAATAGAATAGAATAGAATAAAATAGCCGAGTTGGAAGGGACCTTGGAGGTCTTCTAGTTCAACCCCCTGCTTTGGCAGGAAACCCTACACCACTTCAGACAAATGGATATCCAACGTCTTCTTAAAAACTTCCAGTTTTTAACTTCTGGAGGCAAGTAGTTCCACTGGTTAATTGTTCTGTTGGGAAATTTCTCCTTAGTTCTAGGTTGCTTCTCTCCTGGATTAGTTTCCACCCATTGCTTCTTGTCCTGCCCTCAGGTGCCTTGGATAATAGCTTGATTCCCTCTTCTTTGGGGCAACCCCTGAGATATTGGAAGACTGCTATCCTGTCTCCCCTAACTGTGGCAAAAAAAATGTCATAAAGTGGGGCGAAACTCACTTAACAAATGTCTCATTTAACAACAGAAATGTTGGGCTCAAATTGTGATCGTAAAGCGGGGACTTCCTGTACCTTCTGTTATATTCTTAATGATACTAGCATGAATGCAAGCGAAGATAGCAGTAATATATAAACAAATACCTAAGCAAAGGGTTGGATTAGAAGACCTCCAGAATGCTTTCCAACTATTCTATTCTATTCTATTCTATTCTATTCTATTCTAGGTGTTGGTCATCATCTTTAAAGCGCTCCATGGCACGGGACCTAGCTATTTGCAGGATCGGATTCTGCCCCATACCTCCCTGCGGCCGATTCGCTCCCACAGAGAGGGACTTCTCCGGGTGCCGTCCACTAGGCTATGCCAGCGGGCGATGCCCAGGGGAAGGGCCTTCTCTGTGGCGGGCCCAACCCTCTGGAACGACCTTCCCCCCGAAATTAGAACAACTATGGACCTCCGCTCCTTCCGTCAAAAACTTAAAACACACTTTTTCTGCTTGGCCAGCCTAGGTTAGTCTTCCGTTTATTAATTGGGTTTTAAGGGGTTTAGCTTTTTAGTATTGTGGGTTTTAGCGCAGGGATAAACTGTTTAATTTCTATTTTTATCTATTTATGTATTTTATGTCTGTAGTTTTAATTTCCCTGTGCACTGCTCCGAGTCCCTTCGGGGAGAGGAAGCGGTCTATAAATTAAAATATTAGTATTATTATTATTATATTATTATTATTCTATTCTATTCTAAATGCTTACTTAATTGAGTGGTTCCAAAGTAGGTTGCTCTCTCCTTTAATCCATGAAAACTGCCCTGGATCAACTTACTGGTGAACCTTTTAATTCGGGCTTCAGATTTGAACGCAGCACCATTAGGACCAATTCCAGCAAGCAATTAAGAGCTGCCATTTCTTAACCACATTCGGCTAAACAGCACAATTGGCAGATCAGAACTTACTAAAGATGGAACACATATAGATTTGCCTGAAATTACTTGCAGTAATTCAAGTCAGAGTGTTTAGATTGTGGTTATCGGCCTGACCCAAAGCTATTTAACAGTTCTTGTTTATATATATAAAATCAGAGTAAAAAGGTAAGCAGAACGTGTTAATCAGATCCGTGAACGAGTCTACCGAGGACTGTAAAGATCAACTGAACTCACTTGGATAATTAATACAACCCACCAATAAAAGATTCTCATGTATTCCTGCCTTATATCCTCAACTACACATCTGAGGCCTTGGAGCTCTAGTGCTGGAGAAGACTCCTGCATTGAGTCCCTTGGACTGCAAGGCCATCCAACCGGTCAGTCCTACAGGAGATCCACCCTGACTGCTCTTTAGAAGGCCAGATCCTGAAGCGGAAACTTTGGTCACCTAATGAAAAAGAAGGACTCCCTGGAGGAGACTCTCATGCTGGGAACGATGGAGGGAAAAGAAGGAGGGGACGATGGAGAATGAGGTGGCTGGATGGAGTCACCGAAGCAGCCGGCGTGAGCTTCAATGGACTCCAGAGGATGGGAGAGGACAGGAAGGCCTGGAGGAACATTGTCCATTGGGTCGCGAAGGGTCAGATACGACTTCCCAACTAACAATAACAACATCTATACAAGTCTTCTTGTCCTGCCCTTGGGTGCTTTGGAGAATAGCTTAAAATAGCAGAGTTGGAAGGAACCTTGGAGGTCTTCTGGTCCAAGCCCCTGCCTAGGCAGGAAACCTTATATCGTTTCAGACAAATGGCTTTCCAATATCTTCTTAAAGACCTCCAGTGTTGGGGCATTCACAACTTCTAGAGGCAATTTCTGTTCAACTGATTAATTGTCCTAACTGTCAGGAAATTTCTCCTCAGTTTTAAGTTGCTTCTCTCCTTGATTAGTTTCCACCCATTGCTTCTTGTTCTGCCCTCAGGTGCTTTGGAGAATAGCTTGACTCCCTCTTCTTTGGGGCAACCACTGAGATATTGGAACACTGCTATCAGGTCTCCCCTGGTCCTTCTTTTCATTAAACTAGACCTACCCAGTTCCTGCAATCGTTCTTCATGTATTTTAGTCTCCAGTCCCCTAATCCTCTTTGTTGCTCTTCTCTGCTTGACTCCCTCTTCTTTTGGGGCAGCCCCTGAGATATTGGAAGACTGCTATCATATCACCTCTAGTCCTTCTTCTCATCAAACTAGATGTTCCCTCTGCGACTCTAGCCACGAAATGGTTGTCCAGATGTTGTGGTTTCGTGGTCCTTCTGAGATACCCACTCAGACGCACGCAAGGTAAGCCAACCTGGCCACAGCAGGAGGGAACAACTGCAGAGGTTTCAGAAAATAAAAAAGCAGGGTGCTTATCTAAGCAATAAGCACCCGTGACCGCCCTACCCTACAGCAGAACAGGAAGGCAAGATATCCAAAAAAAGACATCAAAAAAGCTGATTCCAATTTGACCCAGTCCATTAGCCTGTAAATACCAAGCCCTGAAACCGCCATGCCGCTCCGTCCCTTTCTGTGCTAAGCATATTTGTGATTTTTTTTCCCTTCGGTAATCTTTTAACCTTTCCCATGCCATATCAGCTGTCTTCTCCATCCATTAGTGCTAATGGCCCTGCTCTCACATAAGCTGTTAGGGCTCATTACGGAGTTATCAGGTAACAAGAGAAAACAGATGCTGGCTTTTTTGCCTTAAGATATTTTTTTTTAAAGTGACTTGTGCCACTTTGGGACATAAAGGACTCCAAAAATAATAATAATGGAAAAAGTACACGCTTGGCCACACTTGGAATACGGCATCCAGTTTTGGTCGCCACGATGTCAAAAAGATGTGGAGACTCTAGAAAGAATGCAGAGAAGAGCAACCAAGAGGACTAGGGGACTGGAGGCTGAAACATATGAAGAATGGTTGCAGGAACTGGGTAGGTCTAGTTTGATGAAAAAAAGGATCAAGGATGACACGATAGCAGCCTTCCAATATCTCAGGGGTTGCCACAAAGAAGAGGGAGTCAAACTATTCTCCAAGGCACCTGAGGGCAGAACAAGAAGCAATGGGTGGAAACTAATCAAGGAGAGAAGCAACTTAAAACTAAGAAGAAATTTCCTAACAGTGAGAACAATTAATCAGTGGAACAGAAGTTGTCTCCAGAAGTTGTGAATGCCCCAACACTGGAAGACTTTAAGAAGATGTTGGATAACCTTTGGTCTGAAATGGTATAGGGTTTCCTGCCTAGGCAGGGAGTTGGACTAGATGACCTCCAAGGTCCCTTCCAACTCTGCTATTGTATTGCATTGTATTGTAAGTATCAGTGTTACTGTGGGTGAGGAAGTAGTTCAGGGGTTTAAATTTGTGTCTGATGTGTCAAAAGTACATTCTTTAGGGGTTTGGGGGGGGGGGGGCAGCTGTGAAAATCCCAAGTATCAGCCTTATTGTTCGTTAGAATCATAGGCCTGGAAGGGACCTTGGAGGTGCTCTAGTGCAGGGGTCCCCAACATTTTTTGCACCAGGGACCGGTTTCATTTTAAAGAAAACTCTGCGGACCGGCTGAGTGGCTCAACAGTCATGTGACTGGGTGGGCGTGGCCAATTTGGAAAATGTGAAACTCACTTAACAATGGTCTTGGTTAGCAACCAAACTTTTGGGCTCAATTGTGGTCATAAGTTCTCTCTCTCTCTCTCTCTCTCTCTCTCTTTCTTTTTCTTTCTTTCCTTCTGTCTTTCTTTCTTTCTCTCTTTCTCTCTCTTTATTTCTTTCTCTTTCTCTCCTTCTTTCTTTCTCTTTCTCTCCCTCTTTCTCTCTTTCTTTCTCTCTCATTTTTTCTTTCTTTCCCTCTTTCTCTCTCTCTTTCTTTCTTTCTTTCTTTCTCTCTCTCTTTCCCTTTCTCTCTCCCTCTCTTTCTTTCTCTTTCTTTCTCTTTCTGTCTCTTTTTCTTTCTTTCCCTCTCTTTCTCTTTCTTTTTCTCTTTCTTTCCTTTGTCTCTTTTTCTGTTTTCTGTTTGTCTTTCTTTCTCTCTCTCTTACTTTCTCTCTCTCTCCCACTTTCTTTTTCTTTCTTTCTCTTTCTCTCTTTTTCTTTCTGTCTCTCTCTCCTTCGTCCGCCCATCTCTGTCATTCTGTGTGTGTGTGTGTGTCTGTCTGTCTCGCATTCAGGCACTTAATCACTCATTCTGTGCCTCTGTCTATCTTTCTCTCCCTCCCTCCCTCTGTGTGTGTGTGTGTATGTCACTCTCTCTGATTCCCTCCCACCCTGTCTCTCTCTGTGTCTATGCCTCTCTCTGTCTGTCTGTCATCGTCTTGTCCCGTCCCCCCCCCCACCGCGGAGTCTCCTCAGCTCGGCTCGACTCGCTCACTAGCCTTAGCCTGTCCCGCCTGGGCGGCCGCTGCCGCACTTGGTCCCTCGTGCGCTCGGTCAGAAGGCTCCGTGGGGGGGGGGGGAGGAACCTCTGCAGCTCCTGGAAAAAGACGAGTGGGTGGCATGCCGGTTGGGGAAGCTCTGGGGGGGCAGGGAGGAAGGGAATCCGCGGGCTGTTTTGCTGCGGCGCGCAGGAGTCCCACTGTCAGCTGCCCCCTCCTCCCTCCTCCTCCTCTCCGGCCTTGCGGCCCGGCTCCTATCCAGCCACGGACCGGCACCGGTCCGCGGCCCGGTAGTTGGGGACCCCTGCTCTAGTGCAAACCCCTGCGGGAGGCTTTAGATTATCCCGGATAAATGGTTGTCCAATCTTTTCTTGAAAACCGGCACCTATAGGTAGTCCTGGACTTAGAGAAGTTCGCTTAGTGACCATTGAAAGTTACAACGGCACTGAAAAAAGTGGCTTATGACTTCACACTTAGGAGCCTTGCAACACCCCCACGATCGCATGATTTACATTCAGATGCTTGACAACTGACTCACATGTATGACTGTCCCGGGGTCACGTGATCCCCTCTTGCAACCTTTTGACAAGCAAAATCAATGGGGAAGACAGATTCACTTACCAACCATGTTACAACTGCAATGATTCGCTACATCTACTTAAAGACTTCCAGTGTTGGGGCATTCACAACTTCTGGAGGCAACTTCTGTTCCACTGATTCATTGTTCTCACTGTCAGGAAATTCCTCCTCAGTTCTAAGTTGCTTCTCTCCTTGATTAGTTTCCACCCATTGCTTCTTGTTCTACCCTCAGGTGCTTTGGAGAATAGCTTGATTCCCTCTTCTTTGGGGCAACCCCTGAGATACTGGAAGACTGCTATCAGGTCTCCCCTGGTCCTTCTTTTCATTAAACTAGACCTACCCAGTTCCTGCAACTGTTCTTGGCAAGGAGAGTTATAAAATGAGGCAAAACTCACAACACATTTTTCACTTAGCCACCTAAGGTTTGGGCTCAATTGTGGTCGTACGTTGAGGACCACCTGTACTGTTGACTACTTCAGTGGCTAAAGTAAAATTCCTCAAGAGTATTTGTTAAAAACAGCAAAGATACAATGTTGCTCAGGTACCAGATTCCGATAGGTTTTTCTCGTTCCAATTAATAAAAATGCCCAACTTATCACATTATGGCAAGAGAACAAATACAACACTCCTCCATCCTCCTATTTTACCCACAACAACAACGTGAAGTGAGTAGAGCTGAGAATGACTTGGCCTTAGGTCACCCAGCTTTCAGGCTTTAGGTGGGACTAGAACTCACAGTCTCTTAGCCATTGGCCCAAAGACACCCAGTTGGCTTTCATGCCTAAGACAGAACTAGAACTCACAGTCTCCTAGCCATTGGCCCAAAGACATCCAGTTGGCTTTCATGCCTAAGACAGAACTAGAACTCACACTCTCCTAGCCATTGGCCCAAAGACACCCAGTTGGCTTTCATGCCTAAGACAGAACTAGAACTCGCAGTCTCCTAGCCATTGGCCCAAAGTCACCCAGTTGGCTTTCATGCCTAAGACAGAACTAGAACTCACAGTCTCCTAGCCATTGGCCCAAAGACATCCAGTTGGCTTTCATGCCTAAGACAGAACTAGAACTCACACTCTCCTAGCCATTGGCCCAAAGTCACTCAGTTGGCTTTCATGCCTAAGACAGAACTAGAACTCACAGTCTCCTAGCCATTGGCCCAAAGTCGCCCAGTTGGCTTTCATGCCTAAGACAGAACTAGAACTCACAGTCTCTTAGCCATTGGCCCAAAGACACCCAGTTGGCTTTCATGCCTAAGACAGAACTAGAACTCACAGTCTCCTAGCCATTGGCCCAAAGACACCCAGTTGGCTTTCATGCCTAAGACAGAACTAGAACTCACAGTCTCCTAGCCATTGGCCCAAAGACACCCAGTTGGCTTTCATGCCTAAGACAGAACTAGAACTCACAGTCTCCTAGCCATTGGCCCAAAGACACCCAGTTGGCTTTCATGCTTAAGACAGAACTAGAACTCACACTCTCCTAGCCATTGGCCCAAAGACACCCAGTTGGCTTTCATGCCTAAGACAGAACTAGAACTCGCAGTCTCCTAGCCATTGGCCCAAAGTCACCCAGTTGGCTTTCATGCCTAAGACAGAACTAGAACTCACAGTCTCCTAGCCATTGGCCCAAAGACATCCAGTTGGCTTTCATGCCTAAGACAGAACTAGAACTCACACTCTCCTAGCCATTGGCCCAAAGTCACTCAGTTGGCTTTCATGCCTAAGACAGAACTAGAACTCACAGTCTCCTAGCCATTGGCCCAAAGTCGCCCAGTTGGCTTTCATGCCTAAGACAGAACTAGAACTCACAGTCTCTTAGCCATTGGCCCAAAGACACCCAGTTGGCTTTCATGCCTAAGACAGAACTAGAACTCACAGTCTCCTAGCCATTGGCCCAAAGACACCCAGTTGGCTTTCATGCCTAAGACAGAACTAGAACTCACAGTCTCCTAGCCATTGGCCCAAAGACACCCAGTTGGCTTTCATGCTTAAGACAGAACTAGAACTCACACTCTCCTAGCCATTGGCCCAAAGACACCCAGTTGGCTTTCATGCCTAAGACAGAACTAGAACTCGCAGTCTCCTAGCCATTGGCCCAAAGACACCCAGTTGGCTTTCATGCCTAAGACAGAACTAGAACTCACAGTCTCCTAGCCATTGGCCCAAAGACACCCAGTTGGCTTTCATGCCTAAGACAGAACTAGAACTCGCAGTCTCCTAGCCATTGGCCCAAAGACACCCAGTTGGCTTTCATGCTTAAGACAGAACTAGAACTCACACTCTCCTAGCCATTGGCCCAAAGACACCCAGTTGGCTTTCATGCCTAAGACAGAACTAGAACTCGCAGTCTCCTAGCCATTGGCCCAAAGACACCCAGTTGGCTTTCATGCCTAAGACAGAACTAGAACTCACAGTCTCCTAGCCATTGGCCCAAAGACACCCAGTTGGCTTTCATGCCTAAGACAGAACTAGAACTCACAGTCTCCTAGCCATTGGCCCAAAGACACCCAGTTGGCTTTCATGCCTAAGACAGAACTAGAACTCACACTCTCCTAGCCATTGGCCCAAAGACACCCAGTTGGCTTTCATGCCTAAGACAGAACTAGAACTCGCAGTCTCCTAGCCATTGGCCCAAAGTCACCCAGTTGGCTTTCATGCCTAAGACAGAACTAGAACTCACAGTCTCCTAGCCATTGGCCCAAAGACATCCAGTTGGCTTTCATGCCTAAGACAGAACTAGAACTCACACTCTCCTAGCCATTGGCCCAAAGTCACTCAGTTGGCTTTCATGCCTAAGACAGAACTAGAACTCACAGTCTCCTAGCCATTGGCCCAAAGTCGCCCAGTTGGCTTTCATGCCTAAGACAGAACTAGAACTCACAGTCTCTTAGCCATTGGCCCAAAGACACCCAGTTGGCTTTCATGCCTAAGACAGAACTAGAACTCACAGTCTCCTAGCCATTGGCCCAAAGACACCCAGTTGGCTTTCATGCCTAAGACAGAACTAGAACTCACAGTCTCCTAGCCATTGGCCCAAAGACACCCAGTTGGCTTTCATGCTTAAGACAGAACTAGAACTCACACTCTCCTAGCCATTGGCCCAAAGACACCCAGTTGGCTTTCATGCCTAAGACAGAACTAGAACTCGCAGTCTCCTAGCCATTGGCCCAAAGTCACCCAGTTGGCTTTCATGCCTAAGACAGAACTAGAACTCACAGTCTCCTAGCCATTGGCCCAAAGACATCCAGTTGGCTTTCATGCCTAAGACAGAACTAGAACTCACACTCTCCTAGCCATTGGCCCAAAGTCACTCAGTTGGCTTTCATGCCTAAGACAGAACTAGAACTCACAGTCTCCTAGCCATTGGCCCAAAGTCGCCCAGTTGGCTTTCATGCCTAAGGCAGCACTAGAACTCACAGTCTCTTAGCCATTGGCCCAAAGTCACCCAGTTGGCTTTCAAGCCTAAGGCAGCACTAGAACTCACAGTCTCCTAGCCATTGGCCCAAAGTCACTCAGTTGGCTTTCATGCCTAAGACAGAACTAGAACTCACAGTCTCCTAGCCATTGGCCCAAAGACACCCAGTTGGCTTTCATGCCTAAGACAGAACTAGAACTCACAGTCTCTTAGCCATTGGCCCAAAGACACCCAGTTGGCTTTCATGCCTAAGACAGAACTAAAACTCACAGTCTCCTAGCCATTGGCCCAAAGTCACCCAGTTGGCTTTCTTGCCTAAGACAGAACTAGAACTCACAGTCTCCTAGCCATTGGCCCAAAGACACCCAGTTGGCTTTCATGCCTAAGACAGAACTAGAACTCACAGTCTCTTAGCCATTGGCCCAAAGACACCCAGTTGGCTTTCATGCCTAAGACAGAACTAGAACTCACAGTCTCCTAGCCATTGGCCCAAAGACACCCAGTTGGCTTTCATGCCTAAGACAGAACTAGAACTCACAGTCTCCTAGCCATTGGCCCAAAGACACCCAGTTGGCTTTCATGCCTAAGACAGAACTAGAACTCACACTCTCCTAGCCATTGGCCCAAAGACACCCAGTTGGCTTTCATGCCTAAGACAGAACTAGAACTCGCAGTCTCCTAGCCATTGGCCCAAAGTCACCCAGTTGGCTTTCATGCCTAAGACAGAACTAGAACTCACAGTCTCCTAGCCATTGGCCCAAAGACACCCAGTTGGCTTTCATGCCTAAGACAGAACTAGAACTCACACTCTCCTAGCCATTGGCCCAAAGTCACTCAGTTGGCTTTCATGCCTAAGACAGAACTAGAACTCACAGTCTCCTAGCCATTGGCCCAAAGTCGCCCAGTTGGCTTTCATGCCTAAGGCAGCACTAGAACTCACAGTCTCTTAGCCATTGGCCCAAAGTCACCCAGTTGGCTTTCAAGCCTAAGGCAGCACTAGAACTCACAGTCTCCTAGCCATTGGCCCAAAGTCACTCAGTTGGCTTTCATGCCTAAGACAGAACTAGAACTCACAGTCTCCTAGCCATTGGCCCAAAGTCGCCCAGTTGGCTTTCATGCCTAAGACAGAACTAGAACTCACAGTCTCCTAGCCATTGGCCCAAAGACACCCAGTTGGCTTTCATGCCTAAGACAGAACTAGAACTCACAGTCTCCTAGCCATTGGCCCAAAGTCATCCAGTTGGCTTTCATGCCTAAGATAGAACTAGAACTCATAGTCTCCCAGTTTCTAATCTGCTGCCTTAGCCACTAGACCAAACTTTATTTGGCCCTATTTACTATGCCTTGTAATTTGAAAGCACATCAAAGTTTCAGCATGCCCCAAAACTTCCTTCCTCGCCTCGATTTGTTTGCTGAAGGACTTGGGAAAAGGGACACGCTAAATATTAATTAACTACCAAACAATATGTCTCTTTAACATCTGCAGCAGAAAACCCACTCGACCATCACGGTATATTTCCCTGGATGAATATTGAAATGATCTTTATTGAAGCAGAAGTACAAGTGCCGGGATGGAGAGGCTACCTTTTTAATTGTAAGAATAAGTATGAGGATGTACTGAAATTCATGAAATTAAGGGAACATAAGTATTGCATTTTGTATTAAAGACTAGCCAATAACCTGGCATTGCCTGGGTGTTTATTTATAGGGGGGAAATGTAATTTCTAATGTTGGATTTTCCCAATTACCAGACGGAGCCCCCTTGTGGAACACTGTGAAGCCGTTACCATGGCAACTTCACTGAGCTGTACGTCAGAAGCCATTTTACGGCAGTACAGTAGAGAAGCCATTTTAAGGCACAACAGGCTGTATCTTAACAGAACCCACACCCCGGGGGGTGTTAGGGGTGTCTTACCCCCACAGTATTTTTCTCCAGAGAGTAAAGTATCTGTGTACCAAGATTGGT
This sequence comes from Rhabdophis nuchalis, assembly GCA_039707465.1. Lineage (NCBI taxonomy): Eukaryota > Metazoa > Chordata > Lepidosauria > Squamata > Natricidae > Rhabdophis > Rhabdophis nuchalis. Next base: position 402,872,396 of record CM077643.1, read on the forward strand.
TGAAATTGCTCAAGGCGCTCCATAGTTATGCTGGAACACACACATACACACCAATTTTTAGATAGGTAGGTAGGTAGGTAGAATAGAATAGAATAGAATAGAATAGCATTAGAGTAGAGTAGAGTAGAGTAGAGTAGAGTAGAGTAGAGTAGAGTAGAGTAGAGTAGAGTAGAGTAGAGTAGTCAGCCTCCGCTTTTTGCTTGCTTCGGCTGTCATTTTGAAACGGGGCGAGAGAGAGATGTGGCCGGAGTCTCTTATCACCTAAGCTAACGGTCTTGCATTCCACTGTGATGATGCTCCTGGTCAGGACGTGCACCTGACATCGTGAATGCCTCTGCATTGGACAATATACTGGGGTCAAGGGGCTGAGGGTTGGGTTATGCTTTGATACGTATGTTACGCGCCTAAATGTTTCATTCCTTGCTTGACTTTCGCTGCAGTCTTATCATATTCAGTAAAAGTAACCTTAAACTTTCCAAATGAGTTTAAGCGTGGTCTTTCCTGATTTATGATGGAAGCAGATCTGACAGAGTAGAGTACAGTAGAGTAGAAGTATAGTCTTCATTGTCATTGTACAAAATAAATACAATGAAATTAGAATAGAATAGATAGATGAAGATGACAAAACAAATTGTGTAACTTTGTTCCGTACTCACTCCACCCCCACCCCACCCCCGAAATACACACGCAGATCCGTATTTGTCTTGACCGATACAAAGCCTGTGATTTTTCCACACATTTAACAGAAGATTGGTTGGCATCCATAGTCATCATTATGGGATACACATTCCCCCCCTCCCCTTTTCAAAACGTCGCCTTGTTTATTCTAAGGAAGTGGCACATTCTCTCTGCCTTTTTCTGTGGGTTGTTTTGAAGAAGCCGGTCAAAGCCCACCAATTGAAAACGTTGACCGTCCAATTCCTTTCTTGCAAACCACCACATCTTCTCCCAGAAAGTGAGAAAGTGATGAAGTTATAATAAGCACGGCTTCAGAAGCCCAGAAGGGGATTGCAATTTTGCAGTTAAATGACAACGTTTTAACTGAATTTACAGATATAAATTTAGAACGTAATGTCACCCAATCTAACCTTTGACTCCGTTCAAAAAATCCACCGAAAGATACCTGACAGAAGGCCAACGCCAGCACAGAATTCCTGAATTATGGATCTAGGTGTCACATTTTCCTACCAGATTGTAGAGCAGTGATGGCTAACCTTTTTTGGCTCGTGTGCCAAAAGTGGAGGGAGCGCAGGGGGGTCGTGCGTGAGCGTGCCACACCCATAATGCTATGTGCGTGACCCCCTGCTTTTGGTGTGCTTTTTTCGCCCTCCCCAGGCTCCAGAGGCTTTCTAGGAGCCTGGGGAGGGTGAAAACAGCCCTCCCCCCCACCTCCAGAGGCTTCAGGAGCTTCCCTGAAGCCTCCAGAGGGTGAAAAACGGCCTCAAAAGGAGGCCTAAATCAGCTGGCCAGTGCACAAATGCGCGCTGGAGCTGACAGGGCAGCACCTCGCGTGCCCTAAGAAATGGTTCCGCGTGCCACATGTGGCACACCGTGCCATAGGTTCGCCATCACTGCTGTAGAGGGAAGAGGAAATGGCCTCGAAGGGAAGAAGAAAAAAGCTGCTACCAAGAAAGGCAATGGTGAGAACCTACTGGGAGTAGCCTCGAAACTGGGTGACTGTGAGTTCTAGTCCTTTGAATGCAAGCAGTCCATGACTTACAGCCATTCATTTAGTGACTGCTCAATGTCAACCCTGAAGGGAACCTGGCCGGGGCCATCTTTGAGGCTTCAGGGTTGCCACGAGGTGAGAGGAGGAACTGGGGTTAAATAGTTAACTGGGGTTTCGCAGTCGAAACAAAAGGTTTTCCTGTGGGAACCAAGCAGTGGTGGGTTTCAAATGTTTTTAGAACCTACTCTGTAGGTGTGGCCTATTTTGTGGGCGTGGCTTGGCAGTCATGTGACAGGGTGGGAGTGGCCACCTTTTAAAATGTGGTGAAACTCATTTAACAACGCTCTTGCTTAGCAACCAAAATTTTGGACTCAATTGTGATGATAAATTCTTTCTTTCTTTCTTCTTTCTTTCTTTCTTTCTTTCTTTCTTTCTTTCTTTCTTTCTTTCTTTCTTTCTTTCTTTCTTTCTTTCTTTCTTTCTTTCTTTCTTTCTTTCTTTCTTTCCTTCCTTCCTTTCCTTTCCTTTCCTTTCCTTTCTGTTGGGTCACTGCCAGCGGCGGGCCAGATTTACTTCCAGGTACGCCGGTGGAACCCCCTCTCACCGGTTCTCTAAATTTCACCAACCCGCTCTTGCGAGTAGGTGCGAGCCTGCAGAAACCCACCACTGGAACCAAGGTCATTCCAACAGATGGCTGGAAGAGGAGGAGCAAGCTAACCAAGCAACTGGCCAGCACCTTGATTGGATCATATGACTGATGACTTGTGGAAAAGGGGGAAGACTTTCACTTTTTAATTAGGTGAAAACCGTGGGAACTTTCAGAGTTGGTTTTCACCAGTTGTGCCAAAATGATGTATCCAATAAATTTGTTCTTTGTGGAATTTACCTGCCTCGGAGTTTGGCTTTCTATGGGTGCATTACTTGGAATGCTGACATTAAACCGACTTTGAAACTGAAGTTATGACAGCACTGAAAAAGTGACTTATGAACGTCTTCACACTTACGATCATGGTCACGTGATCAAAATTCGGTTGCTTGGCAACCGACTCGTATTTATGACCATTGCAGTGTCCCTGGGGTCCTGTGATCACACCTTCTGTCAAGCAAAGTCAATGGGGAAGCCAGATTCATTCAACAACCATGTTACTAACTTAAAAACTGCCGTGATTCACTTAACAACTGTGGCAAGAAAAGGGTGATAAAACAGGGGAAAACTCGCTTAACAACGGCCTTGCTTCGTAACATACATTTTGGGCTCCCTTGTGGTCGTAAGTCAAGGACTACCTGTATTGCAGCTAGGGTTTTAAAAGCCATCGTCCACGCCTTCTATCTGGGTAGGTGGCCTGCAGCTGATGCCCACAAAGGTACCACTTTTTACTCTTTAATCTTAGCCAGATGTTTTCCATAGGATTTCCATAATCAGAGACATGATTTTTTTTTAAAAAAGGCATATGTCCTCACGCTGTGAAAATATATATTTCTTCATTCACATTTATATTTATGTCAAAATGGTGGCCCTCCAGATGTTGTTTCAGCCTTGATCATTCCTGACCACCAGCTCTGTCGGTGCTGGGCTCCTATCGTGCCTGTGGGTTTCCTGGATAACCATTTTGGGAGTGTATGTTGGATTAGTTAGAAATTACGTTCCTGTTTTATAAAAACCACGGCTACATTTAAGTTCCTACCCATTTTTTTTCCCCAGGTGAAAATGTCTTTTTAATGTCGCTGTAATTGGTTTGTCAAGTTTAACTGTTAAGATTAATTGCTTTACTGTTGGCATTTTATTGTCAAGAAAACCTGCTGTTTTCTTGTTTTGGCCTGTATCTCTTTTGAGGAAAGGTGTCAGCCTCCGCTGTGCTGTTTCCTTCGGCTGCCATATGAAACGGGGAGGGAGGGGCTTTGCTATTGGCTGTGGCAGGGGTCTGCAAAGTCGGTTCTTTTAAGACTGGTGGACTTCAACTCCCAGAATTCCCCAGCCAGCTGGCTGGGGAACTCTGGGAGTTGAAGTCCACCAGTCTTAAAAGAGCCGACTTTACAGACCCCTGGGTTATGGGAATATATGGTGCAGGAGAGTGATTTGCAGAAAGGAGTACATTATCGCCATCTACTTCGCATACCAGTGGCTGGGGCCATGCGATGGTCACGGCCAACGGTCCTGCATACCATTTCAATTTCAATTTTCAATTTATTTCGATTTGTATACCGCGCCTATCTCCATCAAGATGGACCCAGGGCGGTGCACAGGAAATTAAAAACCACAATAAATAACACTAATACAATAATACAATTTAAAAGAATTAAATTAAAAGCCTGTGCTAAAATCCCCTTAATAAAAACCCAACATCCATTTACTAATTTACTAATTGGCAGGAGCTGTGTCGCGTCCAAGATCTAAACTCTAAGCTAGGCCAGCTTGCTGGAAAAAGTATGTCTTGAGTGAGCGGCGAAAGAGGGGAAGGTCCGTGATAGTACGAAGTTCGGAGGGTAGGTCGTTCCAGAGGGCCGGCCCTGCCACAGAGAAGGCCCTACCCCTGGGCACCGCTAGCCGGCATTGACCGGCGGTTGGCATCCTGAGTAGGCCCTCCCTGTGGGAGCGAATCGGTCGAAAGGAGGTATGTGGCAGGAGACGGTCCCGCAAGTAACTATACCATCCTGATGATGCTCCTTGAAGATGCGAGCCACATGACACCTGAGGGGCTTGCGTATTGGACAAAGGGGTGGGGGTTATTGGGAAAATGGGGTTGGACATATATTGATATATATGCTTGTCGCGCCTAAACGCTTCAGACCTTGCTTAGCATCTATGCTATTCATTTCATAACCAGTAAAAGTACTTTTAATTCCATCCAAAATGGAGTTGAGGGGTTTCTTTCTTGGTTATCGTTAGAAGCAGGCCTGACATTAAGCAAGGTCTCACCTTACGCACTCATCTCAGAGCTAACACCTTCTGAAGGGAGTGCAACAATTTTTTTTTTCTAAACTTCAAAGAGATGTCCTCCCCGGGCAGCGATCAAGAGGAAGACATGGGGGCCACGGAATCATCATGCCTTCCTGAAACGGAGCTTTTGGCGGGACTAAATTTGGAAGAAAAATCCGTTCCCCGTTGGTCGATAGGATTTGGACAAAAGGATGTTTTAGAGGAGATTCCGTCGGGAATCACAAACAAAAGGGGAGTTAATACAATACGATAGCAGAGTTGGAAGGGACCTTGTAGGTCTTCTAGTCCAACCCCCTGCGTGGGCAGGAACCTTATACCATTTCAGACAAATGGCTATACAACATCTTCTTAAAGACTTCCAGGGTTGGGGCATTCACAACTTCTGGAAGCAAGCTGTTCCAGAGGTTAATTGTTCTAACTGTCAGGAAATTTCTCCTTAGTTCTAAGTTGCTTCTCTCCTTCATTAGTTTCCACCCATTGCTTCTTGTCCTGCCCCCAGGTGCCTTGGAGAATAGTTTGACTCCCTCTTCTTTGTGGCACCCTCTGAGATATCGGAACACTGCTATCATGTCTCCCCTGGTCCTTCTCTTCATCAAACTAGACATACCCAGTTCCTGCAACCGTTCTTCATATGTTTTAGCCTCCAGTCCCCTAATCATCTTGGTTGCTCTTCTCTGCACTCTTTCCAGAGTCTCCACGTCTTTTCTACATCGTGGCGACCAAAACTGTATGCAGTATTCCAGGTGTGGCCTTACCAAGGCACCATACAGTAGCATTAACACTTCACGTGATCTAGATTCTCTCCCTCTTTTTATGCAGCCTAGTTTATGCATTTCAGTTATACAACTGAAATAAATGATTGCTGGGAAAAGATCGTGGGAGCAACCCAGCAACCAGGATGCTGTCTGGGGCAGGACCTTTTTGCAAGTACAGCAGTATATTGAGCATAGCTTGCAATCTTACTTCTTGACCAAAGTTTACTTGACCAATGTTTCAGGCCTAGGCCAGCCCTAGACCTCTGTATCGTCCATTGCTACCTCAATACAGGTAGTCCTCCACTTGCAATAATTCATTTAGTGACCGGCCCTGAATAAAAGAGAGACTTAGCACCGTTTTTCACAGTTGCAACTTTTCAAGCACCTTCACAAGTCAAGTGATCAAAATTCAGCCGCTTGGCAACTGGTTCCTATTTATGACCGTTGCTATGCCCCAGAGTCACGTGATCCCCTTTTGCGACCTTCTGACAAGCAGAGTCAATGGGGAAGCCGGATTCACTTAACAACTGGGTCACTCACTTATCAGCTGCGGTGATTCGCTTAAGAATTATGGTGAGAAAAGTCACTTATCAAATCTTTCACTTAACAACAGAAACTTTGGGCTCTGTTGAGGCTGTAGGTCGAGGACTACCTCCTGTACAACAACCTGGAATGAAAGTCAGTATAAAAATACTTTTAAATAAAAAAAGTACATCGTCTAAGAACAAATCTGAAAAATGCTGGAAATGTCACCAGTCGCCTGGCTCTTATTACCATATGTGGTGGACTTGCCCTGAGGCTAAAAGCTATTGGACTATAATCCACATATGGCTGGAGAAAATGACACACAAGCACGTAGATTTTAAACCTGAACTTTTTTAAACTTGGAATCACACCAGAAACATTTGATAAAAATCTGAAATATTTGATTGCGAATGTCTTAACAGCAGCTAGAATTGTATTTGCCAAAAACTGGAGAAATGAGAAATTACCTTCTCAAGAGGAAATTATTCGTAAGATTGTGGATTGAGCCGAAATGAGTAAACTGACATTTGAAATTAGAGAACAAGAGGATGAACAATTTTATAGGGGACTGGAGACTAAAACATATGAAGAACGGTTGCAGGAACTGGGTAGGTCTAGTTTGATGAAGAGAAGGACCAGGGGAGACATGATAGCAGTGTTCCGATATCTCAGAGGGTGCCACAAAGAAGAGGGAGTCAAACTATTCTCCAAGGCACCTGGGGGCAGGACAAGAAGCAATGGGTGGAAACTAATCAAGGAGAGAAGCAACTTAGAACTGGGGAGAAATTTCCTGACAGTTAGAACAATTAACCTCTGGAACAGCTTGCCACCAGAAGTTGTGAATGCCCCAACCCTGGAAGTCTTTAAGAAGATGTTAGATAGCCATTTGTCTGAAATGGTATAAGGTTCCTGCCCACGCAGGGGGTTGGACTAGAAGACCTACAAGGTCCCTTCCAACTCTGCTATTGTATTGTATTGTATAGAGTATGGAATCTGTTTTACCAATGGTTAGATAAAAGAAATCAGGAGACATAATATTTAAAGGAATTGCTAGATATAGAAGTCATTTGTTATGATTGGTAGATATTGTAATAAGCTGAGATTATGTTATTCTAGAAAGATATTTTGTACATTAGCTAGATTATTAAGGAGATACAAATATAATGGAAAATTTGGATACATTCTTGGTCTTACATAGAGAAAATATCATGGGTGTTCATGTATTTTATAGTAGTAATGTATTTTCTAAAGACAATTGAGAATAATGCTATAAGATAGGAATATATGGAGAATTTTTTCTTTTCTTTTTACTTGTTCAATAATTACAGAAAAAGATGGACTTTTATACACATACACTGGATGGAAAATTAATAATTATGTTTGTAATTGTAAAGACCGATGCACAAAAACTCAAGACTGAACGACATGTTGCACAAAGCCGAAAATGATTGAATGTTTTTACTTATTTTTTATGTTGAAAATAAAAATTTATATACAAAAAGAAAAGAAAAAAGTACATCGTTATGATAGACTCACTTTGGCTGCGCTGATGACCGTGGCTGTGTAGGACTGAATGTTATCGCCACAAGCTCCGCCCCGGGACTGATGGCAACGAATCAGCTGCAAGAAGGAAGCGTTTGCATTAGGTCAAGTCAACCAATCAACAGCAGGCCGATCAACAGCAGACCCTTGTGGGCCTGGGATTCCCCTTCCACCCCCGTTACAAGCAGCCCTCGATTCGCAACAGTTCTTTTAGTGAGCGCTCAAAGTTACAACAGCGCTGGAAAAAGTGACTTATGAGTCCTTTTTCTCACGACTATTGCAGCATCCCCATGGTCACGTGACCCAAAATTCAGACGCTGGCAACTGGCAGGTAGGTATGACGGTTGAGGTGACTCAGGGCCACGTGATCACATTTTGCGACCTTCTGGCAAGCAAAGTCAGCAGGGAAGCCAAATTCACTTAAGAACCGTGTCCCTGACTTAAAAGCTTGCGGTGATTCACTTAACGCCTTTGGGGTGAGGATGGCTGTAAAAATGGGGCCTAATTCACTTAACAACCATCTTGCTTTTAGCAACGCAAATTTGCAGCTCAGTTGTGGTGGCAAGTCAAGGACTTGGATTGTAGCAAGACCAGCTACTCAAGGGTACCTTCAATTCTGCCTCTACAATTAGTATCTTAATAAAATATTATTATGTCATCCTCTCTCTTTCATTGTCCCTCTCTCATTCTCTCTTTCATTCTCTCTCTTTCCTCCTCCTCTCTTCTATTCTCTTTCATTCTCTCTCTTTCATTCCCTTTCATTCTCTCTATTTCCTTCTCTCTTTCATTCTCCTCTTTTATTCTCTCTTTCATTCTCTTTCATTCTCTCTGTCTTTTATTCTCTCACTTTCATTCTCTCCCTCTGACTTTCATTCATTCATTCTCCTCTCATTTTCTCTCTTTCATTCCCTTTCATTCTCTCATTCTCTTTCCTCCTCTCTGTCTTTCATCCTCTCTCATTCATTCTCTTTCATTCTATCTCTATTTCCTTCTCTCTCTTTCCTTCTCCTCTTTTATTCTCTCTTTCATTCTCTCTGTCTTTTATTCTCTCACTTTCATTCTCTCCCTCTGACTTTCATTCTTTCATTCTCCTCTCATTTTCTCTTTCATTCCCTTTCATTCTCTCTTTCATTCTCACTCTCTTGATTCTCTTTCATTCACTCTCTCTCTTTCATTCTCTCTCTCTCTTTCTCTCTGTACGTGTTTGTGTGTGTGCGTGTGTTTGTGTGTGTGTGTGTTTGTGTAAGAAAGTCCTGTTTATTGCTGCATTCTCTCCTCCAGCCAGATTGTCCAGAGCAAGGCAGGAGACGGTGCCAGCAAATGAGCCCATACAAGCAAACAGAGGCAGGAAAAGCAACTGGAACAAATATTTCTCTCTCTCTCTCTTTTATCAATCCAAGCAGCTATTAATAGTTTTGTAGAGCTGTGATTCATGAATTTCTCAAACCTACTTCTGGGAAGTCTTTCCTTCCCATTAGGGGGATGCCGTCCAAGTTTTCGGAGGCCCCTGAAGCGCTGGGACTTCAGATTACACCGCCCTGATATATGGCAAGGAAAGTAAACTACAGTCCTCATAATAAAAACATCAAGAGGATATTTGGACGTCAACCATCCTTACACATGTTCTTTTTCTACCGCATCCCTTTGTGTGAGAAAGAGGGGGGGGGGGGAGGAAGACAGGATAGGAAAGGGAAGGAAAGAGAAAAAAGAGGGAAGGAAAGGAAAGGAAAGAGGGAAGGAAAGGGAAGGAATGGAAGAGGGAAGGAAATGGAAAAGAAGGGAAGGAAAGGAATGGAAGAGGAAAAGAAAGGAAAGGAAAGAGAGAAGGAAAGGAAAGAGGGAAGAAAAGGGAAAAGAAGGGAAGGAAAGGAATGGAAGAGGAAAAGAAAGGAAAGGAAAGAGAGAAGGAAAGGAAAGAGGGAAGGAAAGGGAAAAGAAGGGAAGGAAAGGAATGGAAGAGGAAAAGAAAGGAAAGAGGGAAGGAAAGGAAAGGAAAGAGGGAAGGAAAGGGAAAAGAAGGGAAGGAAAGGAATGGAAGAGGAAAAGAAAGGAAAGGAAAGAGGGAAGGGAAGGAATGGAATGGAAGAGGGAAGGGAAGGAATGGAATGGAAGAGGGAAGGGAAGGGAAGGGAAGGGAAGGAAAAGGGCCAGATTTAAATCAGTAACAAAATCAGAACGGATTCCTTACCTTGTTTTCCGCATAGGCCAGCCACCGACTTCCTAGAGCTATGGGGTTCATATTTGGCCCTGGACAAGGATAGCAGCCTGAGGACAAAATATGCAAAAAATGGCATTATTGGAATGGAGCTAAAGACGTATTTCTTCTTCACACAAAACTCTTGCCTTGCAATAAAAGGATCCACATGCCTCATTTATTTATCACAAGCAACTTTTTTTGTAGCCCAGGTTGAGATTTTGGATAAAGAAAGAAAGAAAACAGGACCCTACTCAAGGCACTAGTAAGAAAAAGAACTCACTCACTCTCAGTGACTCCAGGCAGCTTATAACAATATAAACCCAATATAAAATAATAATAAAAACAATCCCCCCCTCCCCTGGCCCCAGCAAACAAGGAAGCCGTTTGATGGGCTCCATCCCACTCTGGGCTCGCCAGGCCCATTGGCAAAACCAGGACCTTGTGGAAGTGGGGGTGAATCTTACTTCGGTAGGGATGATGTTCCACAAGGAGGGAGCTACCACAGAGAAGGGCCTTCTTCTTGGTCCTGCTAGACCAAGGGTGTCAAACACAAGGCCTGTGGACCATAGGGGCTGTATTGGAAAATGTAAGGCGCCAGCCAGCTTGGCTTCGCCTCGGTCTAATCAGTGCGGGGAGGAAACATGTCAGCAGTTTCGGAAGTGGCGTCAAGCTGGCCACGCCCACCCAGCAGCCGCACCCAGTGAGTGGTGCCAAGCTGGCCACGCCCACTCAGTCAGCCATGCCTGGTGAGTGGTGTCAAACTGGCCACGCCCACCCAATCAGCCACACCCAGTGAGTGGTGTCAAGATGGCCACATCCATTCAGTCAGCATGCCTGGTGAGTGGTGTCAAGTTGTCTCCGCCCACCCAGTCAGCCATGCCCAGTGAGTAGTGTAAAGCTGGCCACGCCCACCCAATCAGCCACACCCAGTGAGTGGTGTCAAGATGGCCACACCCACTCAGTCAGCCATGCCCGATGAGTGGTGTCAAGCTGGCCACGCCCACCCAGCAGCCAGGCCCAGAGAGTGGTGTCAAGCTGGCCACGTCCACCCCATCAGCCATGCCCAGTGAGTGGTGCCAAGCTGGCCACGCCCACTCAGTCAGCCATGCCTGGTGAGTGGTGTCAAACTGGCCACGCCCACCCAATCAGCCACACCCAGTGAGTGGTGTCAAGATGGCCACATCCACTCAGTCAGCATGCCTGGTGAGTGGTGTCAAGTTGTCTCCGCCCACCCAGTCAGCCATGCCCAGTGAGTAGTGTAAAGCTGGCCACGCCCACCCAATCAGCCACACCCAGTGAGTGGTGTCAAGATGGCCACACCCACTCAGTCAGTCATGCCCAGTGAGTGGTGTCAAGCTGGCCACACCCACCCAGCAGCCAGGCCCAGAGAGTGGTGTCAAGCTGGCTACGTCCACCCCATCAGCCATGCCCAGTGAGTGGTGTCAAGCTGGACACACCCACCCAACAGCCATCCCAGTGAGTGGTGTCAAGCTGGACACACCCACCCAACAGCCATTCCAGTGAGTGGTCAAGCTGGCCACGCCCACCCAGTCAGCCGGTGAGTGGTGCCAAGCTGGTCACACCCACCCAGTCAGCCATTCCCAGTGGTGCCAAGCTGGCCACGCCCATCCAGTCAGCCATGCCCCGTGAGTGGTGCCCAGCTGGCCACACCCACTCAGTCAACCATGCCCAATGAGTGGTGTCAACCTGGCCACGTCCACCCAGTCGGCCACACACAACCGGCCGCCCTGAGGTTAGCGACTGCCCTGATGCGTCACTCAATGAAATTGAATTTGACAGCCCTGCGCTAGATGGACCTTCCTTAAGACATATTTGGGGAAAGGGGAGGTGACAGTCTCTGGGAGATAACCAGCATTCTTTCCTTTCTCTGGTATGGAATGAAAGATCAAGGATGCTTTGTGGAACACCTATCTTCCATTACTTTGGGGGAGGGGGGAGTCTTAACAGACCTCTCAATAAGTTTTATTTTATTACCCAAACCAAAGACCATAAGTTGATTCACCTTCTCATAATTAATGTCTTTTGCTGGTGGGTTATAAATGGAAAATCCACTGCTTTTATATGATTAACAATCACAAGCTTTTGATCAGGATTTATCTCAGCAGCCATTCAATACTATCATCATCATCATAATCGTTTAACAACCCCATAATCTCTTGCGGGGTGGAGTCTGGCCAACGGAATGGCCTGATGCCTTTCCTGTCACCAATGTGGAGTTTTGTTCAGCAGATATATTCTCAGTGTGCCCAGAGAGAGAGAAAAATACCTGCCTCTACCTAGGATCAAACTCACAGCCTCCTGATTGTGAGGCGAGACCTCCACCTCTAGGCCACCACAACACTCCGTTCAATACTATGTCCTGGTCAAAACATCCTCAGTCACATGACATAAACGAATGAGGTTCGGGATCAAGTGCAGATATTTCTAATTGCTCGTTCCAAAAGTGCTTTTTCCACAAGGCAATTGATTTTTCTTGGCTTTCTTTAAAAAAATCTTTCGCTTCTGATCTAAGAAGCCTCTTTGGTTCTAGTTGTTTTGTTTAGCAGCTAGAACTGAAGAAGTTTCTTGGAGGAGAAAATCCAGTTGCCTGATGGACAAAAGACCTTTGGGACAACCGTGACTTGGATGGTTTAGAATCTTCACAGGCCTTCCTGGTTCCTGACAGTGAGGCAATGAATCAGTGGGACCGAAGTTGCCTCCAGAAGTTGTGAATGGCCCAACACTGGAAGTCTTTAAGAAGATGTTGGATAGCTATTTGTCTGAAACGGTATAGGGTTTCCTGCCTAGGCAGGGGGTTGGACTAGAACAGGGGTCCCCAACCTTTTTTGCACCAGGGACCGGTGTAGAGGAGGAGTGGGGGGGGAGGGGGAACAGGCGGCGCATGTGCACATGGGAGGGAGTCGGTTCACTCGGCCCTCTAGGGCCTCCAACGGCGCGAACGGCCGCGCCTGCGCTCTCCCACATCCAGCGCGCGCTCTGCCCAGGGGGCTACCCCCTCCTCCCTCCTCCTCCTCTCCGGCCCTGCGGCCCGGTTCCTATCAAGCTACGGACCCGGCACCGGTCCGCGGCCTGGGGGTTGGGGACCCCTGGACTAGAAGACCTCCAAGGTCCCTTCCAACTCTGTTATTCTATTCTATACTATTCTATTCTATTCTATTCTATTCTATTCTATTCTATCCTATTCTATTCTATTCTATTCTACTCTACTCTTCCCTACTCTTCTACTCTACTCCATTCAATTTTATATTCTTCATTTCAATACCTATTCTATTCTACTCTACTCTTTTCTTCTAGTCTATTCTATTCTACTCTTCTACTCTATTCTATTCCACTCCACTCTACTCCACTCTATTCTATATTCTTCATTCTAATACCTATTCTATTCTATTCTACTCTATTCTTCTGCTCTACTCTACTCCATTCTATATTCTTCATTCCAATACCTACTCCACTCCACTCCATTCTATTCTATATTCTTCATTCTAATATCTATTCTATTGTATTCTATTCTACTCTATTCTTCTGCTCTACTCTACTCTACTCCATTCTATATTCTTCATTCCAATACCCATTCCTCTATTCTATTCTATTCTATTCTATTCTACCCTGTTTTCCTGAAAATAAGACCTTCCCAGATATTAAGCCCAATCGGGGTTTTGAGCGCATGCGCTAAAATAAGCCCTCCCCAAAAAATAAGTCCTCCCTGAAAATATTACAACACAGTAGCTGCCATGAGCTGATCACTTATGCTGCCTCCTGCACCGCAAAAATAATAAGACTTCCCCAAAAATAAGGCCAAGTGCTTATATTGGGGGTCAAAAGAATATAAGACCCTGTCTTATTTTGGGGAAAATACGGTATTCTATTCTATTCTATTCTATTCTATTCTATTCTATTCTATTCTATTCTATTCTTCTTAACTTCTTTGCGGTTCACCGAGGGGAACTGGCCACAACCAGAGGCACATTCTTCACTCCATAGAGAAACCCCCGAGTTGCACCAAGGCAGGCCCCCATGATAAAAACCCAGACATTCTGTGCCGAGCAGGATTTCCATGGCAGAAACACCAGCGGTTTAATTGCTTTTTCAACTTTATTGATGTGAAATGCGCCCGCTGCCTTTCTCACCGGCGACATCAGAAAACACTTAACCAAAGACAAAATTTCAAAATGCCTGCTGCTGTTGCTGCTGCTAACAAAAACATGGAATAGCTTAAAGGGAAAAGAGATTCCTAAACCAAGAGTGGAGGGACCAAGTAAGGAGCTTGGAAACTTCAAAGGGGTTACTGATACCGTTTGGACGGGACGGCTCCCACCCGGAGGTTTTTATGGAGTGTTGGGAAGCTAAAAATAAAAGAGTCCCGAGGAAGTGAGTTTTGATGTCTGGGGGAGATAATAACCGAAAAGTCCGTGTGTCTTGCACAACTACTTGTTTCACTTGAGGGTTGAGAGGGCAGAATTAGCAAAGGAAGTTGAAGCAGCACACAGTGTATTCTGGGGTGGAATTAGACAACCCCACTCAGATCGTTACATTGATTATCAAAAGGCCACCATTACTTCCTATAGAAGTATCATGTTTGGAGAGCAACCATCCCAGTTAGAAGGAGGGATCAAACAGGGAATTAGTCTGGACTCCTTATGTAGGCACAAGAGGGCAAGGGGAGATTCCTGTGGAACTGGCAGAGAGCAATGAAGTAGCTAGTTCGGATCTGCTTGTTTGTGCCTGACTTGAGGAGGAGAGGGGGGGGGAGGAGGAGGAGAAATGGAAAAGGAGAAAAGAGGAGGAGGAGGAGGAGGAATGGAAGAGGAGGAGAGGAACGGAGGAGGAGGAGGAGGAGGAGGAGGAGGAGGAGGAGGAGGAGGAGGAGGAGGAGGAGGAATGGAAAAGGAGAAAAGGAGAAAGGAGGAGGAGGAGGAATGGAAAAGGAGAAAAGAGGAGGAGGTGGAGAAGGAATGGAAAAAAGGAGGAGGAGGAGTGGAAGAGGAGGAGGAATAGAGGAGGAGGAGGAGGAGAGGGGGGGAGGAGGAGGAGGAGGAGGAATGGAAAAGGAGAAAAGGAGAAAGGAGGTGGAGGAGGAATGGAAAAGGAGAAAAGAGGAGGAGGAGTGGAAGAGGAGGAGGAGGAATAGAGGAGGAGGAGGAATGGAAAAGGAGAAAGGAGGAGGAGGAGGAGGAATAGAAGAGGAGGAGGAGGAGGAGGAATGGAAAAGGAGAAAGGAGGAGGAGGAGGAGGAGGAGGAGGAGGAGGAGGAGGAGGAATGGAAAAGGAGAAAGGAGGAGGAGGAGGAGGAATGGAAGAGGAGGAGGAATGGAAGAGGAGGAGGAGGAGGCATGGAGGAGGAGGAGGAGGAGGAGGAGGAGGAGGAGGAGGAGGAGGAGGAGGAGGAGGAGGAATGGAAAAGGAGAAAGGAGGAGGAGGAGGAGGAGGAATGGAAAAGGAGAAAGGAGGAGGAGGAGGAGGAGGAGGAATGGAAGAGGAGGAGGAATGGAAGAGGAGGAGGAGGAGGCATGGAGGAGGAGGAGGAGGAGGAGGAGGAGGAGGAGGAGGAGGAGGAGGAGGAATGGAAAAGGAGAAAAGAGGAGAAGGGGGAGAACAATGACTGTAGGGTGCTTGGTGTTTTCTCTGCTTAGTGGTTTTCTTGCAGATGTTTCATTACCGAACTAGGCAACATCATCCGTGCTAAAAGAGAGTGGGGTTTGGAAGGAGGGAGTGGAGGAGGAAGAGCCTTCACATACTGAAGTCTCACTTGTCCATGACCTTCAATCCTCCAGTCTATAAGCTTCAACCCTTATGATTGCTCTTCCTAGTCTAAGTCAAATAACTGGACATTTGGTCTGCTTAATTCTCCTCCACCCCCCCCCCCCCCAACCCCACATACATCCTGACGCAGCATGAAACATTCATACGTGCTCCTTTAAAATGGGGAAAGGGGAAGACGCTGCCCGGCTGCAAAAATCCTGAAGTTAGAATTCTGTGCTTTGGACAAGCCTATATAATCATCATCATCATCATCATCATCATCATCATCATCTTTATTGTCATTGTAAAAATTACAATGAAATTGGTTTTAACTTCACTGGTGCAAAATTATAACAGAAACAAAAGAGAGAGAAAAGGAAAAAGAAAAAACTAGCCTGTGCATGGAGTGATTGCGGTTGAATTTAAAAGTCTCACAGCCCATGGATAGAAGCCATCTTTAAACCTGTTTGTTCAGCTGGCTATCCTTTGATATCTTCTGCCTGATGGTCGAAGGGTAAAGAGATACCAACCAGGGTGTGAATCATCTATATAACAGGATATTGAGTCTACAGCAGGGGTCTCAAACTCAATTTACCTGGGGGCCACTGGTCTGGGTTGAGGCTGGGTTGAGAATCAGGGATTCATTTGCCCTGCGGGTTGCACTAATATTATACTTTCATACCACGGTGGGGGCCACTAGATACCGTCCTGCGGGCCGCAATTGGTCCGCGGGCCGTGGGTTTGAGACCCCTGGTCTACAGTGAGCTGAATATAACATGTGGCTCATCTTCTTGAAATACAACGTAAGTCAATACATACAAGGCTAACTTACATCCCTTCGGGGTTTTTTATGCGGCTCTTAAAAAGTAGGCCATCCATCATTGCCTTCTTCCACTTAGATTGGTTTTGGGTTTCTTACGCAGTTGCTTTTTGCCCTTTTGAATGAAAATGCCTATTTTCCTTAAATTTGAATTTGTTTCGATTTATATACCGCGCCTTCTCCATCGAGATGGACCCAGGGCGGTGAAAGTTAAAGTTACCTCTCACATTTGGGCTGAGTGCTAATGCAACATTTTACCCGAATTCTTCACCTAACTTTGTAATCTGGCAGTAAAACAAAGCAACAAAATTTGATTTATAGACTCTGCCACATCCTCCGAAAGCAGAAAAACGGCTCTTCCTTTTGTCTCTTTTTTTAACAGCAACGGATAATTGCAGCTGCAATGGTACTTTTGGCAACTGTGTTATCCAGCCACTTTTTACAAATTGCTATTTTTTTTTTTTTGCAAGTTATGGATCCAAAACCTTGTTTTGCAAATCTACGTCTAACTGTGGCCATGAAAATGTTTTAGGGGAGTGAATCGCAGATAGCAATAAAAAACGCTGGCGCATTTGAGACCATTACTGTCTTCCAGTCAATGCCAAGGAAAAGTAATTAACACGTTTTACAACCGGGCCTTTGCAAAGAGGAACAGAGTTGATAAATCAGGCAGCTTCAGCAGCGGTTTAAAAAAAAAAAAAAAAAGAACTTTCAAATTTGTATCCCTGGATTGCGTCGTTCGGCTATTCCGGCCAGTAATCATGGATGAGGGGAACTCCAAGTTAAGCTTGTACAATCTAGTGGTCCGGCGATTCCAAAATTCAACGGGAAATGCATCTCGGATGAATCATTTGTTTTGGAAACTAGAAGAAACTTTTATGCGATGAGACGAAGAAGGACAAGGTGCTAAGTGCCACATCGAGGTAGTTCTCGACATACGACCACAATTGAGCCCCAGAATTTTTGTCGCTAAGTGAACATTGAGTTTGAGTTTTATTTGATTTATATCCCGCCCTTCTCCAAAAGGACCCAGGGCGGCGCACAGGAATTTAAAATAACATATAAATAATACAAAATACAAAATTTTAAAAGCTATTAAATATTCAAACCTGCGCTAAAACCAATTAAAATCCCCATTTTAAAACTATCTAATACTAGTCGCAGCGGAGGCTATGTTAGGCCGGCTTGATGAAACAGGTGTGTTTTTAAACACTGGCGGAAGAGGCGGAGGTCGGTGATGGTACGGAGTTCAGGGGGCAGGTCGTTCCACAGGGCAGGGCCCGCCACAGAGAAGGCCCTTCCCCTGGGTGTCGCCAGTCAGCATTGTCCGGCCGACGGCACCCTGAGAAGGCCCTCTCTGTGGGAGCGGATCGGTCTAAGGGATGTATGGGGCAGGAGACGGTCTCGCATGTAACTAGGTCCCGAGCCATGGAGCGCTTTGAAGATGGTCGTCAAGACCTTGAACTTAACATTGGTTACGTTTCCTTACCATCGGAGGCTGCAATGGCTGGGCCTCTTCACTCTAGAACGACGGCACCTGAGAGGTGATCTGATTGAAGTCTATCAAATCATGCACGGTGTGGACAAAGTAGAAAAGGAAAAACCGTTTTCCCTATCGCACACCACTAGAACTAGGGGGCACTCCATGAAACGTTTGATAGCTAGACCTCCAACAAATAAGAGGAAGGACTTTTCCACCCAGAGGATCCCTGGTCTATGGAACTCCCTGCCAGAAGAAGTGGTGACAGCTGTCAGCCTCGACACCTTTAAGAAAGGATGAGAGGAGTTCATGGAGAACAAGGGTATCCATGGCTATCATGATGGATGCCTAAGGACACCCTCCGGGATGGAGAGATAGGCAGGATATTTCTCAATGCCATTTGCAGGGAATCATAAGCAGGTGAAGACATCTGCTTGGGAAGACCCTGAAGCAAATGGGGAGCCACTGTGGGAAACAGAAGGCTGGACTGGATGGGCTGTGGCCTCTTCCAGCAAGGCTGTTCTTATGTTCTTATGTTCTTAAGTGACTTGTGCCCCCTTTTTAAGGACCTTTCCGGCCACAGCTGTTAAGTGAATCCCTGCAGTTGTGAAGTTAGTGACGCGGTTGTTAAGTGAATCTGGCTTCCCCCTTGACTTTGCTTGTCAGAAAGTCATAAAAGGGGGAATCAGGTGACCCCCCCCAGGACACGGCAACCGTCATAAATATGAGTCGGTTGCCAAGCATCCGAATTTTGGTCACGTGACAATTGGGGATGCTGCTGTGGTCATCAGTGTGATGAACTTTTGGTCATAGCTCACTTTTTTCAGTGCTGTTGTAACTTTGGTCGCTCAATGAACTGCTGTAAGTCGAGGACTACCTGTGCAGGTAATCCTAAACTTACAGCTATTCGTTTAGTGACCACTCAAAGTTACAACAGCACTGAAAAAAGTGGCTCAGGATCACTTTTCACACACTTATGGCCGTCGCAGCATCCTTGTGGTCATATGATCAAAGTCACGTGGCAAGTGACTCGTATTTACGACGGTTGCAATAATCCAGGGTCACATGAACCCCTTTAGTGACCTTCTGACAAGCAAAGTCAAAGGGGAAGCCAGGTTCATTTAACAACCGTGTGACTAACTTAACAACGGCAGGGATTCACTTAACAGCTGTAGCTGTTGAAAAGGGGCAAAAGACACTTAGCAAATTTTCACTTAGCGACAGAAATTCTGGGCTCAATTTGTGGTCGTACGTCAAGGACTACCTCTAGGTAGCATCTAGCACCTTGTCCTTCTTCATCTCATCGCATAAAAGTTTCTTCTAGTTTTCAAAACTGGATTTTATACAATACAATAGCAGAGTTGGAAGGGACCTTGGAGGTCTTCTAGTCCAACCCCCTGCCTAGGCAGGAAGCCCTATACCATTTCAGACAAATGGCTCTCCAACATCTTCTTAAAGACTTCCAGTGTTGGGGCATTCACAACTTCTGGAGGCAACTTCTGTTCCACTGATTCATTTTTCTATCTGTCAGGAAATTTCTCCTGATTTCTAAGTTGCTTCTCTCCTTGATTAGTTTCCACCCATTGCTTCTTCTCCTGCCTTCAGGTGCTTTGGAGAATAGCTTGACTCCCTCTTCTTTGGGGCAACCCCTGAGATATTGGAAGAATGCTATCATGTCTCCCCTGGTCATTCTTTTTATTAAACTAGACATATCCAGTTCCTGCAACCGTTCTTCGTATGTTTTAGCCTCCAGTCCCCTAATCATGTTTCTTGCTCTTCTCTGCATTCTTTCTAGAGTCTCCACATCTTTTCTACATCGTGACCAAAACCGGATCCATTATTCCAAGTGTGGCCTTCCCAAGGCCTTATAAAGTGGCATTTAACCCTTCACGTGATCTTGATTCTCTCCCTCTGTTTATTTATTTTGAATTAATGATTAATCTGAGATGCAATCCGAGGAGCAAAAACTTGCCTCGCTTAAGCAAATCACCATCGCAAAGCTCAATTGTTGGGCGTACGTCGAGGATTACCTGAAATAGCAAGGCTCTTAAAAAAAAAAAAAAAGGTTCCAAAAGCCTCTGGCGTCTTGCTGTTGGACAAAGCAGCGGGTCAGCAATTAGATGCTTATTAACATGTCAAGTTGTCTTCTGCTGAGTTGGAGACACTCAGCTCTCCGTCCTGCCTATTGCACTGGGCAGCATTTCTACAAGGGCCTTGGGAAGTGCTTGGTTGAAGTGCTTCTAATTTGGACATCTCAGCAATTCAATCTGAAATCAATTTTTCAAGCGGGACAAATGCTGCAGACTATCCGCTATCAATGGGAACGGAGGGCGAAGGAGCTATAGAGCCGCCTTCCAATATTTGAGGGGCTGCTACGAAGAAGAGGGGCGGGGGTCAACTTAGTTTCCAAAGGGCCAGAAGGCAGGACGAGGAAGAAACGATGGATGGAAACTAATGAAGGAGAAGAGCCACCTGGAATAAAAGAGAAACTGCCTAACAGTGAGGGCAATGAATCAGTGGAACAGCTTGCCACCAGAAGGTGTGGCTGCTTCATCACTGGAGGTTTTTAAGAAGCGACTGGACAGCCATCTATCTCAATAGTAGCAACTGTGAGAGGAATCTTGGAGTCCTAATGGACAAACATTTAAATAGGAGCCAGCCGTGGGCAGCAGCTGCCAAAAAAGCTAACCCAGTTCTAGGCTGCATCAACAGAGGGAGAGAATCAAGATCACCTGAAGGGTTAAAACCACTTTATAAGGCCTTGGGAAGGCCACACTGGGAATATTTGCATCCAGTTTTGGTTGCCACGATGTAGAAAAGATGTTTGAGACTCTGGAAAGAGTGCAGAGATAGAGCAACAAAGAGGATGAGGGGACTGGAGGCTAAAACACAGGAAGAACGGTTGCAAGAACTGGGTATGTCTAGTTTAATGCAAAGAAGGACCAGGGGAGACAGGATAGCAGTGTTCCAATATCTCAGGGGCTGCCCCAAAGAAGAGAGAGTCAAGCTATTCTCCAAAGCACCTGAGGGCAGAACAAGAAGCAATGGGTGGAAACTAATCAAGGAGAGAAGCAACTTAGAACCGAGGAGGAATTTCCTGACAGTGAGAACAATCAATCAGTGGAGCAGAAGTTGCCTCCAGAAGTTGTGAATGCCCCAACACTGGAGGTCTTTAAGAAGATGTTGGATAGCCATTTGTCTGAAACGGTATAGGGTTTCCTGCCTAGGGGTTGGACTAGAAGACCTCCAAGGTCCCTTCCAACTCTGCTGTTGTATTGTTTTGTATTGAAATGGTATAGGGTCGTGATGGCGAACCTATGTCACACTTGCCAGAGGTGACATGTAGAGCCTTCTCTGCTGTCACGCGCAATGTCGCCTCAGGTCAGATCTCTGTGGCGTTTCTTTCGTGAGCTTCTATTTCTCTGCCAGTGGGATGCCACGAGACAGATCTTGTTTGGGAGGAGTTTGACTCCGTTACTTCCGAGGATATGGACAGGTTACGTGGGCGACTGCGAGCCACCACATGTTTATTGGACCCGTGTCCCTCCTGGCTTGTACTGGCATCCTGGGAGGTGACACGAGGCTGGCTCCAAGAGGTTGTCAACGCATCCTTAAGTGAGGGTGCCTTACCTGCTTCCCTAAAAGAGGCCATGGTGAGGCTCCTCCTTAAGAAGCCCTCTTTGGATCCAGCTTTATTAACCAACTATCGTCCAGTCTCCAACCTTCCCTTTTTGGCGAAGGTTGTTGAGAGTGTGGTGGCACAACAGTTTCCCCGTCACCTGGAGGAAGTTGATTATCTAGACCCGCGCTAGTCCGGCTTTCGGCCCGGGCATAGCACCGAGACGGCATTGGTCGCGTTGGTCGATGATCTCTGGAGGGCCAGAGATGGGGGTTGCTCCTCCATCCTGGTCCTATTAGACCTCTCGGCGGCTTTCGATACCATCGACCATGGTATCCTATTGCATCGGCTGGAGGGGTTGGGGGTGGGAGGCACCGTTTTACGGTGGTTCTCCTCCTACCTCTCTGGCCGATCGCAATTTGTGTTGGCAGGAGAGCAGAGGTCGACCTCGAGACCCCTCACATGTGGGGTCCCTCAGGGGTCGGTCCTCTCGCCTCTCCTGTTCAACACATATATGAAGCCGCTGGGTGAGATCATCCGTGGCTTTGGGGTAGAGTACCATCTCTACGCTGATGATACTCAGCTGTATATATCTACCCCAAGCCACCCCAACGATGCCGTAGCGGTGATGTGCCAGTGCCTGGAAGCCGTACGGATCTGGATGGGAAGTAACGGACTCAGACTCAACCCGACCAAGACCGAGTGGCTGTGGTTTCCGGCTGCCCGATTCAACCAGCTGACTCCATCGCTGGCCATAGGGGGCGAACATCTTGCCCCTGTGGATGGGGTGCGCAACTTGGGTGTCCTCCTGGATGCCCGGTTGTCCATGGAAGATCAAGTGACAGCCGTGGCCAGGAAGATCAAGTGACAGCCGTGGCCAGGAGGGCGTTTTACCAGGTTCGCCTGGTTCGCCAGTTGCGCCCCCTATTGGATCGGGACGCCCTTCGCACAGTCACTCATGCTCTCGTGACATCCCGACTGGACTATTGTAACTCTCTCTACATGGGGCTCCCCTTGAGGTGCACCCGAAGACTTCAGCTGGTCCAGAATGCAGCCGCGCGAGCAATAATGGGTACCGCAAGGTATACCCATGTAACACCGCTCTTGCGCGAGCTGCACTGGCTACCTGTCGTCTTTCGGGTGCGCTTCAAGGTGTTAGTTCTCATCTTTAAAGCGCTCCATGGCTCGGGACCTAGCTATCTGCGGGATCGGATTCTGCCCCATACATCTTCCCGGCCCATTCGCTCCCACAGAGAGGGACTTCTCCGGGTGCCGTCCACTAGACTTTGTCAGCGGGCGACGCCCAGGGGAAGGGCCTTCTCTGTGGCGGGCCCAGCCCTCTGGAACGACCTTCCCCCTGACATTAGAACAACTACGGACCTCCGCTCCTTCCGTCAGAAATTAAAAACTCACTTTTTCTGCTTGGCCGGCCTAGGTTAGTCTCTACCTCAGGGGTTAGGGAATGTTAATTTTAAAATGGGGATTTTAGTACAGGGACAGTTGATTTAATTTGTTTTTATTGTATTCATTTATGTATATATTTTATGCTGTTTTAATTTTCCCTGTGCACCGCTCCGAGTCCCCCTGGGGAGAGGACGCAGTATCGAAAAATAAAATCTATCTATCTATCTATCTATCTGCAAGTGATGAAACAGAAACTCACGAAAGAAAAATATTTTACCTCTTGCCGCGCTGCCGGTGTTGGGATGCCCCCGCCTCCCACCAGCCAGCTGGTCTTCGGGGCTCTGCTGTGCATGCCTGTTTGTGTGTGCACGCATTCGTGGATGCATGCACACCTTTCAGTTTGGCCATGCGCGGGCGTGCAGGTTGGGCACCCCGTTGTGAAAAAGTTTGCCGTCACTAGTAAAGGGTCTGCTGCTTGAGCCGGGGGTTGGACTAGAAGACCCCCAAGATCCCTTCCAGGTCTATTCGGATTAATTGATTGCTTAAAGGAAGAGCAAATGAAAAACCGAAAAGAGACAAGGGAAGACAAAGTGATACATGGCCACTACATTTAAAAAGTAACAGTTTTTTAAGTGGATAACTTCTGAATCCATGCAATATACAGGTGGTTTGTCTCTCGGGAATCTAAGGAGAAATTTCCTGACAGTGAGAACAATTAATCAGAGGAACGACTTGCCTCCAGTTGTGAATGCCCCGACACTGGAGGTTTTTAAGAAGATTTGGTAACCCATTGCCTGAAAGGATATAGGGCAGGGGTCAGCAACCAGCAGCTCTGGAGCCGCATGTGGCTTTTTCATCCCTCTGCTGCGGCTCCCTGTCGCCGATCGGCTGCACAGTTGATAGGGCCTTCGGTTAGGACAGGTAGAGGAAAAAGGATGCCATGCTAGGAGGAGACTCTATGGTGGGGGGGGGGGGGAAATCGGACTTCCGGTCGGCAAAGGAAAAAGGATGACGTGCTAGGAGGAGACTCTATGGTGGGGGAACCGGACTTCTAGTCAGCAAAGGAAAAAGGATGCCGCGCTAGGAGGAGACTCTATGGTAGGGGGGTACCGGACTTCTAGTCAGCAAAGGAAAAAGGACGCCATGCTAGGAGGAGACTCGGAACCAGACTTCTAGTCAGCAAAGACGCCGCGCTAGGAGGAGACTCTATGGTGGGGGGTAACCGGACCTCCGGTTGGCAAAGGAAAAAAGATGCTGGGCTAGGAGGAGACTCTATGGTGGGGGGGAGCCAGACTTCTGGTTGGCTCCAGAATTGAATGGGGAGGCTTCTGGTTAGGACCTTTGTGGCTCTTTGAGTGTTTGCGGTGGCCAAGCCCTAATATAAGGTCTTTTGTTTGAGCAGAGGGCTGGACTAGAAGACCTCCAAGGGCCCTTCCAACTCTGTTATTCTTTTAAGAGGGGTCTTCCGGGATTCTTTGGCCTGCGTAACAGATGCCGTGTCTTGTAGCGGGTTTTTTCAGATTCCCACCACAAATGATAAATCGCCCAAACTGCTACGGTTTACAGAACCTCAGGCGCCGAGCGGCACTAGAGCCACAGAAGTCGCTCGCAAACAGACGATGAGATCAAAGATGTTTTTCTCTTCCCATAAAATTCCTCCCAGGGCTGGGTAATCCAGCCAAAATGGTCACAGATCAAGACCGACAGAGGTGTGGGATGGGGAAAGAGTAAATAAAGGATCAGAGGGAACGGTACAGCACTGTTTATGGGCCCGCAAACTGATAAACAAACTGCGGAGGACTTTTGACTAATATTTTGTTTATTCCTCCAAAGCAACACAGACACACACGCATTAAAAGAGAGAGAGAGAGAGAGAGATACATTAAAAGATGTTTATAAAGAGCATAAAGTAACCAAGTTTTGCCATTGTGTTTATAGAGTCCCCTTTGAGATGAAAAGCCCTACAGAAATGTCATCATTCACCCACCCGGCCCATCGCATCTTCTATTGTTCTGAGGCGTCTTCCTGTTAAGACCCACCCTTGAACCCTCTTCCCAAGGACTCCTCAGAAAACCCGGCTGATTCCTCGTGCCGTTTGGCAAGAGATATGAGGGGAAACGGTGATTTATGCTACATGCAGCCGACCCTCTTCCGACAGACCTGTGGCTCTTGGGCAGCTGCGTCACTCGCGACCTCAAACTTAGAAAAGAGTTGGAAGAGACCTTAGAGGTCTTCTAGTCCAACCCTCTGCTTAGGCAGGAAAGCCTGTACCATTCCAGACAAATGGCTGTCCAATCTCTTCTTAAAAACCTCCAGTGTTGCAGTTCTAAGTTGCTTCTTTCCTTGATTAGTTTCCACCCATTGCTTCTTGTTCTACCCTCAGGTGCCTTGGAGAATAGCTTGACTCCCTCTTCTTTGGGGCAGCCCCTGAGATATTGGAAGACTGCTATCATGTCTCCCCTGGTCCTTCTTTTCATTAAACTAGACCTACCCAGTTCCTGCAACCGTTCTTCATAGGTTTTAGTCTCCAGACCCCTCATCATCTTTGTTGCTCTTCTCTACACTCTTTCCAGAGTCTCCACATCTGTTCTACATCATGGTGACCAAAGACCAACATACATACATACACACACACACACACACACACACACATACATTCATACATATATACACATATAAGCACGCGTGCGCACACACACACACAAACACATAGTAATAATAATAATAAATCACAAAATACCGGGACTTGCAAATTGACGTTGAGCGACTGTGGAAGAGAAAATCGTGTGTTGTCCCGATTGTGATTGGAGCCCTTGGAGCAAGACCTAGGGGGCTGCCTCGCTATGTGGAGGTTCCAGGTTTGCCGGACTTGAGGATTCTGACTCTACAAAGGGCCTCCCTGCTTGGAAGAGCTTCTATCCTCCGACGTTACCTTGACAGTTCCTAGGTCCTTGGTTAGGACTCGAGCAGCTGAGCTACCAACCAGCCCCAAAGGCTGTGAATCTCACCAAAGATTAACCACAGAATAATAATAATAATAATATTCTAATTATTATTATTCTAATTATTATTATTCTAATTATTATTATTCTAATTATTATTATTCTAATTATTATTAGGATGCTGGAAGCAAACCGTATTAACCATTAGCACCAGTCAATGGTACTTGCAATGCATTTTTAAATGTTTCAGTTGGCTGTTTCATGTTTCATGAATAAAGTAAATAATAATAATAATAATACCATTTCCCTCAAAATAAGACACCCCCCCCCCCCCAGATAATAAGCCCAATTGGGCTTTTGAGCGCATGCACTAAAATAAGCCAACCCCGAAAATATTGCAACACAGCAGCAGCCGTGAGGTGACCACCCTCGCCACCTCCTGCACCTCAAAAATAATAAGACCTCCTCCATAATAAGGCCAAGCGCTTATGTCAGGGGTCAAAAGAAAATAAGATCCTGTCTTAATTTTGGGGAAACATGGTATATATTATTATATATTTGGGATCTTCTACATCCAAAGCAGAGCTGCCCTTCTGATCCCTCCTAGGCGCCTCCCTCCCTATACAGGTAGTCCTCGGGGTATGACCAAGACACAATCCAACATTTCCACTGCTAAGCTCATCAGAGTAATTGTCCCAAAGATGCTTTTTCCAAAGGCAACTGGACTTTGTTTATTTTCTTGAAGACCTTTTGCTTCTCATTGCATTATTTATAACCATTGCAGCTTCCCGATATCATCCAATCACCATCTGTCCCCTTCCCAGCTGAGTTTTAATAAGCCATGAGGAAGTCAGATTTGCTTAACGACCACATGGTTCTCTTAACAACAGCAATGCTTTGCTAAACAACTTGTCAGGGTTCCAAATAGCACCCAAAAGTAAGTCAGAGTCCAAGGCAAAGTATTGCTCAAAGTTCCAATTTATGAAGACAGCCATGTTGGAACATCTGGGGAAAAACCGAATCTGAAAGCTTCCCGGTTTTCCCCACTGAGTTGAAAGTTCAAGATCTTGTCCCCCACGCCCACAAGTCCATCCCATGGTCCAATCTCCCACTGCCATGCTAGCAACTTTCACCCATCCAGTTCCGGTCAGGTGCAGAGGTGCAAAGACAAAGGATGACCTTGGCTTTCTAGAAAGAATTTGGTTAAGGCTACCTGTCATCTAACTCCATACAATTTTCCCACAATAGAAAAAGGCATAGTAGAATAATAGAAAGTGTGGCAGGCCAAATATCCACAAGAAAAGATGCTGCCGGCCTTGACTTTCTAGAAAGAATGTTGTTATGGCTACCTATCATCTAACTCCATACAATCCCCACCTCCCATTTTCTCACAATAGAAAAGGCATAGTAGAAGAATCGAAAGTGTGGCAGGTCAAAGATCCAAAAGAAAAGATGGCTGCAGGCCTGACACAACCATGGTTAAAAAAGATCATTAAACTGGGCCTGACTTAACAACCGCCCTGCTGAAAGAACAGACATTCTGAAACTCTCAGTTGTGGTTGTAAGTTGAGGACCATCTATGAACTGACCCAAAGGTGGACAGAGCCAGCTGGTAAGAACCCTGAGCCTCCCCATCAAGGAGCCAAGCAAGGCTGACATAATTTATGGCAGGTCCTGATGAGAATCTGGTCTGTGTTTCGTCAACCTAAAACTCCCGGAGGCCAAGCTGAGGAGTCAGGGAAATGGACAGAATTCCTCCTCTGATGACCAATCAATTAGTCACTCCTAATTGGAAAATAGGAAGGTTACTCAGACAATTCCCACGCTTGCCCTCTCCAGAAACAAGTCTTTTCGGGTAAAGGATTCCCCCCACCCCCCACTCAATTTCCCCCAGGAAAAAAAAGAGAAATGCCGAGAAACAGCTGGACTAGGGCTACCTGATCTGGAATGCAAACATCTGGGCAATCACTAAAGTTAAGAAATGGTCGACAGTTTATTGTGTAAATGTCTTTGGAGATTCATCCAGGACATGGTTGTCCCAAAGAAGCTGAAGAAGCTTCTTGGATAAGAAGCGAAATGCCTTCAAAGAAAAACCAGAAAGTCCAGTGGCCTCTTGAAAAAAAAGCACCTTTGGGGCAACTCGTTGTGTAATATACTAGGCAGTCTTCGATTTACAACAACTGAGAGCATAATTTCTGTTGTTAAGCGAGGCAATTGTTAAAGAGAGTCGTGTCCAATTGTGCGACCTTCTTGGCCCACGTGGCCCACAAAATCATTGCAGTTGTTAAGTGAACCATGCGTCATTAAGCAAATCTGGCTTCCCCCTGCTGACTTTGCTTGTGGGAGGCCAGCTGGGAAAGTCACAAATGGTGATAGAAAGATCCTGGGGACACTACAGTGGTCATCAATACATGCCCATGTGCCAAGATTTTGATCCCATCACTATGGGGATTGTTCTGACCTCGGCTTCCCCAAACCACGAAGCAGACTCCTTACAATACAATACAATAGCAGAGTTGGAAGGGACCTCGTAGGTCTTCTAGTCCAACCCCCTGGGTAGGCAGGAATAATAATAATAATAATAATTTAATTTTATATCCCGCTCTCTCTCCCCAAAGGGACTCGAGGCGGGGCACAGGCAAATTAAAAACACAAATAAGACCACAACAAAATACAAGGTTAAAAATAAATTAAATTGATCCTGCGCTAAAAACCCATAAACTAAATTAAAACAGCCCCTAAAACCCCTTACCTTAAAAGAGACTACCCAAGGCCGGCCAGGCGAAAAAGATGTGTCTTTAATTTTAAACGGAAGGAGCGGAGGTCCGTAGTTGTCCTAATATCGGGGGGAAGATCGTTCCAGAGGGCTGGGCCCGCCACAGAGAAGGCCCTTCCCCTGGGCGTCGCCCGCTGACAGAGTCTAGTGGACGGCACCCGGAGAAGTCCCTCTCTGTGGGAGCGAATCGGCCGTGAGGAGGTATGGGGCAGAATCCGATCCCGCAGGTAACTAGGTCCCGAGCCATGGAGCGCTTTGAAGATGATAACTAACACCTTGAAGCGCACCCGGAAGACGACAGGTAGCCAGTGCAGCTCGCGCAAGAGCGGTGTTACGTGGGTGAACCTAGAGGTCCCCATTATTGATCGCGCGGCTGCGTTCTGGACCAACTGAAGCCTCCGGGTGCACCTCAAGCTTATACCATTTCAGACAAATGGTTATCCAACATCTTCTTAAAGACTTCCAGTGTTGGGGCATTCACAACTTCTGGAGGCAACTTCTGTTCCACTGATTCATTGTTCTAACTGTCAGGAAATTTCTCCTTAGTTCTAAGTTGCTTCTCTCTGATTAGTTTCCACCCATTGCTTCTTGTTCTACCCTCGGGTGCTTTGGAGAATAGTTTGACTCCCTCTTCTTTGTGGCAGCCCCTGAGATATCGGAACACTGCTATCATGTCTCCCCTGGTCCTTCTCTTCATCAAACTAGACATACCCAGTTCCTGCAACCGTTCTTCATATGTTTTAGCCTCCAGTCCCCTAATCATCTTGGTTGCTCTTCTCTGCACTCTTTCCAGAGTCTCCACGTCTTTTCTACATCGTGGCGACCAAAACTGTATGCAGGATTCCAAGTGTGGCCTTACCAAGGCACTATACAGTGGCATTAGCACTGCAGGATTCCAGGTGTGGCCTCCTTGTCCCAAAAAAAGCGCCTTTTTATTAAGCTAATGCAAATTCCTCTCATTCACATCCAGCAAAGTCCCAGAAAACAGTCTTTTCAAAGGTGAATTGACAACCACCGACCTTATCAGGCTTGGAGAGCTGCCAGGCCGATATCTTCCAAATGCAAAGCTATAGCAGAAAATACTTGGCAAGGAGTCTCTGAGAGTCACGAACAAATCTCCGCACTAATTAAAGGAATTAATGGTCTCCTGCAAACTCCACTCTCCTTTCACTCCTCTTTAGTCCCTCTGGGAGGGGCCATTCACTTCACTTCACTTTAATTTTACTTCTTACTTTACTTTAACTTTTACTTTACTGTCATTGTACGTATGTACACAGTTTACACATACATTCACAATCCACCTGTGGCTTTACTCCCGAGTTGGCCCTTGTTCCTTAGCTGTTCCCTTCTCCTGACAGCTCTGAGCATGCGCACACTGGGAACAGGCTCCAGCTGTTCTTCTGCCTCACTGATCTCCGACTCCAAAGGCAGCTGAGAACTGGCATATGGCCCTGGCCCTCTCTCTGCCTCTGACACAGAGCGCTCCTCCGAGGCTTCCCCAGACTCCAGGACTCGCCCATGTTCCCCCCCCCCCAGTGGTGGGTTTCTTCAGGCTCGCACCTACTCGCAAGAACCGGATGGTGAAATTTAGAGAGCAGGTGAGAGGAGGTTCCACCGGCGGACCCAGAAGTAAGTCTGGCCTGCCGCTGCTGGTAACCCAATGGGAAGGAAAGGAAAGGAAGGCAGAAAGTAAGTAAGTAAGTAAGTAAGTAAGTAAGGAAGGAAGGAAGGAAGGAAGGAAGGAAGGAAGGAAGGAAAGAAAGAAAGAAAGAAAGAAAGAAAGAAAGAAAGAAAGAAAGAAAGAAAGAAAGAAAGAAAGAAAGAAAGAAAGAAAGAAAGAAAGAAAGAAAGAAAGAAAGAAAGAATTTATCATCACAATTGAGTCCCAAATTTTGGTTGCTAAGCAAGAGCCTTGTTAAATGAGTTTCACCACATTTTACAAGTTGGCCACTCCCACCCTGTCACATGACTGCCAAGCCACGCCCACAAAATAGGCCACACCTACAGAGTAGGTTCTAAAAAAATTGAAACCCACCGCTGCCCCCCCCCCCCACCTCGTCACTGCCCGAGTCTGCCACCAGCTCTGCTGGCTGCTGGTGGGCAACATCGGGGATATCCCAAAGGTGGTTTTTCAAGAGGCAACTGAACTTTCTGGTTTTTCTTTGAAGAGGTTTCAGTTCTCATCCAAGAAGATGAGGGCCTTCTCTGTGGCGGGTCCAGTCCTCTGGAACGACCTACCCCCCGAACTCCATACGGACCTTCGCCTCTTCCGCCGATTGCTTAAAATGCACTTTTTTCATCTAGCTGGCCTAGCCTAGATCCTGATATAATCACTGCAGATTTAGTTATTGAATTTTAACATTGGTTTTAACAGTTTTAACTATATTTTAGCCAGTGGTGGGTTTCAAATTTTTTAGAACCTACTCTGTAGGTGTGGCCTATTTTGTGGGCGTGGCTTGGCAGTCATGTGACAGGGTGGGAGTGGCCACCTTTTAAAATGTGGTGAAACTCATTTAACAACGCTCTTGCTTAGCAACCAAAATTTTGGACTCAATTGTGATGATAAATTAATTCTTTCTTTCTTTCTTTCTTTCTTTCTTTCTTTCTTTCTTTCTTTCTTTCTTTCTTTCTTTCCTTTCTTCCTTCCTTTCCTTTCCTTCCCATTGGGTCACTGGCAGCGGCGGGCCAGATTTACTTCCAGGCATGCCGGTGGAACCCCCTCTCACCGGTTCTCTAAATTTCACCAACCGGCTCTCGCGAGTAGGTGCGAACCTGCAGAAACCCACCACTGATTTTAGCACAGGCCACATCTAATTTAATTACATTTTAATGATATGATTGTATTTATTATTGTCTGTTTGTTGTATTCTTTTAATTTTTCTGTGCGCCGCCCTGAGTCCCATTGGGGAGAGAAGAGCGGTATAGAAATGGAAAGAAAGTGAAAGTGAAAGTGAAAGAAGGAGAGAAGAAGCGAAACGTCTTCAAAGGAAAACCGGAAAGTCCAGTTGCCTCTTGAAAAAAAGCACCTTTGGGACAACCATGACCTGGTTGCAGAGGTGTAGCGTGGGGGGTGCAGGGGGGGCCGGCCGCACCGGGCGCAACATCTGGGGGGGCGCGCTCGCACCGCGCACCCCGCCTGCCTCAGGCCGGCCTCCCGCCTCAGCCCCGTCCCGCCTCCGCCGCCGCCCCGACAAAGTTTTGACACTCGCGGGAAGGGAGGCGGAGGCGCCACGGAGCTTCCCCTCCTGCGGCGTCGAGGGAGCGCGGAGAGGCGGGAAAAGGCCTGGCGGCGCCGAACGGGGAAGCCTGGGCGGAGGCGGCGGAGAGAGCCTGGGTGGAAGTCGCTCGCTTCGGCGGCCGGAGGGGTCCCCTGCTCAGCCCACCCGGGGAGGGTCGAGAATGCGAGCGAGGGGCCGGGAAGGAGGAGGAGGCGGAGGAGGAGCTCCCGCTGCAAATTGACACCCCGGCCGAGCAGGAGGAAGGGGGAGGAGGAACGCCCCCCCCCGCCAGACACCCCCTTCCGCTCCTCATCCCCCTCCGCCCCCACCCTTTCGCCCCGGGACCCTCCAGTGCCGCGCCCCCTCCCCGCGCAGGGGGTCCCCTCCCGCTCCCCCCCCACCCCCGATGCGCGCACTTTTCCGTCTCTTCCCACTTTTATTGTGGTTTGAAAGCGGAGCGAGGGACTATCTGGGGGAGGGTTAGGGCGCGCAAATTACTTGCCTTGCCCCGGGTGCTGAAAACCCACGCTACGCCACTGCCTGGTTGTCCATTTCTAAAGACCCCGTGGGGATGCTGCATCAGATGTAAGTACAAGGACCGGTTGTAAGTCAAGGACTCTCTGTATTCCTGATTTCTAGAGCCCAGGAAAGCTGGCAGGCCTGTATCACACCAGACAAGTTTCCCCTACTGTAGGAACCCTGTTAGATCCAAATATTTTTGTTTTTAAAGGCAACTGGGTTTTTAGTTATTTTCTTGAAAATGTTTCACTTCTCATCCAAGGAGCTTCTTCAGTTTTGGATGAGAAGCCAAACATTTTGGAAAACATCTTTGGGCCCCGGATGATTGAGCATCTCCATAAAAAAAAAAAGTTGGAATTAATTTGCGCTTCGGGTGTCAAAAGCACACATGCTTTTTTTTTTTTTTTAATTCAAATTTATACCCCGCCCTTCTCCTTACAAGGACCCAGGGCGGCGCACAGGCAATATTAAAAAAATCATACAAAATTACAAAAATATATTATTAAAGAACTATTAAATTATATCCCGTGCTAAAACCCTTATAAAACCTTAAGAATTTAAAATTTATACAAATAAAAGTCAGAAACAGGGGGTTATGCTAGGCCGGCTTGTTGGAATAAATACGTTTTAAGACGCTGGCGGAAGAGGCGGAGGTCCGAGGTGGTGCGTAGATCGGGGGGAAGGTCGTTCCAGAGGGCAGGGCCCGCCACAGAGAAGGCCCTTCCCCTAGGCGTCGCCAACCGGCATTGCCTGGCCAACGGTACCCGGAGAAGGCCCTCTCTGTGGGAGCGGATCGGTCGAAGGGATGTATGGGGCAGGAGACGGTCTCGTATGTAGCTAGGCCCCGAGCCATGGAGCGATTTAAAGATGGTCGTCAGCACCTTGAAGCGCACCCGAAAGGCCACAGGTAGCCAGTGCAGCTTGCGCAGGAGAGGTGTTATGTGGGATTGCCTTGAGGCACCCATAATCCCCCGTGCAGCCGCATTCTGGACTAACTGTAACCTTCGAGTGCACCTCAAGTGGAGCCCCATGTAGAGAGCGTTACAGTAGTCAGAGTACAGAATTAAGATTGCCGGGAGAAATATCAACAACCTCAGATATGCAGAGGATATGCAGAGGATACCAGAAAGTGAATGGTATAAGACAGGGATCTGCAAAGTTGGGCTCTTTGAAGACTGGTGGACTTCAACTCCCAGAACTAGCTGGCTGGGGAATTCTGGGAGTTGGAGTCCACCAGTCTTCAAAGAACCCAACTTTACAGACCCCTGGTATAAGAGATGGCAGAAAGTGAAGAAGAACTAAAGAAGTTCTTGATGCGGGTGAAGAAGGAGAGTGCAAAAGTTGACTTGAAACTCAACATTAAGAAAACTAAGGTCATGGCATCCGGCCCTCTCAATTCCTGGCAAATAGATGGTTTAGAAATGGAGGTAGTGACCGATTTTACTTTCCTGTGCTCCAAGATCACTGCAGAGAGGGATTGCAGCCAAGAAATTAAAAAACGCTTGCTCCTGGGGAGGAAAGCGATGGCAAAGCTAGACAGCATCTTAAAAAGCAGAGACATCCCCCTGCCAACACAAGGGCATCTAGTCAAGGTGATGGTTTTCCCAGTTGCAATGGATGGCTGTGAAAGTTGGACCATAAGGAAGGCTGAGTGCCAAAGAATGGAGGCCTTTGAACTCTGGTGCTGGAGAGACTCCTGCGAGGCCCTTGGACTGCAAGGCCATCCAACCAGTCAGTCCCAGAGGAAATCCACCCTGACTGCTCTTTAGAAGGTCAGATCCTGAAGAGGAAACTCAAAGACTTTGACCACCTCATGAGAAGGAATAAGGACTCCCTGGAGAAGAGCCTCATGCTTGGAAAGATGGAGGGCAAAAGAAGAAGAAGGGGACAGCAGAGAAGGAGGGGGCTCGATGGAGTCACCGAAGCAGCCGGCGTGAGCTTCAATGGACTCCAGAGGATGATAGAGGACAGGAAGGCCTGGAGGAACATGGTCCATGGGGTTGAGATGGGTTGGAAATGACTTCGCAACTAACAACAACAACAACACAGACATGCTCGAAACAAATGTAAGCACATCCACCCAGCATCCCACCCTCTGTGACAAACCTCAAGTTTTGAAACTTCAAAACGAAAGAGGGCAAACGAAGTTGAAAGTGCTTTCCTAACCAAAGACAGCTGTCCTGGGAAGATGACATGACCAGCAACCAGCCCTGCAACCAGCCCTGCAACAGCCAGCCAAATCTTAGCACTCAAACCGATCCTGTCTCGGTTCCACTTTTTCATTTCGAGCCAGCTGAAGGAGTCGGACTTCCTCGGGAGCTTCCAGATGATGATTTTCTTCTTCTTCTTCTTCTTCTTCTTCTTCTTCTTCTTCTTCTTCTTCTTCTTCTTCTTCTTCTTCTTCTTCTTCTTCTTCTTCTTCTTCTTCTTCTTCTTCTTCTTCTTCTTCTTCTTCTTCCTCTTCTTCTTCTTCTTCTTCCTCCTCCTCCTCCTCTTCCTCCTCTCTTCTTCTTCTTCTTCTTCTTCTTCTTCTTCCTCTTCTTCTTCTTCTTCCTCCTCCTCCTCCTCTTCCTCCTCTCTTCTTCTTCTTTTTCTTCTTCTTCTTCTTCTTTCTTCTTCTTCTTCCTCTTCCTCCTCTTCCTCTTCCTCTTCTTCTTCTTCTTCTTCCTCCTCCTCCTCCTCCTCTCCTTCTTCTTCTTCTTCTTCTTCCTCCTCTTCCTCTTCTTCTTCTTCTTCTTCTTCCTCCTCCTCCTCCTCCTCCTCTCCTTCTTCTTCTTCTTCTTCTTCTTCTTCTTCTTCTTCTTCTTCTTCTTTTCTTCTTCTTCTTCTTCTTCTTCTCCCTCCTCCTCCTCCTCCCCCCCCTCCTCCTCCTCCTCCTCCTCTGTCTTCTTCTTCTTCTACCGCTGCCCTGCCCTAATCATGGAGTTTTAGAGGATGTCCAAGAGACGAGGTTTTCCATTCATAATTCTCTTTCTTTACTCTAATTCATCTTCTATCCCCCCCTTTCCCCCCCCCTCTCTCAGGAAGGAAAATTATATCAGGCAAGGGGAAAAAATGGAATTGTGCCCCAGTGCCCCGTGATTGCAGTCTCTCCATCCAACAATGTTGCTTCACAGAGCAATTCCCCAGGAAATACTATCTGCAGCAGGGAAGTCAAACTCAATTTCATTGAAGGCCACATCAGAGTTGTGTTTGCCCGTGTGTGTGTGTGTGTGTTAGGGTGGGTGTGGCCAGGGTGGGTGTGGCCAGCTTGACCTCACTCATCAAGGCTCCATTTTTGGCCACAATGGCCTCCTGCAGCTCTTTGCCAGAGAAAATGGAGCTTAGGGAGGCTGAGCGTGGCACACCTGGGCTCCATTTTCACTGGAAGAGGGCTGCAGGAGGCTGTCGTGGCTGAAAATGGATCCAAGGCGGCTTGCGTGTGGCTTCCCCAAGCTCCATTTTGATTGACAGAGGGCTGCAGGAGGCCATCACACCTGAAAACGGAGCCCAGGCAGCTCGTGTGTAGCCTCCCTGAGCTCCATTTTGATTGGCGGAGGGCTGCAGGAGGCCTTTGCGACTGAAAATGGAGCCAAGGCGGCCTTGCGTGTGACTTCCCCAAGCCTCATTTTGATTGGCGGAGAGCTGCAGAGGGCTGTTGCGACTGAAAACGGAGCCCAGGTGGCTCGCGTGTGGCCTCCCCAAGCACCATTTTGATTGGCAGAGGGCTGCAGGAGGCCGTTGCGACTGAAAACGGAGTCTGGCCGGGCCATGCGTAGCTCTCCTGAGCTTGGTTTTCGCTCGCAGAGGCACCGTGGGCCAGTCCTTCGCTATTTCCAGGGCAGGTCTGCAGGCCAGATCTAAGCACCCCATGAGCCAGATTCGGCCCCCTGGCCTTGAGTTTGACACCCCTGATCTACAAGGTTCCAGCCTTTTTATTGCCACAGCTGTTAGGCAAATCACTCAGCAGTTGCTAAATGAATCATGTGGTCACTAAGCAAATCTGGCTTCTGCTTCTGTCAGAAGCCAGATGGGAAGGTGCCAAATGGCAATGCCGGGATACTGCAATTGTCACAAATGTGTGTGTGTGTTACCAATCTTCCAAGTTTTGAGCACATGACTGTTGGGCTATGTGAGAGGACCTAGTGGTAAGTCACAGGTAGGGGTTATCTTTGGGTTGGTATCTACGATACAGGTAGTCCTTGTTCATTTAGTGACCATTCAAAGTTACAACGGCACTGAAAAATGTGACTTGCGACCGTTTTTCACACTTAGGACCATTGCAGCACCCCCATGGTCAGATTGGCAACTGAATTAGAATTAGAATAATAGACTTGGGAGGGACTTTAGAGGTCTTCTAGTCCAGCCTCCTGCTCAGGCAGGAGACCCTATACCAGTGATGGCTAACCTTTTTTGGCTCGCGTGCCAAAAGCGGGGGGAGCACAGGGGGGGTCGTACATAGGTGTGCCACACCCATAATACATACTATAATAATAGTATGTTTGAGCATGGGACTGGACTAGAAGACCTCCAAGGTCCCTTCCAGCTCTATTCTAATTGACTGACCTGAATATACTGGCTGGGGAATTCTAGGAGTTGAAGTCCTCCAGTTTTAAAGTTTCCAAGATTCCTGGCCTAAAGGGAACACTGGAAGTCTTTAAGAAGATGTTGGATAGCCATTTGTCTGAAACAGTATAGGGCAGTGATGGCGAACCTTTTTTTGCTTACGTGCCAAAACGTGGGGAGCGCAGGGGGTCGTGCATGGGCGTGCCACACCCACAATGCCCGACCCTCTGCTTTTGGTGCACTTTTTTCGCCCTCCCCAGGCTCCAGAGGCTTTCTAGGATCCTGGGGAGGGTGAAAACAGCCTCTCTTCCCCACCTCCAGAGGCTTCAGGAGCTTCCCTGAAGCCTCCAGAGGGCGAAAAACGGCCTCAAAAGAAGGCCTAAATCAGCTAGCCAGTGCACACATGCATGCTGGAGTTGATAGGGCAACGCCTCGCGTGCCCTAAGAAATGGTTCCGCGTGCCACCTGTGGCACCCGTGCCATAGGTTCGCCATCACGGCCCTATATTTCAGACAACTGGCTGTCCAATCTCTTCTTGAAAACTTCCGGCTTTGGAAGACCCACAATTTCTGGAGGCAACTGATTCATATACAATACAATACAATAGCAGAGTTGGAAGGGACCTTGTAGGACTTCTAGTCCAACCCCCTGCGTGGGCAGGAACCTTATACCATTTCAGACAAATGGCTATCTAACATCTTCTTAAAGACTTCCAGGGTTGGGGCATTCACAACTTCTGGAGGCAAGCTGTTCCAGAGGTTAATTGTTGTAACTGTCAGGAAATTTCTCCTTAGTTCTAAGTTGCTTCTCTCCTTGATTAGTTTCCACCCATTGCTTCTTGTCCTGCCCCCGGGTGCCTTGGAGAACGTTGGCGGAAGAGGCGGAGGTCCGAGGTGCTGCATAGTTCGGGGGGTAGGTCGTTCCAGAGGGCTGGGCCCGCCACAGAGAAGGCCCTTCCCCTAGGAGTCGCCAACCGGCATTGCCTGGTCGACGGTACCCGGAGAAGGCCCTCTCTGTGGGAGCGGATCGGTCGAAGGGATGTATGGGGCAGGAGGCGGTGTCGTATGTAGCTAGGCCCCGAGCCATGGAGCGATTTAAAGATGGTCGTCAGCACCTTGAAGCGCACCCGAAAGGTCACAGGTAGCCAGTGCAGCTGGCGCAGGAGAGGTGTTATGTGGGATTGCCTTGAGGCACCCATGAACACCCGCGCGGCCGCATTCTGGACTAACTGTAACCTTTGAGTGCACTTCAAGGGGAGCCCCATGTAGAGAGTGTTGCAGCGCAAGTGGCGTATCTGATGTTCCCGCAACTGGCGTATCGGGCAACTGATGTTCCCCGATCCCCTATTGACAAACAAAGTCAATTGGGGAAGCCAGTATCACTTAACCACCGTATTCCTAACTGAACCACTGCAGTGATTCACTTAACCACGGTGGGAAGAAATGTCGTAAAACAGGGCGAAATTCACCTGACAAATGACTGACATAGGCACAGAACGTTGGGCACAATTATGGTCATAAGAAGAGGTGGTATTCTGCCAGTTCGGACTGGTTCACAGAACCAGTAGCGGAAATCAAGGCTGCCCCCCCTCCCGCCCCCCAGCTCTATGGCATTCCATTTAGGCACTTTTTTTTAGCCAAAATTTCAATTTTCAATTTCAATTTATTAGACTTTGATCCCACACCTATCTCCCCGAAGGGACTCAGGGCGGCGAACAGGCAATTAAAATATATATAGACATGTAAATAAATAAAAACATCATAAATACTACAACAATAAAAACTGATTAAATTAGAATACCCTGTGCTAAAATTCAATAAAAACCCACTAATTATATTAATTTAAAAACACAGTCTGAGAAGATGATCTCAGGGGCCTAGGCTAAGCCAGCTTGATGGAAAAAGTGCGTCTTCATATGCTGGCGGAAGAGGCGGACATGCACGGACAGATGTGCAGAGGCGGATGTGCACGGCCGTGCGCACGCTCACATTTCTGAACTGGTAGCAGTGGTGGGCTCCGGATCACGGTGCAACACGGCCCGGCGTCCACCACCTGAACGCGCGCAGCACGCCACAGATGCGTGCAGCGCACGCACGCGTTCTTAACCTCCTGTGACGCTGCCCGACAGGTGCCGTATGCTCCCTGTGCGTGCGTGGAAGCGCCGAAGAGCTCAAATACAGGTAAGGAGGGTGGGCGGGTGGGCCCCTCTGGAGTACCATGCTAGAACGGTACCCAGTGCTCCCAGCAGGCACCGCTATGCCCGTACCGGGGCATACCACCTGCAACCCACCACTGACGGGTAGGGAATTTTAAATTTAAATTTTTATTATTTTAATTAGGGTTAGTTTGGGTTTTTTTTTCCACGTTTTGGCCAATATTTTAATGATGTCTTTTAATTATGCCTTTTAAAAGCTTTTTCTAACTTTTATATATTTGTTTTTATTTGCCCCCCCCCCCAAAAAAAATTTTGCTGGCAAAAAAGCCAACACAATTCTAGGCTGCATAAACAGAGGGATAGAATCTAGATCACGTGAAGTGTTAATGCCACTGTATAATGGTTTGGTAAGGCCACACTTGGAATACTGCATACAGTTTTGGTCGCTACGATGTAGAAAAGAGGTGGAGACTCTGGAAAGAGTGCAAAGAAGAGCAACCAAGATGATGAGGGGACTGGAGACTAAAACATATGAAGAACGGTTGCAGGAGCTGGGTATGTCTAGTTTGATGAAGAGAAGGACCAGGGGAGACATGATAGCAGTGTTCCGATATCTCAGGGGTTGCCACAAAGAAGAGGGAGTCAAACTATTCTCCAAGGCACCTGAGGGCAGAACAAGAAGCAATGGGTGGAAACTAATCAAGGAGAGAAGCAACTTAGAACTAAGGAGAAATTTCCTGACAGTTAGAACAATTAACCTCTGGAATAGCTTGCCTCCAGAAGTTGTGAATGCCCCAACCCTGGAAGTCTTTAAAAAGATGTTAGATAGCCATTTGTCTGAAATGGTATAAGGTTCCTGCCCACGCAGGGGGTTGGACTAGAAGACCTACAAGGTCCCTTCCAACTCTGCTATTGTATTGTATTGTATTTTGGCTGTACACCACCCTGAGTCCTTCGGGAGTAGGGCGGTATAAAAAAACCAATAAACCTTAAACTAAACGTAAGGTAGGTGAATATCACCCCTGGTCGTAAGTCGAGGACTAACATGTACTGGGGGTGTGTGTGTGCTGGACATGCAGCTGTCCACCTCATTAGGGGGCCCAAGCTAAATCCCACAAGCAGGGAGGGCAGGGTTGGGGGGAATTGGCACCAGCTCTGCATCAATAAGTAATGGCCCTGTACAATTCAACCTATGGAGAGCAGAATCATCATTTTTAATATAGCCCGGAGTAATAGAGCACTGCCTAAATTCTTCAAGAAAAATAGCCACTTCAGGGACTTGGCTCCATCCCGTCAATAGAAACTTGGTGCCAGATAATGGCTTTAGTCATTGTCTTCCTCCCCGGAGACCAGGAGGAAAACCATCAAGGGAGGTTGACAAGATTTGGAGAAAGGCAGCCATCGCTCGCGATTATTGGACGCGAAGTTGCTGTCGTGTCACAACGCTCAGCTGCTTGTCCACTTTCGAAGGAAGGGGCCGTTCCCCTCCCATTATTTTCCGCCGAGTAAACACATTTGGGGGAGACGTGGATGGATGACGCCCTCATGGCGAGGAACAGGGATCAAAAGGCAAAGCTTTTCTGAATTGCCCACTCTGGGTCCCGTCTCTTTACCGCCACAAAGGCATTTTTGCAAAGGGATCAAGGAAACGCTGCGTTCTGTTTCTACCGCCGGCTCAGTTCTACCGTACAGGCAAGTCCTCGGCTGACAAGGGTTCGTTTAGGGACCGTTCCAAGCTACAACGGCACCCCTGAATCTCCACCCCTTTTTGCCAACCGTTGATCAAATAGGTTCCAGGTTGGATCATATTCTGTATCTTCTTTCTGTTTGATTTTCAGTATAAGTCCGTCCATTTCTGCACAATCTAAAGGCTCCCCTTGCACATACGTGCTAGTCGTTCCTGACTCTAGGGGGCGGTGCACATCTCCGTTTCAAAGCCGAAGAGCCAGCGCTGTCCGAAGATGTCTTCGTGGTCATGTGGTCGGCATGAAGGCGCACAGAACGCTGTTCCCTTCCCACCAAAGGTGGTTCCTATTTTTCTACCTGCATTTTTTACATGCTTTCGAACTGCTAGGATGGCAGAAGCTGGGACAAGTCACGGGAGCTCCCTCCGTTACGCGGCGCTAGGGATTCGAACCTCTGAACTGCCGACCTTTCCGATCGACAAGCTGAGTGTCTTGACCACTGAGCTCCCGCATCCCATTCTGCACATTCTAGTATCTTCTTAATTATCTTTAAATGTTTTTTTTCCTTTTTTTTCCAATATTGTGCAAAGAGAATTCTCGCTGCTGTAATATTAAATACATACTTTTCTTATCACGTTTTTCTGATTTTATCCCTAATGAAAACGGTACAGGTTTAAAATCTATATTGTTTCCCTATTATCTTTTCTAGCCATCTGTGTAAAATTTTTGCCTAATATTTTTTTTTGCTTTAACCCAAGTCACATGTGATTGCTTCTTGAACAACTGCCTTACTTAGCAACAGACTACCTGTACACCTGCAAAACCAAGAGGGAGCACTCTACACAGAGTCCTCAACTTAACAACCATTTAAAGTTACAAGGCAATGAAAAAAATGACTTGTGACCGGTGTTTTTTTTCACATAACCGTGGCAGCATCTCCACAGTCACATGGTCAAAACTCAAACGTTGG
Source organism: Rhabdophis nuchalis (assembly GCA_039707465.1). Taxonomy (NCBI): domain Eukaryota; kingdom Metazoa; phylum Chordata; class Lepidosauria; order Squamata; family Natricidae; genus Rhabdophis; species Rhabdophis nuchalis. The sequence continues at coordinate 402,913,915 of CM077643.1, forward strand.
GCAACCGGCTCATATTTATAACGGTTGCAATGAGCCTGGGTCACGTGATCCCCTTCTGCAACCTTCTGGCAAGCGAAGTTCTAGGCTGCATCAACAGAGGGAGAGAATCAAGATCATGTGAAGGGTTAATATCACTTTATAAGGCCTTGGTGAGGCCACACTTGGAATATTTGCATCCAGTTTTGGTCACCACGATGTAGAAAAGACGTGGAGACTCTGGAAAGAGTGCAGAGAAGAGCAACAAAGAGGATTAAGGGGATAGAGGCTAAAACATATGAAGAACGGTTGCAGGAACTGGGGATGTCTAGTTTAATGAAAAGAAGGACCAGGGGAGACATGATAGCAGTGTTCCAATATCTCAGGGGTTGCCCCAAAGAAGAGGGAGTCAAACTATTCTCCAAAGCACCTGAGGGCAGAACAAGAAGCAATGGGTGGAAACTAATCAAGGAGAGAAGCAACTTAGAACGGAGGAGAAATTTCCTGACAGTGAGGACAATGAATCAGTGGAACAAAAGTTGCCTCCAGAAGTTGTGAATGCCCCAACACTGGAAGTCTTTAAGAAGATGTTGGATAGCCATTTGTCCCAAATTGTATAGGGCTTCTGCCTAGGCAGGGAGTTGGACTAGATGACCTCCAAGGTCCCTTCCAACTCTGCTATTGTATTGAAGTCAATGGAGAAGCCGGATTCACTTAGTGACTCTAAGAGAATTAATAGATACAGAACATTTCTGTCCCCAGCAAACTTAGATCCATAGGGTTATCAGTGCATGTAACATAGATGTTTGTGCGGGTATCACCACCGCTGTCAAGCAAAACTCTGTCACTCACTTAACAACTGCAGTGATTCACTTAACCATTTTGACAAAAAAAGTTGTAAAACAGGGGCAAAACTCACTTAACAACTGTTTTGCTTAGCAACAGAAATAGTGGGCTCAATCGTGGCCGTACGTCGAGGCACTAATGAGGTACTAATACTAATAAGGTACTAGTACCACTCTATAAAACCTTAGTAAGATCACACCTAGAAAAACTGCATCCAGTTTTGGTCACCACACCATAAAAAAGATGTGGAGACTCTAGAAAGAGTGCAGAGAAGAGTAACCAGGATGATGAGGGGATTGGAGGCTAAAATATATGAAGGACGGTTGCAGGAACTGGGCATGGCTAGTCTAGGGAAGAGAAGGACCAGGGGAGACATGATAGCAGAGTTCCTATGTTTGAGGGGCTGCCACAGAGAAGAAGGGGGTCAAGCTATTCTCCAAAGTACCTGAAGGCCGGACAAGGAATAATGGATGGAAACTGACCAAGGAGAGATTCAACCTAGCAATAAGGAGAAATTTCCTGACAGTGAGAACAATCAACCAATGGAACAGAAGTTGCCTTCAGAAGTTGTAGGAGCTTCATCCCTGGAGGCTTTCAAGAAGAGATTGGACAGCCGTCTGTCAGAAATGGTGTAGGGTCTCCTGCTTGGACAGGGGGTTGGACTGGATGACCTACAAGGTCCCTCCCAACTCTGTTAAATCGGTTGTTATCGACTACCTGCATTCAATACGCTGCATCTTGGTGAGGCAAGCATTCAGAGGCTTGGCCAATGGCAAGAAGAAAAAAACGGTGAGGTCATCTCTCTTATCAATATATGTCAAGATTACCACTCAAGTCCAAAGGACGCATTAAAGCGCATTAAATAACTGTGCTAGCTGTGCAAAAAATAATAATAATCGTGAGGTGAAGGAAGAATTATTTGGAAATGCAGTCAGCAAGTTAAACGAACGGAAACGCTCGGTGGCTTCACTGCATTATCGCAACCCATCCAAATAACTCGGCCTGAAATAAATCAAGATAGAATATGACAATCAATGCAAGCATATTTCACAAAGCCACCACGGATCTACCCTAAAGCGCTCCTTCAATTACATGTATATATATATATATATATATTAAAAAAGCCCTTTGCCGTTTTTGCTTTCAATAATGGAAGCATAACATACAGTACGTAAATACACCCCCACAAGCAAATAGCCTACGGTAAATATCTGTTCAGCTAATGCAGAGGACCTGGCATTTTAATGAAGGTTTAATCTGAAAGGTTGAGATTTTCAAAGGCAAGTCTGTGGCACGCTGATTAGAAAAATAACTTTTGTTCAGTGTTGGGGCCTATTGGTGGCAATTGCAGATCGACAGATCGACCGATGTTTCCCATTAAAAAAATATAATAAGTCAACAACGAACAGAAAAGCAGCTTCCAGTATTATAATTTTTGTTGTGGTGGCTCAGTTGTTAAGTCGTGTTTTGACTTTTCACGAACCCCCCCCCCCCCATGGACCATAGCACGCCAGCCCCCCTTTTGATAACAGGTAGCCTTCAACTTATAGACCACAACTGAGCCCAAAATGTATGTTGTTAAGTGAGAAGTTTGTTAAGTGACGTTAATTTAATGACTTTTCTCACTTCATTTGTTAAGTCAATCTCTGTAGTTGTTAAATTAGTAACACGGTTGTGAAGCGAATCTGGTTTCCTCCTTGACTTGGCTTGTCAGGAGGTTTCAGATCATATGACCCCGGGACACTGCAACCGTCATAAATGCGAATCAGTTGGTCAAGCATCCAAATGTAAATCATGTGATGCTGCAAGGGTGATCAATGTGAAAAATTAATAATACAATAGCAGAGTTGGAAGGGACCTTGGAGGTCTTCTAGTCCAACCCCCTGCCTAGGCAGGAAACCTTATACCATTTCAGACAAATGGTTATCCAACATCTTCTTGAAGACTTGCAGTGTTGGGGCATTCACAACTTCTGGAGGCAACTTCTGTTCCACTGATTCATTGTCCTCACTGTCAGGGAATTTCTCCTCGGTTCTAAGTTGCTTCTCTCCTTGATTAGTTTCCACCCATTGCTTCTTGTCCTGCCCCCAGGTGCCTTGGAGAATAGTTTGACTCCCTCTTCTTTGTGGCAACCCCTGAGATATCGGAACACTGCTATCATGTCTCCCCTAGTCCTTCTCTTCATCAAACTAGACCTACCCAGTTCCTGCAACCGTTCTTCATATGTTTTAGCTTCCAGTCCCCTAATCATCTTGGTTGCTCTTATCTGCACTCTTTCCAGAGTCTCCGCATCTTTTCTACATCGTGGTGACCAAAACTAAATGCAAATATTCCATGTCTGGCCTTACCAAGGCATTATAAAGTGGTCATAAGTAAAATTGTCATAAGTAACTTTGTCCGTTGTAAACTTCAAAATGCCACTAAGCAAACTGTGGTAAGTCAAGGATTACCCGCATGTGACTGTGACACAAAACTCACTTAAGGACTGTCTTGCTTATAGCAAGGGAAATTTGAGGCTTCGTTGTGAATCCTAACTCCAGGACTAGCTGCCGTGACAAGGCACCGCTGTTGCCTTCGAAAACCTGCTTTTCAATCCCTTTGCGAATCATCAGTCAGGATCCTTCGCTGACAGTTCATGTCCAGCCATGGAGAGAAACTGACACCTATTGGTAACTTTCAGATTATCCCAAACGGATTGCTGTGATTTCTTCAGCCCTCCCCTCCTCCTCTTTGAAAGCAAGCTGCTTCCAATTTTTACAGTGGGCCGCACGGAAATGTTGCAACCCAGAGACTTAAGTCAATCCAAGGCATGTCTTCTCGCGCGCGCCCCCCCCCACAAACCTTCCACCCCACCACAGTAAATTCTGAGCATACTTAGCTGCAGCTTTCCTTTTAAGGTCAAAACCTTAAGCTTGGGATCCCAGCATCTTTTTAGTGCAGTGGGAGCCTATCGGTAAACAAACATACATCAAGGCCAGCCAAGCTGGACCTTTTCAAGAAGGTTAGAAAGAGCTGTGACTGAACATCTGGGGCAAGAGGCAGATAGATAGATATTTGCTGCTTCTTTGAAGACAGTTGGCATTTGGGGGGGGGATTTTTGGCCTCTGAACTGGGCTACTTACTCTCTTCCTACGGAAGTCGAAAAGAGCATGTGAAAGTTGACAGCCCCGTTTCTTGTTTATAAATGGATGGCCTTACTTCCCCCACTCGGCCTGCAAGTCTCCCTTAGCAGAAAAAAAATAGGAATTTCGGATAGTTTTGATAACAATAGCCCTTAGACTTATATACCGCTTCACAGTGCTTTAAAGCCCTCTCAAAGCGGTTTTTACAGCGTCAGCCTCTTGCCCCCAACAATCTGGGTCCTCATTTTACCCACCTCGGAAGGATGAGTCAACCTTGAGCTGGTCAGAATCGAACTCCTGACAGTGAGCAGAGTTTGCCAACAATCACAATAGCACTTAGACTTATATACTGTCTCACAGTGCTTTTACAACCCTCTCTAAGCGATTTACAGAGTCAGCCTGTTGGGCCCTTATTTTACCTACCTCGGAAGGATGGAAGGCTGAGTCAACCTTGAGCCTGGTGAGATTTGAACTGACAAATTGCAGCTAGCAGGCAGCTGAAGTAGCCTGCAGTACTGCACACTCTAACCACTGCGCCACTGTGGCTCTACACCTATAGTACCAAAGGTGTAGCTAGGATTGCTCTTGTAGAACAGTGTTTCCCAATCTTGGCGAATTGAAGGTGAGTGGACTTCACGTCCCAGAATTCTCAGCAATGTGGAATTCTGGGAGTTGAAGTCCATATACCTAGAAATTGTCAGAGTTAGGAAACCGTGTTCTAGGGTAAAAATTGAAGGCACGCTTAATCTAAGGTTATCCTTTCCACGGGCAACAATTCCAAATTAGTGATGATATATATAGCCAGCCTCACTTAACAACTCAGGTTACTAACTGAACAACTGCTGTGATTCACTTAGGAACTATGGAAAGAAATGTTGTAAAAGGGGGCAAAGCAAAACTCACTTAACTGTCGCACTCAACAACAGAAATGTGGGGCTCAATTGTCTGTCATACGTCAAGGACTAGCTGTAGTACAGAAGTCAATGAGAAGTAATTTCGGACACTTACTTGTGACAAAGAACTTCTTAGTGAAAGTGCAGCTGTCGAAGGCAGCAATCTTCTCTTGCAAGACAACAACAAGAATCCTGGAAAATACACAAACACACATTTGTGCAAAGTAAAGACCAGTGCAAAATGCTCTAAAACTCTGCTTCCAATTTTGTAAGATGATCACCCAACAGATCCTTGCAGGTAAATCATTTTTACAAGAGAAACCGGAGTGAAGGAATACAGATTATGAGAAAACCTATGATTAGGGATATGGTGTGCGCACATGTCTTATCTGTTTGCATGCATGTGTAGTATCCGTCTGTACATAGGTTTATTTTTATATGTTTGTTTTGAAGAGGAAAATATGTTCTTACTTAGATATCACTTCCGGAATTCGTGCTTGCGAAGCAGTGGTGGGTTTCAAATTTTTTTAGAACCTACTCTCTAGGTGTGGCCTATTTTGTGGGCGTGGCTTGGCAGTCATTTGACAGGGTGGGAGTGGCCAACTTGTAAAATGTGGTGAAACTCATTTAACAACGCTCTTGCTTAGCAACCAAAATTTGGGGCTCAATTGTGATGATAAATTCTCTTTCTTTCTTTCTTTCTCTTTCTTTCTTTCTTTCTTTCTTTTTCTTTCTTTCCTTTCTTACTTTCTGCCTTCCTTTCCTTTCCTTCCCATTGGGTTACCGGCAGCAGCAGGCCAGACTTACTTCTGGGTCCGCCGGTGGAACCCCCTCTCACCGGCTCTCTAAATTTCACCATCCGGCTCTTGCGAGTAGGTGCGAGCCTGCAGAAACCCACCACTGTTGCGAAGGGGAAAAAAATGAAACTTGGATTTTGGTTTTGGTTTTCTTTTTGTCTTTCTCCTTGTATCTCATACCCCCCTTTGTATTTTATATTTTGTATAATAAAACAAAAATGATATTTGGAAGTATTTGTGGGTTTAGATGCTCAGGAAGTTGAGAAGAGAACCATGCCTTATTTCCATCTTGAGAAAAACAATCCACGTTACACAAAGTCCTTCAACGTGATATTTCGGTATATTGGCTACCAGTGCAGTTTTCGTAAGCTGCCTCGAACAGCCAAGATTAAACTTGACAGAAGTTGTTTTATTGCTTCTTTTTTTTTAGAGAGAGAAGGGGGGGGGAGGGGGGACATTAATCAGAATTTCAGTTTACATGAGGAAAATAAAACTAGTTTTTACCAGGGGCCAGATAATTTGCTTTAACTTACTTCTGTGCAACTTTTACGGTATTTATAAATAAAAACATAAAAGTGCAGTTGAAACATGATGTGATTTTAAATGTGTATTTCTAAGGCACAGAAAAGAAAGGATAGAAATGTGTGTTAATATTAAATTAAAAAATACAACAAAACAATACCAACTCCTCTCTAGCTTTCTTTCTTTCTTTCTCTCTCTCTCTCTCTCTTTCTGATTTTCTTTTTTCCTTCTATCCACATTTTTATGTTGTTTGTTTTCTTTCTTTCCTTTCTTCCTTCCTTCTATCCATTTTTCTTTTCTATATATTCCTTTCTCCCTCCCTTTTTTTTTCTTCCTTCCATCCATTTTCTTTCCTTCTCTCTATATTCCCTTTTTTCCTTTCTCTTTTTCCCTTTCTCCCTTCCTTCCTTCTTTCCACCTCCCTTCCTTCCTTTTTCTTTCTCTCTCTATATTCCTTCTTTTCCTTCTCTTTTTCTTTCTCCCTTTCTCCCTTCCTTTCTTCCTTCTCTCCACCTTCCTGCCTTCCCTTTCATTCCTTCTTTCGTACCCTACTCGGTGGTCTTGAACAATGAGGGTCAGCAAAGATGTATGCCGTAGGCAGTCAACAGTAGATTCGAGAGAGTGAAATTTTCAGTCGTGTAGCATGACAGGTTTTCGATATTCAGAAACAATTAGGGCACCCAGGAAGGCGGGGAGGGTGTGTGTTTGTGGCGTGAGATTGTACCTTGTTAACAAAACTGGCATTATAACTCATGTAATTTTTTTAAAACACTCATTTGCCCCAGCAGTTCAGATTGAAAATCCATCAAAAGCACCCAGTATATTAATCTGAAAAGTGTTTCATCCTCAAAAATAATCATATTGCTGCTTTTTTTTTTTATTGCAAATCTGCTGGGCCTAATAGCCAGCCCTTATTTGCTAAAAGTGTTTTCCCTTGCTTTGACCTCCGCTGCCTTCCATACAATGGAATTAAGAGGAGGCGAGGGGGGTTGGGGGGGGGGGGAAATCACTTTATATAATTACCAGGACATGAAACGTAAAGACAAAATGTACCAAACAAAATCTCAAGAAATGGGGGGCGGGGGGGAGGCAACGGGGAGCTGGGTTTGAGGGGTTCTCAAACAAGAGATCCTCCTTTTCACCACTGAGAAGACAAGCCTCTCGTTTATGTCCGCAGTCCTTCAAGTCATCTCTCTCCCTTTGGCTCTTTAGAGAATTTCCCGGGAGAAAATTGTTTCCGAAAACGGCTTTATAACAGAACGAGGCTATTCACTCTTTTTGAGTCCATAATATTTGCTCTCTCCTTATTACAAACTTAATACAATACAATAGCAGAGTTGGAAGGGACCTTGGAGGTCTTCTAGTCCAACCCCCGCGTAGGCAGGAAGCCCTATACCCGTGATGGCGAACCTATGGCGCGGGTGACACAGGTGGCACACGGAACCATTTCTCAGGGCACGCGAGGCATTGCCCTGTCAGCTCCAGCGCGCATGTGTGTGCTGGCCAGCTGATTTAGGCCTTCTTTTGTTTTGAAAGAGTTTTATTGGGTTTTACAATTTTTTTACAAATAGGGTAAGGGTCTGGTGTCACAAAGATATTGTGAGAACCTTCATGTCGAAGTCGTTGACCCCTTCCGAGGCTTCATAACAAAATATAGATAATACATTAAATTTTCATTTGTACTACAAAGTGGAAAGAAATGCAAATATATCATTGTAAAAACTTATGCTAGCAATCATGTATAAACATCCAAACAAAAGTTATACTATACTGAAATAAAGTCACTTTTGAGATCTAAGTCTTTTGGCAATTGTGTCTTCTTCTCCCTGGCCCCCAGTGGGCGGGGCCGCGGCACCCTCTGCTCCCCCATTTTCATCCTCCAGGATTGAGGAATGTTTTTTAAGAAAGGCGATTTAGGCCTTCTTTTGAGGCCATTTTTCGCCCTCTGGAGGTTTCCGGGAAGCTCCTGAAGCCTCTGGAGGTGGGGGTGAGGGCTGTTTTCACCCTCCCCAGGCTCCTAGAAAGCCTCTGGAGCCTGGGGAGGGCGAAAAAAGTGCACCAAAAGCAAAGGGTCGGGCATTATGGGTGTGGCACGCCCACCTGTGCTCCCCACGCTTTTGGCACGTGAGCAAAAAAAGGTTCGCCATCACTGCCCTATACTGTTTCAGACAAATGGCTATCCAACATCTTCTTAAAGACTTCCAGTGTTCCCTTTAGGCCAGGAATCTTGGAAACTTTAAAACTTGTGGACTTCAACTCCTAGAATTCCCCAGCCAGTATATTGAGGTCAGACAATTAGAATAGAGCTGGAAGGGACCTTGGAGGTCTTCTAGTCCAGTCCCATGCTCAAACATACTATACTATTTCAGATGTGGCTGTCTTTCTTCTTAAAAACCTCCACTGATGGAGCAACCACACCTTCTGGTGGCAAGCTGGTTAACTGTCCTCACTGTTAGGAAGTTTCTCCTTAATTCCAGGTTGCGTCTCTCCTTGATTAGTTTCCGCCCATTGTTTCTTGTCCTGCCTTCTGATGCTTTGGAAAATAAGGTGACCACCTTTACTCTGTGGCACAAGCCCACTTGTGAATGCCCCAACACTGGAGGTCTTTAAGAGGATGTTGGATAGCCATTTGCCTGAAATGGTATAGGGCTTCCTGCCTAGGCAGGGGGTTGGACTAGAAGACCTCCAAAGTCCCTTCCAACTCTGCTATTGTATTGTAGCCCCTCAAATACTGTCACCATCATGTCATCCCTTCTTTTCTCTAGACTGGCCATACCCAAATTCCTGCAACCGTTCTTCACCTATTTTAATCGCCAGGCTTTTAATCGTCTCAGCTGCTCTTCTTTGCATCTTTCCCCCAGTCTCAACATCTTTTTGAGATGAGAAGGTTTTTTTCCCCCTGCCTTTCCATTTAAATAGATTTATGCATTAAAACAAGCCAATCTGGGCCTTTTAACAGATTAACAGAGTTGGAAGGGACCTTGCAGGTCAATGCCGGCTGTCGGAGAAGGCGAAGGGGTAGGGCCTTCTCTGTGGCAGGGCCCACCCCCTGGAACGACCTGCCCCCCGACCTTCGCACTATCACGGACCTTCCCCTCTTTCGCCGCTCACTCAAGACTCATTTCTTCCAGCAAGCTGGACTAGCCTAGAATTTTAGACCTCACATACGCCAAAACTCCAACCAAACTAGTAAATGGTTAATAGATTAATGGGAATTTTAGTACAAGTTAATTTAATTAATTTTAATTCTTTTATTGTATGTGTTATTATTTATTATGGTAGATTTATCTGTACACCGCCCTGAGTCCATTTCGATGGAGATAAACGCGATTTGCAAATCGAAATAAAATAAATCTAGCCCAGCCCGCCTGCCCAAGCAGGAGACCCTACACCTAGCCTCTACCTAGGATCGAACTCACAACCTCCTGCTTGTGAGGCAAGAGCTCCACCTCTGTGCCACAGCAGCTTTTCTTTCAGCGAATCTAGCCACATTCAACCCAGGTAGTTGAAACAACACGAAGTGACTGCAATCAAGGCTGAGAGCTTCAGAAACACTGGATGGGAAAGGCTGTTTGGAGATCAAAAGGAGTTGTTGTTTTTTTTACCTTCGGTTGCAGTGGAGATCGTAAATAGGTGTTTTGAACTGCACGGATTTGACTGCTTCCCCTGTTCTCAGAGAATGGAGATCCACGCAGCAGTAAGGAGGGCTGGTCCTGAAAGAGAAACCAAGGAAATTTAGATCTGCGGTTCTCTACTTAAATAGCCTGCTGTTAAAAAGGCTTGCTGGGTTTTATTTATTTATTTATTATTTGGATTTATAAACCGCTCCCTTTCCCCGAAGGGACTCGGGGGCGGCGCACAGGAAGTTAAAAAACATATAAACATTACAATTATAAATAATTAAAACCGAATTAAATAATTATCCCCCGTGCTAAAATTTTAAAATCATTAAAACTGTTAACCCCGTTTAAAACCCAATTAAAACAATTTGAACTTCAGACTATAGGCTAAGTGAAATAGATTAGGCCAGACCGGCCTGATGGAAAAAATAGGTCTTTAATTTCTGGCGGAAGGAGCGGAGGTCCGTAGTTGTTCTAAGATCGGAGGGGTAGGTCGTTCCAGAGGGTTGGGCCCACCACAGAGAAGGCCCTTCCCCTGGGCGTCGCCCGCTGGCATTGCCTAGTGGACGGCACCCGGAGAAGTCCCTCTCTGTGAGAGCGAATCGGCCGAAGGGATGTACGGGGTAGGATGCGATCCTGCAGATAACTAGGTCCCGTGCCATGGAGCGCTTTAAAGGTGGTAATCAACACCTTGAAGCGCACCCGAAAGGCCACAGGTAGCCAGTGCAGCTCGCGCAGGAGCGGTGTTACATGGGAGTACCTAGATCAGGAGTGTCCAAACTTGAGAACTTTAAGACTTGTGGACTTCAACTCCCAGAATACCCCAGCCAGCATGGCTGGCTAGGGAATTCTGGGAGTTGAAGTCCGCAAGTCTTAAAGTCCCCAAGTTTGGACACCCCTGACCTAAAGGTTCCCAAGATTGCCCGCGCGGCCGCATTCTGGACTAGCTGTAGTCATCCTTATGAAGGTTGATAGGCAGGATCAGAAGGAAAAAGAGTCCTTCTGGGTTACTCCTCCCCCCACCCCCCCACCCCGTTTTTTATTTTTATGGTATGAAGTACAAAAAAAGAAAAGAGGAAATGAAGGGAAGGAAAGAGAACGGTAAATGGGGGTGTGAAATACAAGGGGGAAGAGAAAAAGGAAGAAAAGGAGGCACTTTTGGGGGGCTGGGGGCTTACTTAAAGGGAAAAAGAGAGCAAGGCAAAAATGCAATCATCTAAAATAGATAAAAAACAGAGATTAAAACATTCTGCTAAGTATAAATATAATAGATTTTTCTATATAAAATAGAAAAATATGATAACGGGAATTTGTATTTAATATTGCACATTTTGACGGCAGCAAGAATTGTATTTGCACAGCAGTGGTGGGTTTCAATTTTTTTTAGAACCTACTCTCTAGGTGTGGCCTATTTTGTGGGCGTGGCTTGGCAGTCATGTGACAGGGTGGGAGTGGCCACCTTTTAAAATGTGGTGAAACTCATTTAACAATGCTCTTGCTTAGCAAGAAAAATTTTGGGCTCAATTGTGATAAATTCTTTCTCTTTCTTTCTTTCTTTCTTTCTTTCTTTCTTTCTTTCTTTCTTTCTTTCTTTCTTTCTTTCTTTCTTTCTTTCTTACTTACTTACTTACTTACTTACTTACTTACTTACTTACTTTCTGCCTTCCTTTCCTTTCCTTCCCATTGGGTTACCGGTAACGGCAGGCCAGACTTACTTCTGGGTCCGCCGGTGAAACCCCCTCTCACCGGCTCTCTAAATTTCACCATCCAGCTCTTGCGAGTAGGTGCGAGCCTGCAGAAACCCACCACTGTTGCACAGTATTGAGGAAACCCCAAGAGAAGTTGTAATTTTAAAAAAATATGAGTTTGTGCAGAGATGGATAGATTGACATTAAGGATAAAAGAGAAGGAAGATACAGAATAAATTTCAAGTATGGGATTCATTTTATAAATGGCTGGATAACAGAAGTAGACATCAAGAGCTGGGAAAGCATTAATATGTAAGCAATTGACCCAGACAAAACACTGTTCGCAAAGTACTTATGGGTGTTAAATGAAAATGTACAAATAAACTATTTTTTAAAAAAGAGATTAAAACTGTCACCCTAGAAACACTAGCGCAAAATAACAACCATGAATTTAAAAATGGCCTACTTACAATCACAACTAAGTCCAAAATTTCTATCCTAAGCAAGGCAGTTGTTAAGTGAGTTTTGTCCCAGTTTACCACCTCTCCTGCCACAGTTGTTCAGTGAAGCGCTGCAGTTGTTAAGTTAGTATCCCTATTAAGTAAATCTGCTTTCCCTGTTGACTTTGCCAGTCAGAAGCTCACGAAAGGTGGTCGTGTGACCCCAGGACACGGCATCCGTCAGAAATACATGCCAGTTTCTAAGCCTTTGAATTTTGACCACGTGACCATGGGAATGTTGCAACAGTTGCTAGTATGAAAAACAATCGTAGGTCTTTTTTTCCCCAGTGCTGTTGTAACTTCGGTCACTAAACAAATGGCTGTAAGTCAAGGACTTATACTTAAAAGGGGGAAGGCACAAGGGATCAGAGGTGGTATTCAGCAGGTTCTGATTGGTTCTGGAGAACCGGGAGCGGAAATTTTGTGTAATTCGGAGAACCGGCAAATGCCACCTCTGGCTGGCCTCGCCCCCATCTGTTCTCTGCCTCCTGAGTCCCAGTTCAGGAGGGAATGGGGTCCCAGATCAGGAGGGAATGGGGATTTTGCAGTATCCTTCCCCTGCCATCCCCACCAAGCCATGCCACAGATCCAGTAGTAAAAAAGTTTGAATCCCACCACTGCAAGGGATGATTAAGAAAATTGGAGAACACCAATGGCTTTTTTAGGCTCCAAGAAGATCGCAGAAGCGGGTTCCAGGTAAATGTTTGGGGTGATGTTATGCCAATTATTAGGACTGGCCATTAATGGAGAAACTGGGTGCCAGAGAGCCAATCTTCTTTTACAGCTTGTGAAGTCAGGAAGAAAGAGAGGCTGTTTATGGTCATTTCCCACAATTCTCAAGGAAAACAGAGTCCTGGAGAGGAAATGACTTTGCTTGGTTTTCCTTTAAGCCAGTGGTAGTCAACCTGCTCCCTGCAGCCCACTAGTGGGTGTTCCAGCTTTCATGGTGGGCGTTAGGGATTTTGTCCGATACTGAAGCACTTTCCTTTTTTTAATTTAATTGACTTCCCTACTTTATAAATCACCATGACTGTGGAACCGGTGGGCGTTTAGAAAAGTGTTGGGGAATTCACAACTTCTGGATGCAACTTCTGTTCCACTGATGAATTGTTCTCACTGTCAGGAAATTTCTCCTTAGTTCTAAGTTGCTTCTCTCCTTGACTAGTTTCCACCCATTGCTTCTTGTTCTACCCTCAGGTGCCTTGGAGAATAGCTTGACTCCCTCTTCTTTGTGGCAACCCCTGAGATATCGGAAGACTGCTATCATGTCTCCCCTAGTCCTTCTTTTTATTAAACTAGACATGCCCAGTTCCTGCAACCGTTCTTCATGTTTTGGCCTCCAGTCCCCTAGTCCTCTTTGTTGCTCTTCTCTGCACTCTTCCTAGATTCTCCACATCTTTTCTACATCGTGGCGACCAAAACTGGATGCCGTATTCCAAGTGTGGCCTTCCCAAGGCCTTATAAAGTGGTATTAACCCTTCACGGGATCTTGATTCTCTCCCTCTGTTGATGCAGCCTAGAACTGTGTTGGCTTTTTTGGCAGCTGCTGCCCACGGCTGCCTCCTATTTCAATGGTTGTCCACTAGGACTCCAAGATCCCTTCCACAGTTACCGCTATTGAGCAAGGTACCACCTATACTGTACCTGTGCATTTGGTTTTTCTTGCCTAAATGTAGAACCTGACTTTTTTGTGAAAATCCAGCTTTCTTTTAACAGAAGGGGGCGAAAGAGATGACGGCGGGTGCCAGTTTCGCAAGTCAGGGAGGAAAAAAGAGCTTTGATGTGGTCATTCGCAGGACACCTATTTTCTCTTCCTTTCCTCTTGGAAAGTTTGGCCATTTCTAGGCTCCGCCCGCAGTAAAAGTTGCCGAGAATGAGCAGCTGTGTCAATACCTCCCAAGAAATATCAAAAAGAAGGGATTCACTAGAGCTAGCTGTAGACAAATGGGAGATTAAGGGCATAAACCTGCCCTTTCAAGCTTTCTAAAAATACGCTGGAAGAGATAATTGCATATCTACAAGAGGAGAAAAACTCTCAGCCCAAAGTAAAACAAAAACTGGGGCAAACTTTAGGAAAGACAGATGTTCTGTGCATGAAATTTAGCTGTGTTTTTTTTTAACTATGAAGACTTCATCCTGTGTCATCTCAAAACATTACAGGTAAGTCCTTGACATACAACCGTTCGCTTAGTGACTGCTCGAATTTACAACGGCACAGAAACAAGTGAGTTATTGCCGTTTTTCACACTTACGGGCTGTTCTGACCGAGGCATTCCCAAAAAGCAGGAGGAGGCAGAGTCCTGCTCCCGACAAAACCCCTTTTTATTCAACGAATGTGAATTCCTCTCCTTCGCCTTCAGCAAAGGCCTGGTAAACAGTCTTTCAAAGGAATATTTAGGACCACAGACCTTATCTAGCTTGGCAAGCTGCCACGTAAATATTGTCCAAATGAGATGCTGTGCTAGGGAAGACTGGGCACAGAGTGTCTGAGATTCACGGGCAGATCTTCACACTCCTGAAACGAATTGTTTCCTGCAAAGGCCCCTTCCCCTCTCGCTCTTCTTTTATTCCCTATGGGAGGGGCCATTCACCGTCCACCTGTGGCTTTACTCCCAGTTTGACCCTGATTTCTTAGCTGTTCTTTTCTTCTGGCAGCTCTGCGCATGCGCACATTGGGAACAGGCTCCAGCTGCTCCTCTGCCTCACTGCTGTCTAGCTCCGAAGGCAGCTGAGAACTGCCAGAAGGCCCTGGCCTCCTCTCTGCCTCCGACGCAGAGCCCTCATCCGAACCACCAGGACTGGCCCATGTTCTTCCCCAACCTCTTCATTGTCTGACTCTGCTACAAGGCTCCACTGGCTGCCTTGCATCCCCATGATCTCGTGGTCAAAACTTGGACTCTTGGCGACTGTCATTGTTTTTCTGCATGAATACAGGTAGTTTTCAACTGTCAATCATAACTGAACCCCAAATTTCTGTGCTTAAGTGAGACCATTGTTACGTGCCGTTTTGCCCCATTTTATGACCTTTCCTACCGCAGCTGTTAAGGGAATCACTGCAGTGATTAAAGTTAGTGACACAGTTGCTAAATGAATCTGGCCTCCCCATTGACTTTGCTGGTCAGAAGGTTGCAAAAGGGGAATCGCATGACCCTGGGGCATGGCAACCGTCATAGATGTGAGTCAGTTGCCAAGCATCTGAATTTTGAGCATGTGGCCATAGGGATGCTGCGACGGTCGTAAGTGTGAAAAAAATGGCCGTAAGTTATTTTTTTCCCCATGCCACTGTGACTTTGAATTGTCCCTCAACGGTCACTGCTTTAAGAGCAGAAGAAGCTTCTTGGAGGAGAAGCGAAAGATCTTCAAAGAAAAACCTGCACTACTCAAGTGACCCTGAGAAGACTGACCAACCTCCAGGGGGCCTCAACGTCTCTCTAAAGCAGGGGTCCCCAACCCCTGGGCTGCAGACCGGTGCCGGTCCGTGGCTTGATAGTAACGGGGCCGGCGTGAGCGGCGGAGAGAGTAGCGCAACTCTTAGGAAAGTGTAGCAAACGCTCCGCTATCCTGGCGGCTGGCCGGGGTGCTCCCCAGGGGCAGGACGGGGGCAACGGCTGCATTGGGGGGGTTCGGGGCACCACCCGGCCCTGCGTGGGAAGGAAGGGGCTGCCATGCCCTCCTGCCCGGAACGCAGCCCGTCCTTCCTTGCCCCGGTCGAGGATCCTTCGCCCGGGACCCCTGGCAGCTTTCCCGCTCGGTTGCACGTGACCGCCGAACGCACACGTGGCCCACGTGACTCGACTCACCCGCTGGAGACTCCCACCGGTCCGCGGAAATTTTTTTTTACATGAAACCGGTCCCTGGTGCCAAAAAGGTTGGGGACCCCTGCTCTAAAGCAAGGTTTCTCAACTTTGGCGACTTTAAGCCCTGTGGACTTCAATTCCCAGAAGCTGGCTGGGGAATTCTGGGAGTTGAAGTCCACAGGACTTAAAAGTCGCCAAGGTTGAGAAACACTGCCCTAAAGGATGCCAATGACCGGCTGTCTGCAAGGAGTATCAATCCTTCCCTCCCCCACCATCCAGGGAGAGCGGAAGAAGCTTCTTGGTGGAGAAGTGAAGCGTCTTCAAAAGAAAACCAAGAAAGTCCAGTGGCCTCTTGAAAAAAAAGCACCTTTGCGCTACCTATATTCCACCCGAGCGAAAGGCAGCAAAAGATGGAAATTAAGGCCACTCCATCCCTCGGTTTGTGGCAGACACTGACTTTAACCCATCTTATGGCGGATTGCTAACTTTTTTCACACAAATCCACGGGCGGGTTTCCCTAGAATAGAGAGAGACAGACAGACAGACAGACGTTGATTGAGAGAAAGATGACAGGTAATATATAGATCTTTGAACGCTGGTGCTGGAGAAGACTCCTGCATTGAGTCCCTTGGACTGCAAGGCCTTCCAACCGGTCAATCCTAGAGGAGATCCACCCTGGCTGCTCTTTAGAAGGCCAGATCCTGAAGAGGAAACTCAAAGACTTTGGCCACCTGATGAGAAGGAAGAAGGACTCCCTGGAGAAGAGCCTCATGCTGGGAAAGATGGAGGGCAAAAGAAGAAGAAGGAGGGGACGGCAGAGAAGGAGGGGGCTGGATGGAGTCACCAGAGCAGCCAGCATGAGCTTCAATGGACTCCAGAGGATGGGAGAGGACAGGAACGTGGTCCATGGGTCAGACACGACTTCACAACTAACAACAATGATCTATAGATGATAGACAGAGAGATAGGCAGGCAGACATTGGTTGAAAGATGATAGGTAGGTAGGTAGGTAGGTAGGTAGGTAGGTAGGTAGGTAGGTAGGTAGGTAGGTAGATAATAATAGTAATATAGAATAGAGAGACAGACAGACAGACAGACATTGATTGACAGGTAATATATAGATCTTTGAACTCTGGGGCTGGAGAAGACTCCTGCACTGAGTCCCTGATGCTTCAACCATTAGTCTCAAGCTTTTGCCCCCTTTAATTCCATACCGGACTCTTCTCGCCTGGCAGAAATAGTTCAATTAAAAGGCTGCTGGTTTCAAAGTGGCCATTAGCCACCAGAGGCTCTTTCCATTGCTTTGGGTGGTTGTTGTTGTTGTTGTTGCCTTTTGGTGTTTGGCTGGTCTTGTTTTTATTGTTCTCGTTGTGAGAATGATGCCGTGGATGTTTTAGTTGCTTTCTCAAGAGCCTTTTTGATTGCGTCAGGGATGAAATGTGTTGGACGAAGGGAATAAATAGTGCTCTGTTGTGGTGCTCGCTTTGCCGTTGTGTTCTAATGAGCTTCCTGCCCTTCTTGATGGCTAGAGAGGAGGACACAAAAGGCTGCGTTCGTCGGCGCGAGTCACTTTGGAATCATGTGCAAGGGAGTGGCTCCATCGCCTGGAGGAGTGGATGATGGGAACAGTAGTACCATTGAGACAGAGCTCCTAGGTAGGGGGTGCGTGGGGGCGCCTCGATTGCCTGGGGGAGTGGATGATGAGATCAGTGGTACCATTCAGGCAGAGTTCACATGCAGCGGGAGCACGGGGGCGCCTCAATTGCCTGGGGAAGTGGATGATGGGAACAGTAGTACCATTGAGACAGAGCCCACCCACAGTCCTTCCTCCTGGTAACCGTCAGTGAATAATTCAGTCCACAAACTCATTTGCTGGCTCATCTTGAGGTGAAGCCAAACCCAAAAGATGGCTACTGTATTTCTCTAATCTTCCCCCCCCCCCATTTCAATGAGATTTTTATACAGAGTTTCCGCCTCCCTCTCC
Source organism: Rhabdophis nuchalis (assembly GCA_039707465.1). NCBI lineage: Eukaryota > Metazoa > Chordata > Lepidosauria > Squamata > Natricidae > Rhabdophis > Rhabdophis nuchalis. The sequence continues at coordinate 402,931,660 of CM077643.1, forward strand.
CCCCGCAGACGGTAGAACAGAATTATCCACCGAAATTGACCATGGTGCCATCCACACCTCTTGTCCTTCTCTCCCACTCACCCCCGCTTCCCCAATCGCCACCTTTGCATCCTAACGCATTGTTGTTGTTAGTTGTGATGTCGTGTCCGGCCCATTGTGACTCCATGGACCACGTTCCTCCAGGCCTTCCTGTCCTCTCCCATCCTCTGGAGTCCATTCAATCTCACGCCGGCTGCTTCAGTGACTCCATCCCGCCCACTCCTTCTCTCTCGTCCCCTTCTTCTTCTTCTTTTGCCCTCCATCATTCCCAGCATAAGGCTCTTCTCCAGGGAGTCCTTCCTTCTCCTTAGGTGGCCAAAGTACTTGAGTCTCATCTTCAGGATCTGGCCTTCTAAGGAGCAGTCAGGGTGGATCTCCTCTAGGACTGACCGGTCGGATGGCCTTGCAGACCAAGGGACTCAATGCAGGAGTCTTCTCCAGCACTAGCGTTCAAAGATCTATATATTATCTGTCATCTTTCTCTCAATCAATGTCTGCCTGTCTGTCTGTCTCTCTATTCTATATTACTATTATTGTCTGTGTGTGTCTGTCTGTCTGTCTGTCTGTCTGTCTGTCTGTCTGTCTGTCTATCTATCATCTTTCAACCAATGTCTGCCTGGCTATCTCTCTGTCTATCATCTATATCTATATCTATATCGCGACCCCATAGACAATGTTCCTCCAGGTCTTCCTGTCCTCTCTGATCCTCTGGAGTCCATTGAAGCTCACGCCTGCTGCTTCAGTGACTCCATCCAGCCACCTCCTTCTCTGCCATCCCCTTCTTCTTCTTTTGCCCTCCATCGTTCCCAGCATGAGGCTCTTCTCCAGGGAGTCCTTCTTCCTTCTCCTTAGGTGGCCAAAGTCTTTGAGTTTCCTCTTCAGGATCTGACCTTCTAAAGAGCAGTCAGGGTGGATCTCCTCTAGGACTGACCGGTTGGATGGCCTTGCAGTCCAAGGGACTCAGTGCAGGAGTCTTCTCCAGCACCAGAGTTCAAAGGCCTCCATTCGTTGGCGCTCAGCCTTCCTTATGTTCCGACCTTCACAGCCATCTATTGCAACTGGGAAAACCATTGCCTTGACTATGCGCAGTTGTGTTGGCAGAGGGATGTCTCTGCCTTTTGATATGCTGTCTAGATTTGCCATCGCTTTCCTCCCCAGGATCAAGCCTCTTTTAATATGGTAATTTAAATGGCAGATGGTGCCAGGAGCAATCCGGCGTGCCTATTTTTTAAAAAAAATTCATGTAAATTTAAGATGCTCTGTTTTGGGAACCTATTATGCTTTTTTAAAAAGAAAACAACCCAAAAGTTTGAGTTCATCTGGAAAACCTTGCAACAACGGAGTTCAAGTTCAAAGCCAAAGCTTTTAAAGGCAACAAGCATCCATCTTCTGGCTACGGCGACGGACCGACGAAAAGATAGGTTTGACCATGTTGCAGAGTAGTTAAAATCCTCAGAGGACTCATTCTTTTTGGAAGGAGGGGAGGAGGGAAAATGTGAAAAATATATAGACCATATTAGAAGCCAGGATTTGTTTTTCCTCGCGGTAAATGCACAATAAGCATGCACGGCCCTCGAGGGAGCAATTTAGCTAACTCAGGAAGTTGAGCTCACGTCTCTGCGGGAGGATTGACAATAGAGTTGTGGTTCGGCGCGGAATGGGATACCCAGATGAGCATCCCTACCAAAGATTCTGATAGGACGAGAGCAAAATGGCCGTTATAATGGAACCCGTAGCCAGCCAATCAGAAAAAGGATGGTAATTCATCCTGTACACAAACAAACAAATAAACAATGGGGCCACCATAAAGCCCTGGAAGAAACCTCTACTTAAAATCCTAGACAAGATCCAAACAACAATTCTCAAACAAACAAGAGGGAAGGATGGGCAACCGCAGGCCACGGCTTAATAGGAAGTTTACGGGGCAGCTGAAAAGGTTTGGAGATCCTCCAGAAAGATTTCCATCTCCAGCCAAACTTTTACCCTGCAAGCAGAGAAGGCAAAAGGCAGCAATTTAGCAGCGCCGGTTTCGAGATCTTTTGGAGATCCTGCTGGCCCAATTCTCATACATACAATCTTTAGAATAGAATAGAATAGAATAGAATAGAATAGAATAGAATAGAACAGAATAGAATAACGGCGTCGGAAGGGACCTTTGGAGATCTTCTAGTCCAACACTCTGCTCAGGCAGGAAACCCGAGACCACTTCGGACCAATGGTTGTCCAATCTCTTCTTTGAAGGGTTGGACTTCCAGGGTTGGACCAAAGGGGCTTTTTTTACAAGAGGCAAGTGGTTGTTCTTGGAAGGCATTTCGCTTCTCCTCCAAGAAGCTTCTTCAGCTCTGACTGGATGGTGGGGAATGGAAGGATTTATACTAATAATACAATAGCAGAGTTGGAAGGGACCTTGTAGGTCTTCTAGTCCAACCCCCTGCATGGGCAGGAACCTTATACCATTTCAGACAAATGGCTATCTAACATCTTCTTAAAGACTTCCAGGGTTGGGGCATTCACAACTTCTGGAGGCAAGGTGTTCCAGAGGTTAATTGTTCTAACTGTCAGGAAATTTCTCCTTAGTTCTAAGTTGCTTCTCTCCTTGATTAGTTTCCACCCATTGCTTCTTGTTCTGCCTTCAGGTGCCTTGGAGAATAGTTTGACTCCCTCTTCTTTGGGTCACCCTCTGAGATATCGGAACACTGCTATTATGTCTCCCCTGGTCCTTCTCTTCATCAAACTAGACATACCCAGTTCCTGCAACCGTTCTTCATATGTTTTAGCCTCCAGTCCCCTAATCATCTTGGTTGCTCTTCTCTGCACTCTTTCCAGAGTCTCCACGTCTTTTCTACATCGTGGCGACCAAAACTGTATACCAAAACTGTATACTCCTTGCAGAAAGTTGGTCATTTGCATCCTTTTAGAGCAGGGGTCTCCAAACCCCGGGCTGCGGACCGGTGGTGGTCTGTGGCTTGATAGTAACCGGGCCAGAGTGAGTAGCGCAACTCTTAGGAAAGTGTAGCAAACACTCCGCTATCCTGGCGGCTGGAGGGGCGCTCCCCAGGGGCAGGAGGGTCGCTGAGGCCGCTTGGAGGTTTGTCTGTGTCCTTGGGGTCACCTGAGTGGTGCAAATGGGTGTGGAGCCTTCTGGGAATTGTTGAAAGGACTGTCTTGTAGACTGGAGACAGGGGGTGTGACGCCCTACGCACAGTCACTCAAGCCCTCGTCATTTCCCGACTCGACTACTGTAATGCTCTCTACATGGGGCCTCCCTTGAGGTGCACCCGGAGGCTCCAGCTAGTGCAGAATGCGGCCGCGCAGGGGATTATGGATGTTTCTAGATACTCCCATGTAACACCTCTCCTGCGCGAGCTGCACTGGCTGCCTGTGGCCCTCCAGGTGCGCTTCAAGGTGCTAGTAACTATCTTCAAAGCGCTCCATGGCTCGGGACCTGGTTATCTGCGGGACCGCCTTCTACCACATCCCTCCCTTCGACCTGTCCGCTCCCACAGAGAGGGCCTCCTTAGGGTACCGTCTGCCGGACAATGCCGGCTGGCGACCCCCAGGGGGAGAGCCTTCTCTGTGGCAGGCCCCGCCCTCTGGAACGACCTGCCCCCCGACCTTCGCACTATCATGGACCTTCTCCTCTTCCGTCAAACTTTAAAAACACACCTATTCCATGTCACTGGCTTAGCATAGCTTTTAGGATAGTCCCAATTATAATAATTTTAACTGTTTTTAAGTATAAGTTTTAGCACCGACCCATTGTATTTAATGTATTTTTAACTTTTATATTATTATTGTGTTTATTACTTTTTATCCTTCCTGTGCACCGCCCTGAGTCCCTTTTGGGAGATAGGGCGGTATAAAAATCCGATTAAATAAATAAATAAATAAATATCCCTGTCCCTTTGTTGACAGAGGACTGCTCAAATTTGACCTAGATGGCCTCTTTGAGCCCTCTTTCAAACCAGAGGTCCTCTCTCTCCAAAATGTGCCCTTCCAATGTTGGAGCATCCACAATTTCTGGAGGCAAGTTGTTAATTCTGGTTAATTCTGATTAATTTTGCCAAGAGCTACACATCATTTTCCCCCCCAAATGGTTCTTTTACTCCCTCCATCATTTCTGGTCAGAAAGAATTAAGAAATTCATGTAAAAAGACGGGTAGTCCTCGGCTTATGAGCATAATGGAGTCCATGTTGCCAAGCGAAATATGCGTTAAGTGCGCTTTGTCCCCTTTTACGGCCTTTCTCGTCACAGTCGTTAAGCGAATCGCTGCAGTTCTCATGTGAGTAACACGGCTGCTAAGTGAAGCCGGCTTTCCCGTTGACTCAGCTGGTCAGGTGGTCTCCAATGGAGAATCACGTGACACCGCCCACCCCAGGACACTGGGACCGTCGTAAATGTGAGTCTGTTGCCAAGCATCTGAACTTTCATCACGGGACCGTGGGGGTTACAGAAATGGTCCTAAGGGTGAAGTACGGCCCTCAGTCACCGTTTTCAGTGCTGCTGTAACTTTGGTCACTAAATGAGCCGTTGTAATTCGAGGACTACCTGTGCCTGGAAGATTAATACAGACTCTTGCTGGGCAAATGCAGAAAATAATTGGGAGGAAGGTTTCTTCCGCCCCCCCCCCCAGCCCCTCCCCACCCATGGAGATCTGTTTTAGCTTAGGACAAAAATCACACACACACACACACATCAAAAAAGGACCTTTTGTTAGATAAAAATCATGGTAATGGAAAACGTTGGAGAACTTTTTATATTTTAAGAATAATAGAACGATATATGCAATACTAGTCTAGTTTGATGAAGAGAAGGACCAGGGGAGACATGATAGCAGTGTTCCGATATCTCAGAGGGTGCCACAAAGAAGAGGGAATCAAACTATTCTCCAAGGCACCTGGGGGCAGGACAAGAAGCAATGGGTGGAAACTAATCAAGGAGAGAAGCAACTTAGAACTAAGGAGAAATTTCCTGACAGTTACAACAATTAACCTCTGGAACAGCTTGCCTCCAGCAGTTGTGAATGCCCCAACCCTGGAAGTCTTTAAAAAGATGTTAGACAGCCATTTGTCTGAAATGGTATAAGGTTCCTGCCCACGCAGGGGGTTGGACTAGAAGACCTACAAGGTCCCTTCCAACTCTGCTATTGTATTGTATTGTACTATAAGGATTTAGCATTGTTAAACAGATTAGAACTATGTAATGGAATGATGTATGTATGACTTTAATATATAAAATATTCTGTTTAAAATGTAGGAATAATAATTGGAGTTGAACTATTGATGCAAAATGATGTTGCATGTATGGATTCAAGATTTAGAATATCTTGTTTAAAATTAAGGAATAACAATTACAAGTTGAATAATTGATATATAACGATAATAATGTACTTATGTTTATGGAACGAGCTATTTGTGATTCGATATGTAATTGCAGGCGGTGACCATGGGAAGGACGCACAAAATCTTGTGACCAAACCGACACGCTATATGAAAGGGAAGAAAGTCGTATGTGTTTGTTTGTTTTTGTTTGTTTAAAAATTTTTAAAAAAATATTATTTTTTAAAAAAAGGACCTTTTAACACTTTTACGCTGGAAGCTTTTTAAAGAGCAGATATGGGAGGAGTGGAAGAAACACACGCACAAACCCTGCATTTGGGGCTGTGTCAGGAACAGCTGCCCCCCATCCTCCGAGTGCAAGGTTTGGGATAGATCCTAATTGCTTTCGCCCACTTTCAGGGCCGATCTTGGCTACAAACCACAACATAAATATAATTATTGGTAGAGCTCCTTTCATGTTGCAACTCATATATGGCCATTTTATCTCACACACACACACGCACCAAAAGAACGCTCGCTCATTTCCCCAACATCTGGGCGCCCTCCATGGGTGGGCTTCCACCCACCCCCCGCCGCCGCCGCCACTGCTGCCCCCACCCCCCCCCATCAGCAATGGCCCTTCTGTCTCGGGAGTTCTGGAAGATGAAGTCCGCAGATTGTGGGGAATGTCCATTTCAGATTGTTCAACTGAGCAGGGCCATTTATACTGTGGGGTCCACTGGAGTCACCACAGCTGACCAGGTTTTACAACCCAACTGGGACACATTGCTCTGTTCTAAAGCCTCATTGCCATAGCAATACAATACAATACAATAGCAGAGTTGGAAGGGACCTTGGAGGTCTTCTAGTCCAACCCCCTGCCTGGGCAGGAAACCCTATACCGTTTCAGACAAATGGCTATCCAACGTCATCATAAAAATCTTCCAGTGTTGGGGCATTCACAACTTCTGGAGGCAACTTCTGTTCCACTGATGAATTGTTCAATTAATCGAGCAATTCATATGCTCATGTAGCTGCCTTGGCGCAGGAATTCATTTAGTGACCGTTTGAAACTTCAACATCACTGAAAAAAGTGACTTGCGATCGTTTTTCACACTTATGTCTGTTTGCTAAAACATTTGAAGAACGGTTGCAGGGACTGGGTATGTCTAGTCTGATGAAAAGAAGGATTAGGGTTGACATGATAGCCGTCCTCCAATATTTGAAGGGCTGCCACAAAAAAGGGGCAGTCAAGCTATTCTCCAAAGCACCTGAAAGCAGGAACAGGAAGCAAAGGATAGAAACTAATCAAGAAAAGAAGCAACCTAAAACTAAGTGGAAATTTCCTGACAGAACAATGAATCAGTGGAAGAGAAGTTGCCTCCAGAAGTTGTGAATGCCCCAACACTGGATGGCTTTAAGAAGATGTTGGATGGCCGTTTGTCTGAATTGGTGTAGGGTTTCCTGCCTAGGCAGGAGGTTGGACTAGAAGACCTCCAAGGTCCCTTCCAATTTTGTTGTTCTGTTCTGTTCTATTCCATTCCATATTCCATTCCATTCCATTCCATTCCATTCTATTCCATTGTATTCCATTCCATATTCCATTCCATTCCATTCCATTCCATTCCATTCTATTCTATTCCATTCCATATTCCATTCCATATTCCATTCCATATTCCATTCCATTCCATTCCATTCTATTCTATTCCATTCCATTCCATATTCCATTCCATATTCCATTCCATATTCCATTCCATTCCATTCTATTCTGTCCCGTCCCGTCCCGTCCCATCCCATCCCATCCCATCCTATTCTATTCACAACAGCCAACTGGGCTTACAACCCAAGTGGAACACACCTTTTTTCACACTTACAACTGTTGCGGCATCCCCATAGTTGGATGATCAAAATGCAGATGCTTGGTAACTGGCTTATATTGATAATAACAGTTCTAGTTTTCCGTTAATTGAGGGGCTGTTACTTAACAGGACTGGCCTCTTCTCCAAAGCACCTGAGCACCAGATAAGAAGTCACGGGTGGAAGACAATCAGAAAGAGAAGACATCCAGCTCGAGCAGAGGGTTGGACTAGATGACCTCCAAGGTTCCTTCCAACCCTATTATTCCATTTTTTAATGTTGCATTCCGTACTCTGAATGAATACATAAACAGAGAGCAAACTCCAACTTCCTTCTGGCACTGATGCTGCTAGTTCGGTAATGAAATGTCTCCAAGAAACAATGGTTAGAGGACTGGAGACTAAAACATAGGAAGAACGGTTGCAGGAGCTGGGTATGTCTAGTTTGATGAAGAGAAGGACCAGGGGAGACATGATAGCAGTGTTCCGATATCTCAGGGGTTGCCACAAAGAAGAGGGAGTCAAACTATTCTCCAAAGCACCTGAGGGCAGAACAAGAAGCAATGGGGGGAAACTAATCCAGGAGAGAAGCAACTTAGAACTGAGGAGAAATTTCCTGACAGTGAGAACAATTAACCAGTGGAACAGAAGTTACCTCCAGAAGTTGTGAATGCCCCAACACTGGAAGTCTTTAAGAAGATGTTGGATAGCCATTTGTCCGAAATGGTATAGGTTTTCCTGCCTAGGCAGGGGGGTTGGACTAGAAGACCTCCAAGGTCCCTTCCAACTCTGTTACTATATTTTAAAAACTACCAAGCGCACAGAGCATCTAAGTGCCCCCCCCCCCCATCAATGATGCTCAGAAGCTTGGGAGGAATCTGGGGTGGGGATTCAAAGGCTGTTTCCTGCTCCAGTATATTATAAGGTGGGGGGTGTTTGCCAGTTGCTGCTTTATGCAACAGCTAGCAAGGCAAGAGGAAGGAAAGAAGAGACAGTACCAATTAGAGAACAGGGAGGAGGAGGAGGAGGAGGAGGAAGCCATGCGCTCGGGGGCCCCCTCTGTCATATTGATTTATCACAGCGATTCCGATGGCAGACAATAACACACAGATGCAAACAATTACACTATTTTTGTAGGCAACAAGTGAGGTGGGTGGTAACGGAGAACATTTTGAAAAGGGGGGGTTGAGGATAAGACAAGCACAATATTTCCAAGGCCTTTTTTTATTCCTCTCCTCCCTTCTCTTCTTCTCCAACCCCCCAACCCCCCCCCCCCCACCGATCCCCACCAACTATCCCTCACATCACACAACAAACGTTATTGGCCACATGAGAAACTTTCCAAGGCCCGAAGGGGAAAAAAAGGCTTTTGATTCCAGACTGCGCTCTGGCATTGAGCAAAGGACGTAATTAGGGTAAAAAGTTCAACCGCAGTTCCATGTCTCGCAAGCTGCCAGAAATAAGATTTCCTCTCCTTCCCTGGCTGCTTCTTCTTCTTCTTACCCGCCCGGCTGCCTCAAAAGAATTTAAAAAGGGGGAATAAAAAAAACAAAAAACCCCAGATTGAAAACATTTGGGATCTTGGAAAGCTCTTCTTTTGAACTGGATCGCATTTGCAGTTATTTAATCAATGCAAGGGCTCTCCAAATGCATGCCTTGGGCCAGCGTGATGCCTCCCCTGCTGGAATAAGGATTATCGCTTTTCGGAGGGAGGAAAAGGGAGCCGGGCGTCTCTTCTGGCAAACTTTGGCGGTTGTATTTTGATTGCACTCTCGGGTGTCGATGGGGAAAAGTGTCCAAAGGCAGCCGTAGCCTGAGAATAAAATGCTGGATCACAGCTCAGGACACATTGTAGGGGCCACCTCTGCATCGTTTCGGGTGTAAACCAGTGGTGGGTTTCAAATTTTTTTAGAACCTACTCTGTAGGTGTGGCCTATTTTGTGGGTGTGGCTTGGCAGTCATGTGACAGGGTGGGAGTGGCCAACTTGTAAAATGTGGTGAAACTCATTTAACAACGCTCTTGCTTAGCAACCAAAATTTTGGGCTTAATTGTGATGATAAATTCTTTCTTTCTTTCTCTTTCTTCCTTTCTTTCTTTCTTCCTTTCTTTCTTTCTTTCTTTCTTTCTTTCTTTCTTTCTTTCTTTCTTTCTTTCTTTCTTTCTTTCTTTCTTTCTTTCTTTTTCTTCCTTTCTTCCTTCCCTTTCCTTTCCTTTCCTTTCTTACTTTCTTACTTTCTGCCTTCCCTTCCTTTCCTTCCCATTGGGTTACTGGCAGCGGCAGGTCAGACTTACTTCTGGGTCCACCGGTGGAACCCCCTCTCACCGGCTCTCTAAATTTCACCATCCGGCTCTTGCGAGTAGGTGCGAGCCTACAGAAACCCACCACTGGTGTAAACAAATGTGGATTCGGCCTAGTTTTAATTTCAGCATATTGTTATTCTCTTGTGTGGATTTACAATACAATACAGTGCAATACAATACAAAACAAAACAATACAATACAATAGCAGAGTTGGAAGGGACCTTGGAGGTCTTCTAGTCCCACCCCCTGCCTAGGCAGGAAACTTTATACTGTCTCAGACAAATGGCTATCCAATATCCTCTTAAAGACTTCCAGGGTTGGGGTGTTCACAACTTCTGTACAATAAAGTACAATACAGTAGCAGAGTTGGAAGGGACCTTAGAGGTCTTCTAGTTGAAGGAAATCTTCTTATATATAAATAAAAAATGTAACAAGAGCTTGTTCAAAACAGGTAATCTCCGAAAGTCCTGCACCGATCGCTTCCAAATTTACACACAACGTTGCTTTCAAATACGGCACTAATGATATATATAGATTGTGCAGATGTCACACCTGTGCCAGGAACACGCAACGGAAATGTAAACGATTGTAAAAAAGGTAGGTAGATGTCTATAGAGAGAGCAAAGGGCCACAGGTATTATGTCATCCTTTATGACATAAAATACTCTGAGGGAGAAATATAGTAGGTAGGTAGGTAGGTAGAGGGATAGAGAGAGGGAAAAATACAGTAGGTAGGTAAGTAGGTAGAGGGATAGAGAGGGAGAAATACAGTAGGTAGGTAGGTAGGTAGGTAGGTAGGTAGGTAGGTAGGTAGAGGGAGAGAGAGAAATACAGTAGGTAGGTAGGTAGGTGGGTAGGTAGGTAGAGGGAGAGAGAGAGGGAGAAATACAGTAGGTAGGTAAGTAAGTAGGTAGGTAGGTAGAGGGATAGAGAGAGAAATAGGTAGGTAGGTAGGTAGGTAGAGGGAGAGGGAGAGGGAGAAATACAGTAGGTAGGTAGGTAAGTAGGTAGGTAAGTAGGTAGAGGGATAGAGAGAGAAATACATAGGTAGGTAGGTAGGTAGGTAGGTAGGTAGGTAAGTAGGTAGGTAGGTAGAGGGATAGAGAGAGAAATACATAGGTAGGTAGGTAAGTAAGTAGGTAGGTAGAGGGATAGAGAGAAATACAGTAGGTAGGTAGGTTGGGGTTATACGGTGGTTGTGTGTATGCGTTGTGTGTGCAGGTGTAGATCTACACACAGATTGGTTGGCCATTTAACCAGACTGGGCCACAGCAACACGTGGCTGGGAACGCCTAATAAATAAATAAGAAGTTACTCTTTCATATAAAGTGTAAAATGTAACACGAAGGTGTAAAACTCTTGGCGCTGTTTTTCTTGATTGTAGATGAAGCACAAATATAAGCAGTTAAAGTCAATACAGGATGACTTGCTAAAATTCCTTTGACACTGAAATATAGACAAATATTACCAATTGGTGAGATGGTAATATCCGGCCGCCTAAATTGAAATAACAAAATAGCACAGATCAGAAAAAAAGGGGTCGGCAGGAAAAGTCATGCCTGTCCTCTTGAAATGCGAATCAACCTCAAAGAATGATTTTGGAAATGGGGAGGGCTTCTTCTTAGGCGTCATGCACAATGATTAGAAAAGTATAAATTGTATTACTTGATACAATGTCCCTGCGCTCCTTGCACTCAAGCCATTGGGAAGAGTCTGGGAGGTCACGCATGCACCCGCTTTTCCAATGTCTTTGCAATAAACTTTTGAAATTGTGAACCACACTTGTCTTTTGAATTGTGAGTATAAGAATTGGGTTTTAATATCTCACATCGTCCAACTTCCTGCCTAGGCAGGAAACCCTATACAGTTTCAGACAAATGGCTATCCAACATCTTCTTGAAGACTTCCAGTGTTGGGGCATTCACAACTTCTGGAGGCAACTTCTGTTCCACTGATTCATTTTTCTATCTGTCAGGAAATTTCTCCTCAGTTCTAAGTTGCTTCTCTCCTTGATTAGTTTCCCCCCATTGCTTCTTGTTCTGCCCTCAGGTGCCTTGGAGAATAGCTTGACTCCCTCTTCTTTGGGGCAACCTCTGAGATACTGGAAGACTGCTATCCTGTCTCCCCTGGTCCTCCTTTTCATTAAACTAGACCTCCCCAGTTCCTCCATCATTCTTCATATGTTTTAGTCTCCAGTCCTCCAACCATTGTTTTCTTGGAGACATTTCATTACAGAACTAGCAGCATCAGTGCCAGAAGGAAGTTGGGGTTTGCTCTCTGTTTATATATTCATTCAGAGTACGGAATACAACATTAAAATATGGAATAATAGGGTTGGAAAGGACCTTGGAGGTGATCTAGTCCAACCCCCTGCCTAGGTAGGAAACCCTATACCGTTTCAGACAAATGGCTCTCCAACATCTTCTTAAAGACTTGCAGTGTTGGGGCCTTCACAACTTCTGGAGGCAACTTCTGTTCCACTGATTCATTGTTCTCACTGTCAGGAAATTCCTCCTCAATTCTAGGTTGCTTCTCTCCTTGGTTAGTTTCCACCCATTGCTTCTTGTCCTGCCCTCAGGTGCTTTGGAGAATAGTTTGATTTGTGCAAAGGCTTGCTCCTCTCTGTCTTGTGCACACAGGAGTGAGATTCAGCAGGTTCGGACTGGTTCGGGCGAACCGGATGCTAATTTTGCCTATGGTTCACCGAACCGGTAGTTGCAAGGACTGGCTGGCCACGCCCATGCCCACCCCGCCTCACCCCTCCCAGGAGTCTCCACATGGCCCATTTTGGAGGCCTGGTAATTGTAGGGCCCAGATGAAGGCCCTGGGAGGGTGAAAAACAGGCCTCCCAGAAGTTATCAAAGTCCAGAAATGGGCTGTTTATCGCTTCTGTAGGGCCTCTGGAGCCCAGGGGAGGCTGTTTTCGCCCTCCCGGAAGCTCGAGGAAAGCCTCCAGAACCTGTGGAGGGCGAAACCCCTGCCCCGCCGTGGTGCAGGAGGCTGAGTAGGCCACGCCCACCATGGCCACACCCAGCCAGCAACCGGGCAGAGAAGCGGTTGCTAACATTTTTCAATCCCACCAGTTTGTAGATCTTGAAAAGTTTTGGCACCAAAAACTCTGGGATACAAGGGGAACCTGTAAAGAAAGGGTGTCCTTTTAAGGCTTGTGGACTTCAGCCGCCCGGGGAAAGCCAAGGGAAATCATCAAAACCATCAAAAAGTTAGGATATTTTGGACATGGGATGTGACACCTGGAAAAATACGGCCTCCTTCACTTATCCTCCAAGGAAAGATTGAAGGCAAGCAAGGTCCAGGCAGAAGAAGTGTTAGGGGTAAAAAACACCCCCGTTGGAAAATAAACAGGCGGAATAGTGCAATACACCGGACAGCGAGATACGTTACTTAAACCACACAAAACCTCTACAACACTGATAGTAGAAAAAAATAGTCTTTACTCCTGATGTAACTAAAATACTTCTTCCAAACAGTGAAAGTAACTCCTCTAACAATAAACAGTCCTTCACCAAAACACAATTATCTTACAGTCAGTCAAAACAATGATTCTTCTTCCGTCTTCAGGTTCAGCTCCTTCCTCAGTGGCAATCAGGAAGCAAAGGAAAGCAAAAGGGAATGAACTGTGTTTCCAGCTGCCTTTTATGATTGAGCTGGGAAGCACAGCCAATCAGATTCCACATAGTCCTTAAAGTTACATATACTCTTTAAGAATCCTGGCTTATATATATTGTCAACTCAACATCAGGATAATTATCCTAAGAAGAAGAACCAAAATGATTTCAAAATCTAAGAGATTTGTTTGGATCAAACTCAACGGTTCTTTTTCATGTGGCTGTTGATAAAAAGAGGACTGCCAAAGTCCGATGATGAATATGGCACAAGAAGGAGGACTTCAACTCCCAGAATTCCCCAGCCAGCCATTTAACATAGTGGGGGGGGGGGGGGGAGTATGGCTGGTTGGGGAATTCTGGGAATTGAAGTCCACAAAGTTGCCAAAGTTGGACAGCCCTGCTGTATAAAGTCTGACAGGTTTAGCTTTGTTTCCAGCCGAAGAACGAGGGGCCTGGCAGAACAAAAGGAACGTGGAAAGAAATTCAGCCCAGAGAGATTTCTATCTCTCTCTCTCTCTCTTTCTTTTCCAAACAGAAATGCAACTTGGATCACGGAAGGACGTGTGTTGGACGTTGCTGTAGATTCGTCGGTGATATTTGGGGGGGGGGGGGGGTTGTTTCTTGCTTTCAGAGCGTCCTTGAATAAAGAACACTTCTCTGAAATGCCTCCAGCTGAAACAATTAAAAGCAAAGAAAACACATTTTATTGGCGCTTTGGGAATCCTCTCCTTCCCTCCTCATTTATTCACAAGTCGTAAATACTTCCTAAGAGTCAGCAGCCGAGAATTACTACGGCAGGTAAAAAGGGCTGGAATTACCACGGAGCAAAAGCCCCCTCTCGGGCCAATGTGGCTGAAACTTAAGAACGTCTTCTAGCTATGGAGGCCAGTCCAACATAAGGATCTTGGAGACGATAAAGAACTCAAAGAACTATGGGGTCCTTGGGGCTCTCCCACCTTGGCAGACGTTTCACGGCCTAACTAGGTAACATCATCAGTGCTTCGAAAGCAGTGGTGAAATCTAAAAAATTTTCCTCCCATTCTGTAGGTGTGGCTTAGTGGGGGGGGGGGGAGAGGTCATGTGACTGGGTGGGCGTGGCTATGTAGTCATGTGACAGGGGGATTAAAGACAGAAATTCACTTTAATAATGGAGTAGGGGGTTGGACTAAATGAGCTCCAGGTCCCTTCCAGCCCTGGATTGCTGTGCTCTTTCAAGGTATCCTCTGACGCTACGTCTAGTGCCAGGTTTGTGGTCCTTCCACCCTCTCCTTTTTCCCTCCCTCCCTCTCTCTCTCCCTCCCTCTCTCTCCCTCCCTCTCTCTCCCTCCCTCTCTTGCACCCCTCTTCCCATCTCTCTCTCCTTCTCTTTCACCCTCTTTCTCCCTCCCTCTCTCCCTCCCTCTCTTGCACCCTCTCTCTCTCTCCCTCCCTCTCTTGCACCCTCTCTCCCTCCCTCTTCCCCTATCTCTCTCCCTCTCTTTCACCTTCTTTCTCCCTCCCTCTCTTGCACCCTCTCTCCCTCCCTCCCTCCCTCTCTTGCATCCTCTCTCCCTCTCTCCCCCTCCCTCCCTTTCACCCTCTCTCCCTCCGTCTCTCTCTCCCTCCCTCCCTCTCCCCCTCCCTCTCTTTCACCCTCTCTCCCTCTCTCTCCCTCCCTCCCTTTCACCCTCTCTCCCTCCCTCTCTCTCTCCCTCCCTCTCTGTCCCTCTCCCTCCCTCTCTTTCGCCCTCTCTCCCTCCCTCTCTCTCTCTGTCTCCCTCCCTCTCTCTCCCTTTCTCTCTCTCTTTCACAACACCCCCCCCCTTTTTAAAGCATTTGTTCTGCCTATTCGCTGGAACTGGCAGGGAAAAAATGCTTTAAAAAGCAGGGGGGAGAGTAGGGCTTCCAACGATCCTGCGGCTCACAGCTGATCTGCGTGATGCTCAGAAGCTTATTTTCTTTGCCATTGGTTCACAGAACCAAGGACAATCATCCCTACCAGTTCGGCCACACCGAGCCGAACCGGGAGGATTGCACCCCTGCTTGGAAGGAAGTGGAGTTTGCGCTGTGTTTATATACTTGGGCCTTGCTCTGTCGTGTTGGTGAGAGAGTTCTTGGGGGGGGAGGTTCCTTGATTGGGTTGTTATTTATTGTGCGATTATGTTTCTGAGTTGGTACCTCTTTGATTGGGGTATTGTTTGCTGCTTGATTGTTGGTCTTTTGTTAATCTTGGTGTGAAGCCTCTTGGCCCCAGACCAACAATCAAGACAACTATCAACTCAGACAAAGAAGAACGCTGCCATCAAGGCTGATAGGACAAGCCCCCTGTATGTAAACAAAGAGCCAACTATTTCCTTCTAGCACTGATGTTGTTATTCAGTTCGGTAATGAGATGCCTGCAAGAAAACCACCAACCTCAGAGAGACCCACCACCAGCAAGCATCACCACCAGATGGATTCGTAACTGGCTGACCAACTGCACTCAACGTGTAGTCCTCAATGGAACTGCATCTACATGGAGGGAAGTATGCAGTGGAGTCCCCCAAGGCTCTGTTTTAGGCCCAGGACTCTTCAACATCTTCATCAATGATTTGGATGAGGGGATAAATGGAGAACATCAAATTTGCAGACAACACCAAGCTGGCAGGAATAGCCAACACTCCAGAAGATAGGCTTAAGATACAGAAGGATCTTGACAAACTTGAACATTGGGCACTATCTAATAAAATGAAATTCAATGGCAAAAAGTGTAAGGTTCTACATTTAGGCAACAAAAATGAAAGGTACAGGTACAGTATAGGTGGTACCTTGCTCAACAGTAGCAACTGTGAGAGGGATCTTGGAGTCCTAGGGGACAACCATTTAAATAGGAGCCAGCAGTGTGCAGCAGCTGCCAAAAAAGTCAGCACAGTTCTAGGCTGCATAAACAAAGGGATAGAATCAAGATCACAAGAAGTGTTAATAACACATTATAATCCCTTGGTAAGGCCACACTTGGAATAATGGATGCAGTTTTGGTCACCCCAATGTAGAAAAGATGTGGAGACTCTAGAAAGAGTGCAGAGAAGAGCAAGAAAGAGGATTAGAGGACTGGAGGCTAAAACATATGAAGAACGGTTGCAGGAACTGGGTATGTCTAGTTTAATGAAGAGAAGGACTTGATAGCAGTCTTCCAATATCTCAGGGGTTGCCTCAAAGAAGAGGGAGTCAAACTATTCTCCAAAGCACCTGAAGGCAGGAGAAGAAGCAATGGGTGGAAACTAATCAAGGAGAGAAGCAACTTAGAACTGAGGAGAATTTTCCTGACAGTGAGAACAATTAATCAGTGGAACAGAAGTTGCCTCCAGAATTTGTGAATGCCCCAACACTGGAAGTCTTCAAGAAGATGTTGGATAGGCATTTTTCTGAAATGGTATACGGTTTCCTGCCTGGGCAGGGGGTTGGACTAGAAGACCTCCAAGGCCTCTTCTAGTCCTCTATCCCTCTACCTACCAATCTACCCTTCTCTCTCCTTCTCTCCCTACCTATCTACTGTATTTCTCTATTTTTCTCTATCCCACTACCTACCAATCTACCCCTCTCTCTTTCTCTCCCTACCTATCTACTGCATTTCTCTCTATTTCTCTCTCTTTATCCCTCTACCCACCTACCTATCTACACTCTCTCTCTCCCTACCTACTGTATTTCTTTCTCTTTCTCTCTCTCTCTATCCCTTTATCTACCTCCCTCCCTCCCTACTCTCTCTCTCTCCCACCCTCCCTACTGTATTTCTCTTTTTCTCTCCCTCTCGATCCCTCTATCTATCTACCTACCTATTTTTTTTTTATTTGCCTCTCCAAAACCTGGGTGCATCTTATACTCCGGTGCATCTTATACTCTGAAAAATACGGTAATCACTATTTCCTCAAAAAAGACAGGGTCTTATTTCTTTTGACCTCCGAAATAACCACTTGGCCTTATTTTCGGAGAGGTCTTATTCTTTTTGAGGTGCAAGAGGCGGCGACCGTGCTCACCTCATGGCTGCTGCTGTGTTGCAATATTTTCAGGGAGGGCTTATTTTAGCTCATGCGCTCAAAAGCCCAATAGGGCTTATTATCCGGGGAGGCCTTATTTTCGTGGAAACAAGGTAGATGTGGGGTTCTTTCCCCCCACCCCCACCCCACCCCGGGGCTTTCAATTGCTGCCTTATCACTTAATAAATAACCTTTCAACATTTCAGTGGTAGCTTTTTTGCTAGCTCTGGTGTCCCCAAATAGTTTCAAAAGCCGCCTTTTTCTCCCCCTCTTCCACCCAAAGCCAACGGAATTTGCGGCTTGAGCTGGCTGTTGCTGGTTGTTTTCACTGGGCGAGTTCCACTCTCTCCGCCTAGACAACAGAATTTCCCTATGGGTCCCCACAGAGCGTTTCATTTGGGGAGAAATGGGGAAGTTTCAATTTAAGCCTATATTTTAAGCACTGGCAGTTTATAGGGGTGGGGGGGAGAAGCATAAAAAGAGGTTAAGGGAGAGAAGGATCACCAGCCCGTTCGCGAGATTAGTTTCACAGATGTGTAATCGATGCTTATTTATTAGACATTCCCTTTAGAACAAAAATGGGGACTGGGTGGATTTTCTTCATAGGAGCTGTTTATCGTAAAAAATGCAGATTATTCCCCAAGAAAACTCCACCGGAAGGCTATTTAGGGGACACAAATGCAGCTTTATTATCATTATTATCATTATCACTATTATTTACAGATTCTCTACTCCCATCCAGGGGTGGGATTGAAAAATGTTAGCAAGGGGTTCTCTCCCCCATTGCTGGGTGGGTGTGGCCATGGTGAGCATGACATATGCAGCCTCCTGCACCGCTGGGGAGGGGGGGGTGATTTTGCCCTCCCCAGGCTCCGGAGGCTTTCCCCGAGCCTCCAGGAAGGCGAAAACTACCTCTCCCAAGCTCCGGAGGCTGGAAACAGGCCTGTTTTCAGACTTCCGGTACTTCTGGGAGGCGTGTTTTTCGTCTTCCCGGAGCCTCCGTGCGGACCCTGCACTTATCTGGCATGTTGAATGGGCCACATGGAGACTTCTGAGAGGGGAGGGGAGGGGAGGAGTGGGTGGGGCCAGCCGATCCTTGCAACAACCAGTTCAGTGAACCCGATGCAAAAAGTAACATCCGGTTCGCCTGAAGCGGTGCGAACCGGCTGAATCCCATCCCTGCTCTCAACCCAAAGATGCTCTAAATCAGGGGTCCCCAACCTTTTTTTCACCAGGGACCGGTTTCATTTTAAAGAAAATTCTGCGGACCGGCTGAGGGGCTCAGCAGTCATGTGACTGGGTGGGCGTGGCCAACTTTGAAAATGTGAAACTCACTTAACAATGATCTTGGTTAGCAACCAAACTTTTGGCCTCAACTGTGGTCATAAGTTCTTTCTTTCTCTCTCTCTCTCTTTCTTTCTCTTACTTTGTCTCTGTCTCTCTTTCTCTCTCTCGCTATTTCTCTTTCTCTCTTTCCCTTTCTCTCTATTTCTTTCTCTTTCTGTATCTTTTCCTGTCTCTTTCTTTCCTTTCTGTCTCTTTCTCTCTGTCTGTCTTTCTCTCTCTCACTTTTTTCTTTCTTTCTCTCTTTGTGTCTCTCCTTCATCCGCCCATTTCTGTCACTCTGTGTGTGTGTGTGTGTGTGTGTGTGTGTGTCTGTCTGTCTGTTTGTCTTGCATTCATTCAATCACTCCTTCTGTGTCTCTGTCTATCTTTCTCTCCCTCCCTCCCTCTGCCTCTCTATGTGTGTCTGTCGTCATCATCGTCGTCCGGTCCCCCGCCCCCAGCCTCCTCATCCCGCCTGCCAGGCTTGGTCGCTCGTTAGCTCGTTCAGGCTCCGTGGCTGGATAGGTGCCGGGCTGGAGAGGAGGAGGAGGGAGGGGGGCAGCCCATTGGGTAGAGCGCATGGGAGAACGCAGGAGGATGGTGGGGGCTCTTCCTCCACCCTCGTCGACGGAGGGACTCCTGTGCGCCGCCGGAGCAACCCGCCAGTTCCCTCCCCAGCCCGCAGAGCCTCCGCAGTCCCTGGAAGAAAATGAGTGGCCGGCATGCCAGCAGGGGAGGGAATCGGTGGCCGGTCCGGCGGCGTCCAGGAAGCCTTCCGTCGACGAGGGTGGAGGAAGAGGCACACTCCAACGGCGCGAACAGCCGCGCCTGCGTTCTCCCGCGCGCTGTGCTCAGGGGGCTGCCTCCTCTTCCCTCCTCCTCCTCTCTAGCCCTGCGGCCCGGCTCCCATCCAGCCACGGACCGGCACCGGTCCGCGGCCCGGGGGTTGGGGACCCCTGCTCTAAATGTTAAATCAAGATTGGTTAAAAAGAATGCCCAGCACAGGTAGTCCTCGATTTATAGCAGTTCGTTTAGCGACCGTTCGAAGTTACAAGGGCACTGAAAAAAAGGGACTTGTGACCATTTTTCACACTTACAGCCATCACATCATCTGTGGTCATGTGATCAACCGCTTGGCAACTCGCTCGTATTTATGACGCTTGCAGCAACCTTCTGACAAGCCATCTCAATGGGGGAGGCAGTTTCACTAAACAACCGGGTTCTTAACAACTGATGATTCACTTAACAACGGTGGCAAGAAAGGTCATCAAATGGGGAGAAACTCATTTAACAAATGTTTCACTTAGCAGTAGAAATTTTGGGCTCAATTGTGGCCGTCAGTCTAGAACTGTGATGGCGAACCTTATGGCATGCGTGTCAGAGGTGGCATGCAGAGCTCTCTCTGTGGGCACATGCACTGTTGCCAGCTCTCTTCTGGTTTTCCAATGCGTTGGCCAGCTGGTCTTCACGGGCCCTGGAGCGCCCCAAAACAGCCAGAAAATGGCCTGAAATGGCCCCCAAATGCCCCCAAAGCAGGCCTTTTGTCAAGCCAAAACAGCCAAAAAACAGGCATGAGCACACCGGCCAGCTGGTCTTTGAATGTCTGGCACACACGCATGCATGTTCCGTTTTGGGCACTCAAGTGTCAAAAAGGTTTGCCATCACTGGCCTAGAACTATCTGTATTAATTGCAAAGAAAGAAAATCATTCAAAGCAAGTGCCACAATTTAAAGCGAAATCTCCTACATTTTTTTTGGCATATCAGTCCTGATACATAAATCAGGAATGATATAGGTGTACAGTATAGGTGGTACCTTGCTCAATAGTAGCAACTGTGAGACGGATCTAGGAATCCTAGTGGACAACCATTTAAATATGAGCCAGCAGTGTGCAGCAGCTGCCAAAAAAGCAAACACAGTTCTAGGCTGCATAAACAGAGGGATAGAATCTAGATCACGTGAAGTGTTAATGCCACTGTATAGTGCCTTGGTAAGGCCACACTTGGAATACTGCATACAGTTTTGGTCGCCACGATGTAGAAAAGATGTGGAGACTCTGGAAAGAGTGCAGAGAAGAGCAACCAAGATGATTAGGGAACTGGAGACTAAAACATATGAAGAACGGTTGCAGGAGCTGGGTATGTCTAGTTTGATGAAGAGAAGGACCAGGGGAGACATGATAGCAGTGTTCCGATATCTCAGAGGGTGCCACAAAGAAGAGGGAGTCAAACTATTCTCCAAGGCACCTGGGGGCAGGACAAGAAGCAATGGGTGGAAACTAATCAAGGAGAGAAGCAACTTAGAACTAAGGAGAAATTTCCTGACAGTTAGAACAATTAACCTCTGGAACAGCTTGCCTCCAGAAATTGTGAATGCCCCAACCCTGGAAGTCTTTAAAAAGATGTTAGATAGCCATTTGTCTGAAATGGTATAAGGTTCCTGCCCACGCAGGGGGTTGGACTAGAATAATAATAATAATAATAATAATTTAATTTATATCCCGCTCTCTCTCCCCGAGGGGACTCGAGGCGGGGCACAGGCAATTAAAAATACAAATAAACACAGACAAGTACAAAATACAGAATTAAAAATAAATTAAATAAATCCTGCGCTAAAACCTATAAACTAAAAAT
The DNA here is from genome assembly GCA_039707465.1 of Rhabdophis nuchalis. Taxonomy (NCBI): domain Eukaryota; kingdom Metazoa; phylum Chordata; class Lepidosauria; order Squamata; family Natricidae; genus Rhabdophis; species Rhabdophis nuchalis. The sequence continues at coordinate 402,952,752 of CM077643.1, forward strand.
TACCCCTAAAAAACCCTAACCTAAAAAGAGACTACCCAAGGCCGGCCAGACGAAAAAAGTGAGTCTTTAATTTTAAGCGGAAGGAGCGGAGGTCCGTAGTTGTCCTGATATCGGGGGGAAGGTCATTCCAGAGGGCTGGGCCCGCCACAGAGAAGGCCCTTCCCCTGGGTGTCGCCCGCTGACAAAGTCTAGTGGACGGCACCCGGAGAAGTCCCTCTCTGTGGGAGCGAATCGGCCGTGAGGATGTATGGGGCAGGATCCGATCCCGCAGGTAGCTAGGTCCCGAGCCATGGAGCGCTTTGAAGATGGTAATTAACACCTTGAAGTGCACCCGGAAGACGACAGGTAGCCAGTGCAGCTCGCGCAAGAGCGGTGTTACATGGGCAAACCTAGAGGTGCCCATAATTGCTCGCGCGGCTGCATTCTGGACCAACTGAAGCCTCCGGGTACACCTCAAGGGGAGCCCCATGTAGAGAGAGTTGCAATAATCCAGTCGGGATGTCACGAGAGCATGAGTGACTGTGCGAAGGGCGTCCCGATCCAATAGGGGGCGCAACTGGCGTACCAGGCGAACCTGGTAAAACGCCCTCCTGGCCACGGCTGTCACTTGATCTTCCAGGTCCCTTCCAACTCTGCTATTGTATTGTATTGTATTGTAACTTTTTGCAATGTGCTAAATCACACTTTAAGTATAGCTTGATAGCTGAACCGATCATTCCAAATATAATAACCTGGTCAAATATACATATTTGTAAGGCAGCTTGAATGCATGCTTTTTCCGTGACTTATTTTAAGGTAAAGACCGCAGTTTAGTCATGGAGCTACAAGAATCAGCCTCAACACCTCCAGTTTAAAAGGGTAAGGAAAATAGGCGATGGGACAGATGTGTATAAGTTGAAATCCTAAAGAGCAAAAAAATAATAATAATCGTGTTCTGACTTCCTTTGTTTCCAATGTCTTATTACATAGAGGCTACTCACATGACACATGGTGGCTTGCCAGTAAAATAGAAAGAAAATAAAGCAAAACCACAGAATATGATTGTGCCTAGCTTGTATTTTATTTATCAACTAGCCGTTCCTGGCCACACGTTGCTGTGGCCCAGTCTGGTTAAATGGCCAACCAATCTGTCTGTAGATCTACACCTGCACACACAAACACGTACACAAAACCACCGTATAACCCCCAACCTACTGTATTTCTCCCTCTCTCCCTCTACCTACCTACCTACCTACTGTATTTCTCCCTCTCCCTCTGTATCCACCTACCTAACTACCTACTTACCTACCTACCTACCGTATTTCTCCCTCTCTCTATCCCTCTACCTACCAACCTACCTACTTACTGTATTTCTCCCTCTCTATCCCTCTACCTACCTACCTACCTACCTACTGTATTTCTCCCTCTCTATCCCTCTACCTACCTACCTACCTACCTACCTACCTACCTACCTACCGCATTTCTCCCTCCCTCTCTGTATCTCTATGGACAGAGTATTTTATGTCATAAAGGATGACATAATACCTGTGGCCCACTGCTTTCTCTGTATCCATCTACCTACCTTTTTTACATTTCTGTTGCGTGTACCTGGCACAGGTGTGACATCTACACTATATATATATCATTGGTGCTATATTTCAAAGGAACGTTGTGTGAACATTTGGAAGCGATCGGTGCAGGACTTTACAGCCAGTCTTGTGTTAGTCGGAGAAAGGCGGGTCAGAACACATATCTGTCAGTTGCCAAGAGCCCAAATTTTGATCATGCGACAATGGGGATGCTGCAATGGTCATAAGTGTGAAAACTGGTCATAAGTCACTTTTTTTCAGTCTGTTATGACTTCCATAAAGTCACTAAACCAATGGATGTAAGTTGAGGACTACCTGTATATGGAATGGGGAAACAGAATGGAGTAGGAGCAAGGAGCAGTAGTTTCTACCCATTTTTATGTCGGGGTTAAAAGAAAAGCAAGACAAGAAGCAACAGATGGACACTAATCAAGGAGAGAAGCAACCTGGAACTGAGGAGAAACATCCTAACAGTGAGGACAATGCACCACTGGAACAGCAGTGGAACAATCAAGGGACTGGAGAGCCACTTGTCTGAAATGATATAGGGTCTCCTGCTTGAGTAGGGGGTTGGACTAGAAGACCTCCAAGGTCTCTTCCAACTCTGCTATTCTCTTATCCTGAGATAGGAGAAGGCTAAGAAATACAAAATACAAACATATACAAAATAAACATGCTTTATATCTAACAAAAATGTATTGAGCTCATTTATTTATCGGTATCCTGCCTTTACTACTATTTTTCTTTTTTTTTACAAAAGAATCGAGTTGAGTTGAGTGAGAGTGCCTTGCCCAAGATCATAAGGCAGGACTGGAACTCACGATCCCTGGCCTTTTAGTCGGGTGCCTTCACCACTAGATAAAACTGCACAATTTGTTTAACATCAGATGTCAAATGTGGGTGGCCCAATCTTGGAAGCTGGAAAGTAGATGGGGTCATAAGCTAAGAGCTGTTGACTGTTCGACCTTGGCAACCTGAAGACTGGTGGACTTTAACTCCCAGAATTCCCCAGCCAGCCATCGCTGGCTGGCTGGCTGTGGAATTCTGGGAGTTGAAGTCCACCAGTCTTCAAGTGGCCAATTTTGGAGACCTCTTGTGTCAGAGGAAACAGCCACATGGTCATTATTCTCCAGATCTTCCTCTCCATTCAGCCTTGGCTCCTGGAAGCACCTCAAAGGCCGCCTGCCACGCATAAGACAATCCAAAGTTTGAAATGAAACATGTGGAGAGACAAAATCACTCCAGAGACAGAGTGGCCTTCTGTAAATGCTCCATTCATTCAGGTTAATTCCATTCTCCTAGGTCATCCTAGCAGGAGAAGGCCTACCACCTGCAGTTGACCACTTCCCGGTGGTTTTAAAAACCAGATGTTTTGTGAAGAAGAAGAAGAAGAAGAAGAAGAAGAAGAAGAAGAAGAAGAAGAAGAAGAAGAAGAAGAAGAAGAAGAAGAAGAAGAAGAAGAAGAAGAAGAAGAAGAAGAAGAAGAAGAAGAAGAAGAAGAAGAAGAAGAAGAAAAAATAGGGATTGGGGAGAGCTGTAAAAGTGGAACCACCCATTAAGAATTAAGCTGCGTCTGGCTGGCTTGCAAATGGAATTGCAGATGATTCCTATGGCCATTTTAAAAATAATGATAATGAGGCTAACTTGATGGCGTGGAGGGGGGAAGCTAATAAGGTTCTGATTTAAATGCAGCAGATAAGCATGTCTGCATGTGCAGAGAGAGAGAGAGAGGGAGGGAGGGAGGGAGGGAGGGAGGGAGGGAGGGAGGGAGGGAGGGAGAGAGAGAGAGAGAGAGAGAGAGAGAGAGAGAGAGAGAGAGACAGGCCCATAAACACAAATGTTTCCATCATTGTCCTTCAATTGAATCAGCCGTTTTGAGTTCATCTCTTCCTTGACCGGAATAAATTTGACCCCCCCCTGGAGAATATCCATTGCACACAAAAAATCACATCACACCAACGTCAGTTAATTTGATCCCTAGTAAAATTGCGTGCAAGCAGATTCACAAAAACTCCTCACGCCAGTGTCCCAAAGGTGTTTTTTTCAAGAGGCGACTGGACTTTCTGGCTTTTCTTTCAAGACGTTTCCAAGGGTGGGCTGCTGGGGGTTCGCACGGGTCCGGCCGATCCTCTAGCTAGGATTCTGCCCAGTTCGGAGAACCCCCAAATGCCACCCCTGGCTGGCCATGCCCACCCCTCCCTCCCAGGAATCTTCCCGCGGCCTGTTCATCATGCCAGATAGGAGCAGGGCCCGCGTGGAGGCTCAAGGGGGGGGGGGGGGAGAAACCGGCCTACCGAAGGTTCTGAAAGTTATTTTTTATTATTATTATTATTATTTAAATTTATAGACCGCCCTCTCTCCCCCATGGGGACTCGGGGCGGTGCACAGGAAATTAAAATCTAATAAATAACAATATACAACATACAAAATATTAAAACTGAATTAAATTATCCCTGTGCTAAAACAATATTTAAAATCCCTAAAAACCTTAACAATACCCTTAAAAATCAAATTAAAACAAATTTATTTTTTTACGGCTAGGTATAAGAGTTAAGCCAGGCCGGCCTGCTGAAATAAGTGAGTTTTTAACTTCTTTTTTTTTTATATGAAAAAAGTTTTATTGGGTTTTATAAATTCTACATACAAAAGGTAAGGGTAAGGTGTGAAAAGACATTTTGAGAACTTCCTCGTCGAAGTCATTGACTCCTTCTGAGTCTTCATGCACAAAATAGATATTTCAGTTATACATTCATACTACAAAGTGGACAGAGATGCAAATAAAGTTATAATAAAAGAACAGTGCTAGCAAACGTGCTTAAACATCCAAACAACATTGTCTTATACTAAAAAGTCATTTTTGAGATCTAATTCTCTTGGCAATTGTATCTTCTTCCCCCTGGCCCCCAGTGGGCGGAGCCACGGCCGCCTCTGCTCCCCCATTGTCATCTTCAAGGGTTAAGGAATGTTTTTCAAGAAAGGCTTGCGCCTCTGCAATTGTTTTAATTCTTACTCTTCCCCCTTCCCAAAACACCAACATTTCCTCCGGCATCACCCACTTAAACCAGACCCCCCTTTTAAATAATCTTTTGGACAAGAAGGAATACTTCCTTCTTATCTCTCTAATCTTCTTCGGGACCTGTTTCAAGATGGCGATCTCTTTCTGTTGATAAATTAGGGGGTTGTCTCTCTGCGCCCTCAGTGAGTTTTTAACTTCTGGCGGAAGGAGCGGAGGTCCGTCGTTGTTCTAATTTCGGGGGGAAGGTTGTTCTAGAGGGTTGGGCCCACCACAGAGAAGGCCCTTCCCCTGGGCGTCGCCCGCTAGCATTGCCTAGTGGACGGCACCCGGAGAAGTCCCTCTCTGTACGAGCGAATCGGCCAAAGGGATGTATAGGCCTGTTTCCGGACTCTAGAGAGCCTCCAGAGCCTGGGGGAGGCAGTTTTCCCCCTCCCAGAGTCTCGAAAAAAGTCTCTGGAACCTGGGGGGCGTGGGAGCAAAAACGGGCATACCAGAAGTTCCAGAAGTCTGGAAACGAGCCTGTTTCTGGTATCTGGAGGGCCGGAAACCTTTCCAGAGGCTCGAGGAAAGCCTCCGGAGCATGGCCAGGGCAAAAAATGCACACACACCCCTCAGTGGTGCAGGAGGCTGATTAGGCCATACCATCATGGCCACACCCACCAGCAACGGGGCAGCGAACCCGTAGCTGCAATTTTTGTAGTCCACCCCTGGACGCTTTTTGCTTCCCATCCAACTAGCTTCTTCAGGAGAACGTCAAGCATCTTCAAAGAAAAACCCGAAAAGCCCAGTTGTCCCACCTTTGGTTAATGTCCATTAGGCTGATAACTGGTAAAATTGTGTGGCGGAAGACTGGCAGAATGCATCCATCCAGAACACCAACGGGCACTCAGGCAAAAGCTTTACAAGGGACCTTGGAGGTCCTCTAGTCCAACCCCCTGCCTGGGCAGGAAGCCCTATACCAGTGATGGCGAATCTTTTTCACCTCGGGTGCCAAAAGCACGAGCATGCATGCTATCACACGTGCTCGCGTGCCCAACCCATAACAATCCCCACCCACCCAAAGCTGTGCCCCCTGCACATGCACACATGACCTTGGGAGAGTTGAAACCAGGACAGGCCTTTCAAGGTAACTCAGATCTCTCCTTAGTTTGTTCTAATACCGAGGTTCCGGAAGAAGAGCCAGGTGTTTTGGGGGAGGACCACCACTTCAGAAGGCTTGAGCCCCTCTGCTTCTTGGGGGAAATAATTAAGATGTCTTGGAGATGGCCCCAAGTAGGCATATCAGCCTGGAAATGTCCTGCAAGAGGAAAATGGCTATCCAACCTCTTTTTAAAGACGTCCAGTGTTGGAGAATTCACAACTTCTGGAGGCAACTTCTATTCCACAGATTCATTACTGCAATGCTCTCTACATGGGGCTCCCCTTGAAGAGCACCCGGAGGCTTCAACTGGTCCAGAATGCGACCGCACGGGTAATTATGGGGGCGACGTGACGCTCCCATGTAACACCCTTCCTGCGCGAGCTGCACTGGCTTCCGGTGGTTTTCCGGATGCGATTCAAGCTGTTGGTTACTATCTTTAAAGCGCTCCGCGCTTTAAGTCTGAAGAAAGCTGAAGTCCTTCAGACTTAAAGTTGCAAAGGTTGGAGATCCCTGAACTAGTTCTTATTTTCATTCATTGTTCAAGATGGCTGGAAAAGGGACTCTTCGCTTTTATGAAGTAGCCAAAACAATTTCCCATGGATTCTTCCTTCTCCCATCCTTCCTGCTTGCTCTCTCTTCAAATGGTTTGGGGGAGACCCAAAGCCTTCCTCCCTTGTTCTATTTCCATGAACTCCTCCTTGCAAATGTTTCCTTCCTTTTCTTCGCTTTCTTTCTTTCTTTTCTTTTTTTCTTTTTTTGGTGCGGTGAGAAATGGGGGTCGTCCCTCTTCCATTTGTAAATCTTGTAATCTAAGGCCCCCGAGTCGACTGGAGCTGTTTAACAAAACCAGCATCAAACGCTGGGCCAGAATAGACAATCTGCTTCCCATTTGTACTTCAAGGCTGCGTCCTTTTTGATGGTTGGAAGGGGAAGGGGGGAAAGTCACCACCGTCATTGGCATGTAATACAGCGAAGCTGAGCAACGTTAATGATTCCAGTTCAGGACTTTTTTCTATGCAGGAAAAGAGCCTCGATCAAGTGGGTAGGTCTAGTTTAATGAAAAGAAGGACCAGGGGAGACATGATAGCAGCCTTCCAATATCTCAGGGGTTGCCCCAAAGAAGAGGGAGTCAAACTATTCTCCAAGGCACCTGAGGGCAGAACAAGAAGCAATGGGTGGAAACTAATCTACCTAGGCTTCCTGCCTAGGTAGGGAGTTGGACTAGATGACCAAGGTCCCTTCCAACTCTGCTATTGTATTATTGTAAGTCTTGTCTGAAGCTTGTGAACAGTATTTCACAAGGAGTATCTCACAAGGAGTTGCCACAAAGAAACCCCGCCTCGAGTCCCTTCGGGGAGAGAGAGCGGGTTATAAATTAAAAATTATTATTATTATTATTATTTTATTATTATTAAAAAGGAGTCATACTATTCTCCAAAGCACCCGAGGGCAGGACAAGAAGCAATGGGTGGAAACTAATCAAGGAGAGAAGCAACCCAGAACTGAGGAGAAATTTCCTGACAGTGAGAACAATTAACCAGTGGAACAGAAGTTGCCTCCAGAAGTTGTGAATGCTCCAACGCTGGACGTTTTTAAGAAGAGACTGGATAACCATTTGACTGAAATGGTACACGCCCACCCACACCCACCCCCCATGATGGCAAACCTATGGCACGGGAGGGGTTGCCCTGTCAGCTGGCCAGCTGACTTCACCTTTCTTTTGAGGCCGTTTTTTGAGGCCCTATGGGCAAACTGGAAGTTCGGGAACAGACTTCCGGTTTGCTCGTAGGACCGTTTTTCGCCCTCTGGAGGCTTCAGGGAAGCTCCTGAGGCCTCCAGAGGGCGTCCATGGGGGAGCAGGAAGTTGTTTTCGCCTTCCCCAGGCTCCTAAAAAGCCTCTGGTGCCTGGGGAAGGTGAAAAAACCATGCCAAAAGCGGGGGGGGGGGGGGAATCAGCGCTGGTCCTCCAAGGTCCCTTCCAACTCCGTTATTCTATTCTATTCTATTCCCTTCCCTTCCATAATAATTTCTATTCTCTTCTATTCTGTTCTATTCCATTCCATAATAATTTATATTCTGTTCTATTCTATTCTATTCCATTCCCTTCTCTTCCCTTCCATTCCATAATAATTTATATTCTATTCTATTCCCTTCCATAATAATTTCTATTCTATCCTATTCTATTCTATTCCATTCCATAATAATTTATATTCTATTCCATTCCATTCCCTTCCCTTCCATTCCATAATAATTTATATTCTATTCTATTCTATTCCCTTCCCTTCCCTTCCATAATAATTTCTATTCTATTCCATTCCATTCCATAATAATTTCTATTCTATTCCATTCCATAATTTATATTCTATTCTATTCTATTCCCTTCCCTTCCATTCCATAATAATTTATATTCTATTCCATTCCATTCCATTCCATAATAATTTCTATTTTATTCCATAATTTATATTCTATTCTATTCTATTCCCTTCCCTTCCCTTCCATAATAATTTATATTCTATTCTATTCCCTTCCCTTCCATAATAATTTCTATTCTATCCTATTCTATTCTATTCCATTCCATAATAATATATATTCTATTCCATTCCATTCCATTCCATAATAATTTATATTCTATTCTATTCTATTCTATTCCCGGTGTCTGGAGGCCGTGCGGGTCTGGATGGGGAGTAACAAACTTCGACTCAACCCGTCCAAGACCGAGTGGCTGTGGTTCCCGACCTCCCGGTATAGCCAGCTGATTCCATCACTGGCTATCGGGGGTGAGTCATTAGCCCCCATGGAAAGGGCTCGCAACCTAGGCGTCCTCCTGGACTCACGGCTATCCCTGGGTGACCATGTGACGGCCGTGGCCAGGGGGGCTTTTGACCAGGTTTACCTGGTTCGCCAGTTGCGCCCCTTTCTAGACCAGGATGCCCTTCGCACCGTCACTCAAGCACTCGTTACGTCCCGCCTAGACTACTGCAATGCTCTCTACATGGGGCTCCCCTTGAGGTGGACCCGGAAGCTCCAGTTAGTATAGAATGCGGCCGTGCAGGGGATCCTGGGAGCCTCACGGCATTCCCATGTAACATCTCTCCTGCGCGAGCTGCACTGGCTACCGGTGGCCTTTCGAGTGCGGTTCAAGGTGCTGGTAACCATCTTTAAAACGCTCCATGGCACAGGGCCTAGTTATTTGCGGGACCACCTCCTACCACATACCTCCCTTCAGCCGATCCATTCCCACACAGAGGGCCTTCTCAGGGTGCCGTCTGCTGGTCCCCCTCCCAGGGGAAGGGCCTTCTCTGTGGCGGGCCCAACCTTCTGGAACGACCTACCCCCTGAACTTCGTACCACCACAGACCTTCGCCTCTTCCGCCGTTTACTCAAGACCCACTTCTTTCATCTAGACGGCCAAGCTTAGATCCTGATGAAATTTTTAGATTTAGCTAGCGGATTTTAACTTTTTTATCAGTTTTAATTATATTTTAGCACAGGTTACATTTAATTTAATTATATTTTAGCGTTGTGATTGTATTTATTACAGTTTTATTTGTGTGTATTTTTTAACTCTCCTGTGCACCGCCCTGAGTCCCATTGGGGAAATAGGAGCGGTATAGAAATGGAATAAAATCTAAATCTAAATCTATTCTCTTCCCTTCCATTTCATAATAATTTATATTCTATCCTATTATATTCTATTATATTCTATTCCATTCCATAATAATTTGTATTCTATTCTATTCCCTTCCCTTCCATTCCATAATAATTTATATTCTATCCTATTCTATTCTATTCTATTCCATTCCATTCCATAATAATTTATATTCTATTCCATTCCATAATAATTTCTATTGTATTCTATTCTATTCCATTCCATATTTTCTATTCTATTCCATTCCATTCCATTCCATAATAATTTCTTTTCTATTCTATTCTATTCCATTCCATATTTTCTATTCTATTCCATTCCTACCCCTACCCCTATCCCTATCTATCTCTATCCTTATCCCTATCCTATTCTCCAAAGCCCCTGAAGGCAGGACAAGCAACAGATGTGAATTAATCAAGGAGAGAAGCAACCTGACAGTGAGAACAATGAAACAGTGGAACAACCTGCCTCCAGAAATTGTGAATGCTCCAACATCGGAAGTTTGTCTGAAATGGTATAGGGTCTCCTGCCTGAGCAGGGGGGAACAATAAACCAGTGGCACCTCCAGCAGTTCTGGGAGCCTCATCATTGGAAATGTTTAAAAAGAGACTGGACAACCATTTGTATGGCATGGTATAGGGCAGGGGTCTGCAAAGTCGGCTCTTTTAAGACTGGTGGACTTCAACTCCCAGAATTCCCCAGCCAGCATAGCTGGCTGGGGAATTCTGGCAGTTGAAGTCCACCAGTCTTAAAAGAGCCGACTTTGCAGACCCCTGGTATAGGGCAGAGCTTCCCAAACTTGGCAACTTTTAAGACTTGTGGACTTCAATTCCCAGAATTCTCAGAATTCTGGCTGGAGAATTCTGGGAGTTGAAGTCCACAAGTCTTAAAGTTGCCAAGTTTGGGAATCTCTGGTATAGGGCCTTCTGCTTGAGCAAGGGGTTGGACTAGATGACCCCCAAGGTCCTTTCCAACTCTACGTTAAAAGGTTCAATCAAGAAACCTTACAGTTGAGAAGAGGGAGGAGCTCAGTTCTCTTCAGTGTGGAAGGCAGAAGGCCCACTTGACCAGGGGTCCGAGCAGTGCAGGCCAGGGGTGTCATGCAATCCATCACAAACTGCTTTGTGATCCCAGAATCTTCTCTTAGTACAGGGAGTCCTCGCCTTACAACTGTTTATTTCGTTAGAGTTAGAGTTTATTTGATTTCTATACCACCCTTCTCCCTTTCAGGACTCAGGGCGGTGTACAGCCATAATAAAATAAGTGATACAAAATCTAAAAAAATGTGTTCAAAGATATTAAATAAATGGCCAACATTTTTAAAATCCCATACTAAAATCGCTATTTAAAATCCCTTTAAAACTACGACAGGCCAGCAGCGCAGAATAAATTTATTTATTTATTTATTTATTCAATTTATATCCCGCCCTTCTCCGAATGGACCCAGGGCGGCGCACAGGAAAGTTAAAACAATATACAACAATACAAAAATACAAAAATTTAAAAATCTATTAAATATGGAATCCTGAGCTAAAACCAATTAAAACCGCCCTTTTAAAAACTATCTATACTAGTCTATCATCTTCAGGTCCCGACGGAAGAGATGTAGGTCCGAGATCGTCCTTAGCCCAGGGGGTAGGTCATTCCAGAGGGCGGGGGCTGCCACAGGGAAGGCTCTCCCCCTGGGGGTCGCCAGCCGGCATTGTTTAGCCGACGGCACCCTGAGGAGGCCCTCTCTGTGGGAGCGAACTGGACGGTGGGAGGTATTTGGCAGCAGGAGGCGGTCTTGCAGGTAACCAGGTTTATTTCGTGACCGTTCAAAGTTACAGAGGCACTGAAAAAAGGGACTTATGACCCTTTTTCACACTTAAGAACCACTGCAGCAACCACTGATCAAAATTCAGATACTAGGTGAGCGATTCAAATTTATGACAGTTGCAGTGTCGGGCGATTGCCTTTTACGAGCTTCTGATGAGCCAAGTCAGTGGGGAAGTCGGATTCACTTAACAACCATGTTACTAACTCACTAACACAACCATTCGTTTAATGACTATTTGAAGTTACCAAGGCACTGAAAAAAGAGACTTACGAATCATGTTTCAAACATACGACTATTGCAGCATCCCCAGGGTCATGTGATCCAACTTTGACCGCTGGGCAAGTGACTTGTAGTTATGACCGTTGCAGTGTCCCGGGGGTCACCTTTCGCGACCTTCTGACGAGCAAAATCAATGGGGAAACCAGATTCACTTAACAGACACGTTACTAACTTCACAACTGCAGCGATTTGCTTAACAACTGTGGCAAGAAAGGTTGTAAAACAGGGCAAAACTGATTTAACAACGGTTTTGCTCAGCAACTTCAATTCCAGGCTCAACGGCGGTCGTAGGTCGAGGACTACCTGTATTACAGCTGCGGATCAGAGAGGCAAATGCACAAACAAACACAAGGCGAAGGCTCCCCTCGCACCTATGTGCTAGTCGTTCCTGACTCTAGGGGGCGAGGCTCATCTCCGTTTCAATGCCGAAGAGCCAGCGCTGTCCGAAGACGTCTCCGTAGTCATGTGGCCGGCACAATGCAACACCGAAGACACATGGATCCCTGTTCCCTTCCCACCAAAGGTGGCTCCGATTTTTCTACTTGCATTTTATGTGCTTTCAAACTGCTAGGTTGGAAGAAGCTGGGACAAGTAACTGTTAGAATATTCAGCCTTATATTGGGTTGACGATATATATGAGCCATGTATTCTTAAAGAGTATATGTAGCTTTAAGAACTGTGTTGAATTCTAATTGGCTGCGCTTCTCAGCTCTACCATATAAGCAAGCTCAGAAACACAGTCCATTCCTTTTGATTCCGTTTGAATCCTGTGTTTACTCTTTGCCGCTGAGTAGTTGAATATTGGAGACTGTAGAAAGAAGAAGTATTTGTTTTGCATCACTGTAAGATAACTCTGTGTTTTGGTGAAGGACTGTTATTGTTTTGAGAAGTTAGTTTCACTGGTCGGAAGAAGCATTTTAGTTGCTACAAAGTAAAGACTATTTATTTTCTTACTATCACTGTTTTAGAGTTTGTTTGTGGTTAAAGCAACGTATCTCTTTACTGTCCGGTGTATTACACTATTCCGCATTTATTTTCAAACTGGGATGTTTGTTACCCGTAACACTAGTTACGGGACCAGAATTGTAACACTGGTTCGGAACCCAGAGTTGCTAACAGTAACGAGAGCTCACTCTGTTAAGCGATGCTAGGGATTCGAACTGCCGGACGGCCAACCTTTCTGATCGACAAGCTCAGAGTCTTAGCCACTGAGCCACTGTGTCCCTTTAAAAAAACAAACATAGCCCCCAGTAAAAAAAAAAAAAAGGAACAGTGAGCCCCTACAATTTTGCAGCTGGCACAGGAGCCGAAATGGTCGTGGCAGAGTGAGTGGCAGAAACACAACGGAATTGTGGTTCAGTTCTGAGGAGAATAAGAACCTTGTGTAGATCCATTCCTTCACCATCCATAACTTCATACACAAAGCCCTTTGTGATGAGGGGCAGCTGCTTTCAAGGACAGCAAATTTTAGCCCTGTGGAGTCAATCCGGATTGCCTGAAACCCTTTGGGTTCTCTATCCTTATAATCATTCCCATCTTTGGACTGTTGAACGGGCGGGCTGCCAAGGGCTGTGCTTTAGACCTTCCGCACACCAAGCCGGGGGGAACATTGAGGTCCCGCCATTCCCTAGAAGTGATCTGAAGCAGAACTGCTCTTTCTGGCAGGGAATTAAAATCTCGAGTCCGTTCCGGGCCACCGGTGTGGCTGAGGACCGGCATGCTACTTGGGGTTCGCAAACATCTTCCGTAGGCCCCTTGACCGAGAAGACCGCGCCGTTCTTAAGAGGGATACCGCTGATTGAGATTCTAAAAAGTCACGTCGTGACTGGAAATCTTCAAAAGCTACTCCTGGAACTGGGAGAGATAGTACAGGCCAGGAATCGGCAACCTGCAGCTCTGGAGCCGCATGTGGCTCTTTCGTCCCCCTGCTGTGGCTTCCTGTCGCCGGTTGGCTCCACAATTGATAGGGCTTTCGGTTAGGACAGATAGAAGAAAAAGGAGGCCGCACTAGGAAGAGACTCTATGGTGGGGGAACCGGACTTCCGGTCAGTTCCACAATTAAATTGGGGGGGTGGGGGGGCTTCCGGTTAAGACCTTTGTGGCTCTTTGAGTGTTTAAAGTTTCCAACCAGTAGCGGGTTCCGGTATGCTGCGACGTGGCCAGGCGTCCACCACAGGCACGCACAATGCGCAACCACCGCCCCGCGATGCTCCAGCTACTCGGCGGAAGTCGCGCAGGCACCGTACACTGTGCGGGTGTGTGCAAATGTCCCGGTTAGCTCAAATACGAGAAGTAAGGAATGAGGGCGGGCCCTCCAAAGCACCAGTACAGTATGGTGGCCACTGCTCCCACCTGCCACTGGTACGCCAGTACCATGGCATACTGGCCAGAACCCACCACTGTTGCCAACCCCTGGTATAGGCAATCCTCAACTTACATCCATTCCTTTAGTGACTGTTCATAGTTACAACAGCACTTTAAAAAGTGACTTGAGACCATTTCCCACACTTACAACTGTTCTAGCATCCCCATGGTCACATGATCAAAATTCAGCCACTTGGCAACTGAACTCATATTTATGACAGTCGCAGTGTCCCAAGGTCATGTGATCTCCTTGCCCGGACTTCTGACAAGCAAAGTCCATCAGGAAACCAGATTCACTTAACAACCGTGTTACTAAATTAACAACTGCAGTGATTCACTTCACATCTGTTGGCAAGAAAGGTTATAACATGAGGGGAAACACACTAAATTGCTGTCTTGTTTAGCAATAGAAAGTTTGGGCTCAATTGTAGTCGTAACACAAGGACTACCTGCAATACCCTGATGAGTTCTCAGGGCTGAGGTTGAATTTAAATCTGGTTCCCGCCAGTCCCAATCCAACATTTTAACGATACACTAGAGCAGTGATGGCTAACCTTTTTTGGCTCGCGCGCCAAAAGCGGGGGGAGCACGGGGGAGTGGTTGTGCGTGGGCGTGCCACACCCATAATGCTACGTGCACGACCCCTGCTTTTGGCATGCTTTTTTCGCCCTCCCCAGGCTCCAGAGGCTTTCTAGGAGCCTGGGGAGGGTGAAAACAGCCTCCCCTCCCCACCTCCAGAGGCTTCAGGCGCTTCCTTGAAGCCTCCAGAGGGTGAAAAACGGCCTCAAAAGAAGGCCTAACAAGGCAATGCCTCGCGTGCCCTAAGAAATGGCTACGCGTGCCACCTGTGACACCATAGGTTCGCCATCACTGCACTAGAGCACTGGTAGCCTGGTCCCTACCGCCCACTAGTGGGCGTTCCAGTTTTCATGGTGGGCATTAGGGGTTTTGTCCAATACTGAAGCACTTTCCTTTTTATTTATTTATTTATTTATTTAATTAGATTTCTATACTGCCCCCTCTCCCCGAAAGGACTCGGGGCGGTGTACAGGTAAAATTAAAATTATCAAAATCATAACAATACATATAAACTAAAATCGAATTAAATAGTCCTCTGTACAAATTTATAAACATTAAAACTTAACCCATAAAACCGAATAAAATAATTTAAAATTATAGACTGAGGCAGGAAGCATGAAGTTAGGCCAGGCCGGCTAGATGAAACAAGTGGGTTTTGAGTTTTGAGTAATATCAGGGGGAAGGTCCTTCCAAAGGGTCGGGCCCATCACAGAGAAGGCCCTTCCCCTGGGCGTCGCCCGCTGGCATTGCCTAGTGGACAGCACCCGTAGAAGTCCCTCTCTGTGGGAGCGAATCGGCCGAAGGGATGTATGGGGCAGGATACGATCCCGCAAATAACTAGGTCCTTTTTGTAATTTCATTGACTTCCCTACATTATAAATCACCATTCCTGTGGAACCGGTGGGTGGTTGGAAAATGTTATTACTAACAGAGGTACAAAAGTGGGCAGTAGGTATAAAAACTACCCCTGCACTAGAGGAACAATAGCTAACCTTTATGTCCTTGTGTGCCAAAAGCGTGCATGCGCATATGCCCACACCCATAATGAAATGCGCTCACGACACCTCCCCGTGTGCCCCTCCCCCAACACGCACGCACGACATCCCCTGTCCTCTGTGCATTTAGACAGGTCTCCTGCATGCCCCCCATCCATGCGCAGCAGAGACCCAAAAATCAGCTGGGTGGCAGGAGAGGCGCGCGCTTGCGCAATGGAACAGAGCTGGGGCGATGTCTCATGTGGCATGCGTTCCATAGGTTCGCCATCCCAGCGCTACAGCATAAATAGCTTATTTCTCTTCCCTCCCTTTTCTTTGTGTGAATTTTTGGACAAGAGAAATTGCTTCAGGAGTCTGCAAAGTTGGCTCTTTTAAGACCGGTGGACTTCAACTCCCAGGTTTCCCCAGCCAGCCATGCATGGCTGCCTGGGGAATTCTGGGAACCTTAGTTCAAGCCTTTTTTTCCTGGCGGGGGGGAGTAGCATTCTAAAAACAAAGCGTGGAAAATTAACACCGATCGTGAATCTTTTCTTAGTGCCAAGTTTGCCTTTTCTCCTAATCCAGAAGAGATTGGTGGAACCTTGGTGGTGGTGGTACCTTGCTCAATAGCAGTAACTGTGAGAGGGATCTTGGAGTCCTAGTGGACAACCATTTAAATATGAGCCAGCAGTGTGCAGCAGCTGCAAAAAAGGCCAACACAGTTCTAGGCTGCATAAACAGAGGGATATCAAGATCCCGTGAAGGGTTAATACCACTTTACAAGGCCTTGGTAAGGCCACACTTGGAATACGGCATCCAGTTTTGGTCGCCACGATGTAGAAAAGATGTGGGGACTCTAGAAAGAGCGCAGAGGTATAAATGTAATAAAATAAAAAATAAAATAAAATAAGAGAAGAGCAACCAAGACGATTAGGGGACTGGAGACTAAAACATATGAAGAACGGTTGCAGGAACTGTGTATGTCTAGTTTAATAAAAAGAAGGACCAGGGGAGACAGGATAGCAGTCTTCCCATATCTCAGAGGTTGCCACAAAGAAGAGGGAGTCAAGCTATTCTCCAAAGCACCTGAGGGCAGAACAAGAAGCAATGGGTGGAAACTAATCAAGGAGAGAAGCAACTTAGAACTGAGGAGAAATTTCCTGACAGTTAGAACAATGAATTAGTGGAACAGAAGTTGCCTCCAGAAGTTGTGAATGCCCCAACACTGGAAGTCTTCAAGAAGATGTTGGATAGCCATTTGTCTAAAATGGTATAGGGTTTCTTGCATAGGCAGGGGGCTGGACTAGAAGACCTCCAAGGTCCCTTCCAACTCTGCTATTGTATTGCATTGTATTGAATTTCATTTTTATACATTCCCCCCCAACATAGACACACTCCGGAGGGGGGGGGGGGAGAAATTCCATGCTCTTCTTAGGCTACCTTTCAAGGTGTTGGTTATTATCTTCAAAGCGCTCCATGGCACAGGACCTAGTTATTTGTGGGATCGTATCCTGCCCCATAAACCCCTTCCGCCGATTCGCTCTCACAGAGAGGGACTTCTCCGGGTGCCGTCCATTAGGCAATGCCAGCGGGCGACGCCCAGGGGAAGGGCCTTCTCTGTGATGGGCCCGACCCTCTGGAATGACCTTCCCCCTGACATTAGAACGACCACGGACCTCCGCTCCTTCCGCCAGAAACTCAAAACCCACCTGTTTCAAATAGCCGGCCTGGACTAATTCCATGCTTCCCGCCTCAGTTTGTAATTTTAAATTATGTGATTAGGTTTTAAGGTTAAGTTTTAATTTTTATAAATTTGTACAGGGGATTATTTAATTCAATTTTAGTTTATATGTAATGTTGATGTCATAATTTTAATTTTTTACCTGTACACCCCCCCGAGTCCCTTCGGGGAGAGGGGGCGGTCTAGAAATCCAATAAACTAAACTAAACTAAACTACCTTAGCAAGGGACTAGCTGAAAATAGCAAGGAACAAGAGGCAGGTTCCAAAGCATCCCTGGTTAGCCCAAGGAAGACATGAAGTTTTTCCTGACCAAAAACGCTGCCTGTAGGATTCTAAACATCCTGACAAGCATATAATCACCAGTGTAAACAGCCCCGTCAGCTGTAAACATATCCTAAAGGATAATGTTGCAATGCAACTTTCAGAATCCCCAAGTAGCATCGCTAATGAGCTGAATAACCTCTTCGCTGATCAAAAAAAAAAAAAAGGAGGCTTAAGCGCTCTGCATGACTCTTTGCTTCCATTCTGCGAAAAGCAGATGTGCGAATAAGACTGAATCATGGAGGTTTGTTTACTCTGCATCTACAAAAGATAGAAAATTGGGGTTTTCTTGGCACCGAATCTTGGATTCTCGTGAGAGCAGATTTCACGTGCTCATCGGCTGTAGGGTTTTTATTTTTTTGTGGCGCCCACCATATTTCGAGTAGAATAACAGAGTTGGAAGGGACCTTGGAGGTCTTCTCAATATCAATCAATCAATCAATAATTTAATTTGTTGACCGCTGCCTCTCCCCAAAGGGACTCGGAGCGGTGCACAGGGCGAATAAAACAATAAATACACATACACATGATAAAAACAAATTAAATATATCCCTGCGCTAAAAATTACCAATTAAAATACTAAAATCCCTATCTAAAATTATTAACAATCCCATAGACGAGAGACTACCCTAGGCCGGCCAAGCAGAACAGA
Organism: Rhabdophis nuchalis; assembly: GCA_039707465.1. Taxonomy (NCBI): domain Eukaryota; kingdom Metazoa; phylum Chordata; class Lepidosauria; order Squamata; family Natricidae; genus Rhabdophis; species Rhabdophis nuchalis. The sequence goes on from CM077643.1 coordinate 402,970,853, forward strand.
TATGTTTTTAGTTTTAGACGGAAGGAGTGGAGGTCCGTAGTTGTTCTAATGTCGGGGGGAAGGTCGTTCCAGAGGGCTGGGCCCGCCACAGAGAGAGCCCTTCCCCTGGGCGTCGCCCGCTGACAAAGTCTAGTGGACGGCACTAGTCCAAACACACACACATCCCCACTGCTCAAGTAGGAAGCCCTAAACCAGTGATGGCGAACCTTTTTAGGCTCGCGTGCCATAAGAGGGGAGCGCGGGGGGGGTGTCGTGTGCAGGCGTGCCACACCCATAATGCAATGCGCGACCCCCCTAGTGCGCATGCACGCACTACAGATTCCCCCTCCCCCTCCCATTTTTTACATGCTCTTTTCGCCCTCCCCAGGCTCCAGAGGCTTTATAAGAGCCTGGGGAGGGCAAAAAGAGCCTCCCTCTCCCCCCCACCCAGAGGCTCTCCGGAGGCTTCATGAACTTCCCTGAAGCCTCGGGAGCACTCAAAATGATGCTGCAAGCAATCGGAGGTCACTTCCGGTTTCGGTGGCGCATCATTTTGAGTGCTCCGGAAGCTTCAGGGAAACCCCCTGAAGGTCGCTGAAGCCTCCGGAGGGCCTCCGGAGAGACTGGGAAGCCTCTGAAGCACTCAAAATGATGTGCCGCTGAAACCAGAAGTGACCTCCAATTGCTTGCAGCGTCATTTTGAGCGCTCTGGAGATTTCAGAGAAGTTCATGAAGCCTCTGGAGGGCCTTTGGGGGGCGATGGGGGGTTTCTTTTTGCCCTTCCCAGGCTGAAAAAAGCATGAAAAAATTCAGCTGGCCAGTGCACGCATGCGCGCTGGCCAGCTGACAGGGCATTGCCTTGCGTGCCCTGACAAATGGCTCCGTGTGCTACCTATGGCACACGTGTCATAGGTTTGCCATCACTGCCCTATACCATTTTAGACAAACGGCTATCCAACATCTTCTTAAAGACTTGGGGCATTCACAACTTCTGGAGGCAACTTCTGTTCCACTTATTAATTGTTCTCACTGTCAGGAAATTTCTCCTTAGTTCTAAGTTGCTTCGCTCCTTGATTAGACAAACCCAGTTCCTGCAACCGTTCCTCATATGTTTCAGCCTCCAGTCCCCTCATCCTCTTTCTTGCTCTTCTCTGCACTCTTTCTAGAGTCTCCACATCTTTTCTACATTGTGGTGACCACTGTCAGGAAATTTCTCCTTAGTTCTAGGTTGCTTCTCTTCTTGATTAGTTTCCACCCATTGCTTTTTGTCCTACCCTCAGGTGCCTCGGAGAATAGCTTGACTCCCTCTTCTTTGGGGCAACCCCTGAGATATCGGAAGAGTGCTATCCTGTCTCCCCTGGTCCTTCTCTTCATTAAACTAGAGATCCCAGTTCCGCAAACCCAGAGGTGGCATTCAGCTGGTTCTCTCTGGTTCGGGCGAACCAGTAGTGGCAGCTGCAGGAGGCTCCGCCCATCCACCTCAACGTAATGCACAAGCAGTGCTCATGCGCAGGTGGCATGAGGAGCCATTCGGCAGGGCACGCAAGGCGTTGCCCTGTCAGCTGGCCAGCGTGCATGTACGCGCTGGCCAACTCATACAGCCATTTTTAAAGCCATTTTTTTGCCCTCCCCAGGCTTTATAGGAGCCGGGGGAGGGCGAAAACAGCCCTCTGGAGGCTTTAGGGAAGCTCCTGAAGCCTCCGGAGGCCCTCCGGAGGCTGTTTTCACCCTCCCCAGGCTCCTATAAAGCCTCTGGAGCCTGGGGAGGGCGAAAAAATCGTGTAAAAAATGGGGGGAGCGCCTCTCATGCATGCATGCACACTGGGGGGTGCATTGCATTATGGGTGTGGCACGCCAGTGCACAACCCCCCTGCGCTCCCCCCTCTTACGGCACGCGAGCCTAAAGAGGTTCGCCATCGCCCTCCTAGGTTTTAGCCTCCTGTCCCCTCATTCCTCTTCTCTGCACTAGAGTCTGCACATCTTTTTTATATCATGGAGACCAAAACAAAAATTTGCTCCTAAACTGGTTATTCAGACAAAAAAGCAGCATTTTAGAGTATCTTTTCCAGAATCTTCCCTGCGGTATTGCAGGTCAGGCTGATAGGTCTGTAATTTCCTGGATCCATCTTTTTTGAAGATGGGAACTATATCAGCTCTTTTCCAGTCCTCTGGCAGTGATTTATTATAAAGTTTCACTACAAAGGAAGAACCTCAGGGAGTCAGAGATAAAACCCATTTTCTTGCAGAAATGTAAACATAAAGGGTCATATTAATTTTTGCTCCAAAAGACGCATCAGGGTCTTTTGCACCCTAATGCAAAATGTCATTCTGCCTCTTTATAAATCTATGGTGAGGCCCCATCTGGAGCATTGTGTACAGTTCTGGTCCCCAGACCTTCAGAAGGATATGATGGAAATGGAAAAGGGGCAGAGGAGGACAACCAGAAGGATTAGGGGGCTGGAACCCCTTCCTAACCATCTGAGGCTGCAACGGCTGGGCCTCTTCACTCTAGAACGACGGCGCCTGAGAGGTGACCTGATTGAAGTCTATCAAATCATGCACGGGGTGAACAAAGTAGAAAAGGAAAAACTGTTTTCCCTATGGCACAACACTAGAACTAGAGGGCACCCCATGAAACATTTGGAAGCTAGACCTCAAACAAATAAGAGGAAGGACTTTTTCACCCAGAGGATCACTGGTCTATGGAACTCCCTGCCAGAAGAAGTGGTGACAGCTGTTAGCCTCGACACCTTTAAGAAAGGGCTTATTTCTGGTTAGGTCTTATTTTCAGGGAAATATGATAAATGTCTGACCACCTAAACTGGGGCTTATTTTGTGGTTAGGGCTTATATTACGAGCATCCTGAAAAACCCAAAAGGTAAAAGATGACTTCCAGCTTTGACAGCTAGGGCTTATTTTCAGGGAAACATGTTGCTCCTCAACCTCAACCTCAATAATAGCAATTATTTGGTGACTGTTCAAAGTTACAACGCTGGAAAAAGCGACTTGGGACCATTCTTCACACTTACAACCGTTGCAGCATCCCCTGTGGTCACACGATCAAAGTTCAGACAATCGGCAACCAGTTCATACCTATGACGGTCGCAGTGTCCTCGGGGCTACGGGTTCACCTTTTGTGACTGCCCGACAAGCAAAGTCAATGGGGACGTGGGGTTCACTTAACCACCCTGTTGACTTACTTAACAAATGGAGCTAGAGTCACGTAACAGCCGTGGCGAGAAAGATTGTAAAATGAGGCAATACTGACTGGACCAACTGTCTCACTCTGCGACTGAAATTATGGGCCGGATTGTGGTCGTAAGTCGAGCACTGCCTGTATTTTCCGTCTTTATCCCCAACTACGATTACAGAAAGCGGAAAAGTTATAGGACAGTGATGGCTAACCTTTTCTGGCTCGCGTGCCAAAAGCGGGGGGAGCGCAGGGGGGGGGGCGTGTGTGGGCGTGCCACTCCCATAATGATATGTGCGTGACCCCCCTGCTTTTGGAGCGCTTTTTTTGCCCTCCCCAGGCTCCAGAGGCTTTCTAGGAGCCTGGGGAGGGTGAAAACAGCCTCCCCCTCACACCTCCAGAGGCTTCAGGAGCTTCCCTGAAGTCTCCAGAGGGCGAAAAGAAGGCCTAAATCAACTGGCCAGCGCACACATGCGCACTGGAGCTGACAGGGCAATGCCTCACGTGCCCTAAGAAATGGTTGCGCGTGCCACTTGTGGCACCCGTGCCATAGGTTCACCATCACGGTTATAGGAGGAAAGAGGTGGCAAAACCCGTAATTAATTACAAGGGTGAGGACAGTGACATTTGTTCAGAAATATGTACGTTGTGAAGGAAAGCAGACGTGTTTTGGAGACATAAAGAGTCATCTGGAACCCCTTCCTTACCATCTGAGGCTGCAATGGCTGGGCCTCTTTACTCTAGAGGTGCCTGAGAAGTGACCTGATGGAAGTCTATAAAATCATGCACGGTGTGGACAAAGTAGAAAAGGAAAAACCGTTTTCCCTATTGCACAACACTAGAACTAGGGGGCCCTCCATGAAACTTTTGGAAGCTAGACTTCAAACAAATAAGAGGAAGGACTTTTTCACCCAGAGGATCCCTGGTCTATGGAACTCCCTGCCAGAAGAAGTGGTGACAGCTGTCAGCCTCGACACCTTTAAGAAAGGATGAGACAAGTTCATGGAGAACAAGGGTATCCATGGTTATCATGAGGGATGCCTAAGGACACCCTCCGGGTTGGAGAGAGAGGCAGGATGTCTCTCAATGCCATTTGCAGGGAATCATAAGCAGGTGAAGACATCTGCTTGGGAAGACCCTGAAGCCAATGGGGAGCCACTGTGGGAGACAGAATGCTGGACTGGATGGGCTGTGGCCTCTTCCAGCAAGGCTGTTCTTATGTTCTTATGTTCTTATCTCTGTCCCAAATGCATCTCACCCAGAGGTTCACACTCTACATCGGATAGGAACAAGCTCTGGGCCCCCACGGGATTTGCCACAACGAGCCAATCAAGGCCCCAGTGGGCTCCTTGCCGTCTTCATTATAACAAGCCAACAAGGCCACAGAGGAAACCCCCTCCGGATGTAATCATCTTACCCGGAAGATCCGATGCTTTTGCACACAGCAAGGAGAGGTCTCTTCTCAGCAAAGTTATCACTCTTCTCGCGACCTGGGTGGAGCAGAACACAGAGAGACACGCACAAGCGTTAGTGACGTCGTTGCTGCCCTGAATGATCAATCAGGCAGAGATCAAATGGCGTAGATAAAGGCGCTATTATTGAATCAAATCAAATCGAAGACTTTATTTGGACAAAGGCGGTTAGGCACGGAAGGAATTTGTCTCTGGGATAGAACTACTTGGTATCCTTGCAAAGCAACACGGAGGATAATAGTAGTAATGACACCAATAAACAAACTGAAGTAAAGAAGATGATAAAAAGGATAAATAACAATACTACAGCCACACTGTGTGGGTGAATAGAATAGAATAGAATAGGAATAGGAATAGAATAGAATAGAATAGAATAGAATAGAATAGAATAGAATAGAATAGAATAGAATAGAATGGTTGGAAGGGACCTCAGAGGTTATTAGGAATGTGATCCTAGAGTTGGGTTGGCAATATATATAAGCCATGATTGGAATATGGTATCTGTAACTTTAACTGCTACAGTGAAATGTGATTGGCTGCTGCTTCCTCAATCAGCCATAAGAGGGAGTCAGAATCACTGTTAGACGCTGATCTCTTGGATCAGGGGTCTCCAACCTTTGCAACTTTAAGTCTGAAGGACTTCAGCTCCCAGACTTCTCCAGCCAGCTTTGCTGAAGTCCTTCAAAGTTGCAAAGGTTGGAGACCCCTGCCTTGGATGAAGACTCTGTATGTCAGTTAGATCAGCAAAGCAAAGAGAATCGTGAGTTGAGCAACTGTAAGCCAACTGTTTGAGTAGTAGACTGTATTTGATTCAGGACTACTTATCACTTGTTTGTGAAGAAGTGTATCTTACTTTATTTTTCCAACGCAAGTAAATGTCTACTTGTTTACCATCAGTGTCTGTGATTGTTAGTGTGGATACCTAGCAACATATCTCTTGCTACATTCTGCTGCATATTTTTCGGTCTCCTAACGGAGATATCCTTATACAATAGCAGAGTTGGAAGGGACCTTGGAGGTCTTACAATACAATACAATAGCAGAGTTGGAAGGGACCTTGTAGGTCTTCTAGTCCAACCCCCTGCATGGGCAGGAATCTTATACCATTTCAGACAAATGGCTGTCTAACATCTTTTTAAAGACTTCCAGGGTTGGGGCATTCACAACTGCTGGAGGCAAGCTGTTCCAGAGGTTAATTGTTCTTACTGTTAGGAAATTTCTCCTTAGTTCTAAGTTGCTTCTCTCCTTGGTTAGTTTCCACCCATTGCTCCTTGTCCTGCCCCCAGGTGTCTTGGAGAAAAGTTTGACTCCCTCTTCTTTGTGGCACCCTCTGAGATATCGGAACACTGCTATCATGTCTCCCCTGGTCCTTCTCTTCATCAAACTAGACATACCCAGTTCCTGCAGCCGTTCTTCATATGTCTTAGTCTCCAGTCCTCTAATCATCTTGGTTGCTCTTCTTTGCACTCTTTCCAGAGTCTCCACGTCTTTTCTACATCGTGGCGACCAAAACTGTATGCAGTATTCCAAGTGTGGCCTTACCAAGGCACTATACAGTGGCATTAACACTTCACGCGATCTAGATTCTATCCCTCTGTTGATGCAGCCTAGAACTGTGTTGGCTTTTTTGGCAGCTGCTGCACACTGCTGGCTCATATTTAAGTGGTTGTCCACTAGGATTCCGAGATCCCTCTCACAGTTGCTACTATTGAGCAAGGTACCACCTATACTGTACTTGTGCATTTGGTTTTTCTTGCCTATATGTAGGACCTTACTTTTTTCACAATTGAATTTCATTTTATTAGACAGTGCCCAATGTTCAAGTTTGTCTAGATCCTTCTGTATCTTAATCTAGATCCTTCTGTATCTTCTAGTCCAACGCCCTCTCAGGCTGAAAACCCTATACCATTTCAGACAAATAGACATCCAGCATCTTCTTAAAAACTTCCAGTGTTGGAGCATTCACAACTTCCGGTGGCAAGTCGTTCCACTGATTAATTGTTCTCATTGCCAGGATAGATTGAACTAAACATATACAATGCACAGTTTTGAAGGGCCATTAATGTTTTTGCTTAACAAAGCTGTAAAAAGGCTTGCATTGTAAAGACTTACGTTGACATATGGAGACCGTGTTTCTAAGTACAGCTACTTTGGTTCGAGTTAGGGGTGTCCCACCTGGGGCAACCTCAAGGCTTTTTCTTTTAATAGTAACAGATTTGGAAGGGACCTTGGAGGCCATCTAATCCAACCCCCCGCTCACGCAGGAGACCTATACTAGGGATTCGAACCACCGAACTGCCGACCTTCTGATCGACAAGCTCAGCGTCTTAGCCACTGAGCCCCAATCCTGAGAGTTGAAGCCCACAGGTCTTAACAAGGAAGTCCCAAGATGGGACTTCCTTGTGTCCCAACAATGCTGGAAAGGAAGCTGTGACATCCCAGGAGCGCTGTATCACCTTAAAAACTTTAACAGTCTTGAATCCGATGACCATAGGGGACTGGAGACTAAAACATATGAAGAACGGTTGGAGGAGCTGGGGATGTCTAGTTTGATGAAGAGAAGGACCAGGGGAGACATGATAGCAGTATTTTGATATCTCAGGGGTTGCCACAAAGAAGAGGGAGTCAAACTATTCTCCAAGGCACCTTGGGGCAGGACAAGAAGCAATGGGTGGAAACTAATCAAGGAGAGAAGCAACTTAGAACTAAGGAGAAATTTCCTGACAGTGAGAACAATTAACCTCTGGAACAGCTTGCCTCCAGAAGTTGTGAATGCCCCAACCCTGGAAGTCTTCAAGAAGATGTTAGATAGCCATTTGTCTAAAATGGTATAAGGTTCCTGCCCACGCAGGGGGTTGGACTAGAAGACCTCCAAGGTCCCTTCCAACTCTGCTATTGTATTATATTATATTGTATTGTATTGTATTATTGACCCTGAGGATCACTGCCTTCTCTAAACTGAGATGAAGCTCTAAGGCAGTGTTTCTCAACCTTGGCAACTTGAAGACGTCCGGACGTCAACTCCCAGAATTCCCCAGCCAGCATTTGCTGGCTGGGGAATTCTGGGAGTTGACGTCCGGACACCTTCAAGTTGCCAAGGTTGAGAAACACTGCTCTAAGGCCCTTGTCTGTCTCTGTCTCTCTCTTTCGCTAATTAATATCTCTTTCTCCCAATTAGTGAAGGTCCAATTGGTAATTGAGAGCATTATGGCCACGTTTCTGCTGGGCCCAGCAGGCTCCCCCCCCCCACCGCCTCAATTTCACACTCTCCTTGTTCTTAAGATTGTTTCTGGAGCCGTTTTCTGCTCAGGGGCACGTTTCACCATGTAACACCGCTCCTGCGCGAGCTGCACTGGCTGCCTGTCGTCTTCCGGGTGCGCTTCAAGGTGCTAGTCATCATCTTCAAAGCGCTCCATGGCTCGGGACCTAGCTATCTGCAGGATCGGATCCTGCCTCATACGTCCTCACGGCCGATTCGCTCCCACAGAGAGGGGCTTCTCCGGGTGCCGTCCACTAGACTGTGTCAGCGGGCGACACCCAGGGGAAGGGCGCTCTCTGTGGCGGGCCCGGCCCTCTGGAACGACCTTCCCCCCGACATTAGGACAACTACGGACCTCCGCTCCTTCCGTCTTAAATTGAAAACTTACTTTTTCCGTCTGGCCGGCCTGGGATAGCCTCCTTGCCTTGGGATTTTATAGAATAGGTTTTAGTTTAATTGGGATTTTAGCACAGGGTTTATTTAATTGGTTTTTAAATTTTGTTGTTTATTTATTGTTGTTGTTATTTATTGCTTTTATGCTACCTGTGCACCGCCCCGAGTCCCCGTGGGGAGAGGGGGCGGTATAGAAATAATAAATTATTATTATTATTATTATTATTCACAATGATGAAAAGTTGACGTTATTAACCTTTCTCTTACACACAAACATACATGCCCGTATATACCTGCTGGCAGATCTTTCTATTTGGGAAAATAATTTATTTTGTATTTATCTGCATGTATTTTATTTGACATGCTTTTTTTTTTTTATCACGCCCAGAGATATTTTCACAAAATGACAATCAAAGAACGAAGGGAGTTGAGTCTAGGAACTTAGAACCGGCTACTCAGGCAGTTCGCTTGGAACAAATGCGTCTTTCTGGGTTGGCTGAAGTTGTAAAGCAGGACGGTGTTTGATTTTACAGTGTGCAGGTAGTCCTCAACCTACAACCGTCCATTTAGTGACTGTTCAAAGTTACGACGGCCCTGAAAAAAGGGGCTTCATGACCAGTCCTTGCTAGGGTGGCGCAGTGGTTAGAATGCAGCATTGCAGGCTAATTCTGCCAAATGCCAGGAGTTCGATCCTGATCGTTGACTTAGCCTTCCGTCCTTCTGAGGTCGGTAAAATGAGGACCCAGATTGTTGGGAGCAAGATACTGACTGTCAACTGCTTAGAGAGGGCTGTAAAGCACTGCAAAGCGGTATATAAGTCTAAGGGCTATTGCAGGCAAACTCTGCCCACTGCGAGACCTTCTGACCAGCCAAGTCAATGGGGAAGCCAGATTCACTTAACAACCATGTTACTAATTTAACACCTGCAGTGATTCACTTACCGTATTTTTCGGAGTATAAGATGCACCTTTTTTCCTCTAAAAAGAGGCTGAAAATCTGGGTGCGTCTTATACATCGAATACAGCATTTTTTTTGTCTCCTGAAACCCCGCCCCTTCACCAAAATGGCCACGCGCAAACCCTTATGGAGGCTTCCAGAGGGCTCCTGGGGGCTGGGGAGGGCAGAAATGAGCAAACAACGGGGCATTTCCCCCCCCCCAGCCCCCAGCAGCACTCTATAAGCTTCCATAAGGCTATGCATGCTGTTTTTTGACCAAAAAATGGCCCGTTTTCACGAAACAAAATGGGCCATTTTTCCTCGTTTTGGCTCCCCCACCCCCCCAGGAGCACTCTGCAAGCCACCCCAAGGCTATTCATGCCTTTTATTTGAAAAGAAAACGGGCCCATTTTCACGAAAAATGGGCCGTTTGGGGGAGGTTTGCACAGTGTAAAAAGGGTTTTTTTTCCCCCTTTCGGAAAGCTGTTTAATTAGAGTGATTGATGAGAATTACTTTGGTCAAGTACTGTGCCTGAAGAAACAAAGATTTGTTCCAAAGGTGGTCAGTGATTTCCTTCTCCAGCACATGGGTACCTACCTACTCTCTCTCTCTCTCTCCCTACCTATCTACTGTATTTCTCTCTCTCTATTTCTCTCTCTATTTTTCTCTCTCTATCCCTCTACCTACCTACCTATCTACACTCTCTCTCTCCCTACCTATCTACTGTATTTCTCTCTCTCCCCCCTCTACCTATCTACCTACTCTCTCTCTCCTACTGTATTTCTCTCTCTTTCTCTCCTTCTCTATCCCTCTATCTACCTACCTACTTAAAAAAAAAATGTCCTCTTCAAAACCTGGGTGCGTCTTATACTCCGGTGCGTCTTATACGCCAAAAAAAAATACGGTAATAAGCATGACAAGAAAAGTTGTAAAATGGGGCAAAACTCACTTAAAAAATTTCTCACTCAGCATTGAATTCTGGGTTCAATTGTGAGTCGATGAACTCCCTGTATTTCTGTTACGCGAACAGAAAATCCAAAAATAAATAATAGCAATAATAAAACAATATTTCAAGAGAGTTAAGAGTCTTCCTAACAATGGACTCCTTTCTCATGAGAATTCAGACCATTCGATCAACCAAAAAATGTTGCTGAAAGTGCTCTTCCCAGAGCTTAAATTCGCAGTTTAACTGGGGTCTTCTAAAAATGAAATAATCTGAAATAATCTGAACAGAAAAACCATTAACACAGAAAAGGCAGATTTTTCACTCAACGGTATTCCTGAAGATTAAAGAGCCCGGGTAGAATCCGTGCACTTAAAACGTCATCTACAGAATTCGCCCTCCCCAATTATGTCTCGGTTTATTCAACATTTAATGACTCACAGAGACAGTTTTACAATCAACAATCCATTCTATGAGCACATTTACATTATATGAACCCTTTGTTGATAAACATTGGAAGCTCTTTTAAGAAACCCGGGCAAACAAAAACTGTCACTCCCCAACAGACCAACCCAACTTGGCCTAAAACACAAACTTGAAAAAAGAGTTACACAGAGACTCCCGTATACCGGAAAAAGACCTTATTTTAAAATAAAAGGATCGGGGGGGGGGGGGGGTATTTTTCTATCACAACCTTTTAATGCACCTCTAAGCGCGCCTGGTGGTTCTATAAAGATGGGAAAACCGGAAAACAAAAGATACCTAGATAGATGAACATTGAAGCATGCAAAAGTCCCATTTTTAAAAATTTAGAAATAACAATAAATTAACAATCGACTAGCACTGATTATATTACCTAGTAAGGGTAATGAAACGTCTGCAAGAAAACAAACAAGCTCAGAGAGCACCAACGACCCCACAGGCCGCTACTCCTCCTTTTCCTCTTCCTCCTCCTCCTCCCTGCAAACTCCACTTCCTTCTAGCATTGATGATGTTACCTAGTTGGGTAATGAAATGCCTGCAAGAAAACCAGCAAGCTCAGAGGGCACCAAGGACACCACAGTCTTCCCCCTCCTCCTCTCCGCAAACCCCACTCCCTTCTAGCACTGATGATGTTACCTAGCTAGGTAATGAAACGCCTGCAAGAAAACAAGCAAAGTTCAGACAATCCACGGTTGTTAAGCCGATCATGCGGTTGTTAAGTAAATCAGGTAGTCCTTAAATGAATCCAACTTCCTCCATTGACTTTGGCTTGCTGGAAGCTGGCTGGGAAGGTCACAAAGGGTGGTCACACAACTCCAGGATGCTGCAGCCCTCATAAATTTATGCCAGTTGTCAGACATCCAAATTTTGATCGCATGACCATGGAAACGCTGCAAAGGTTATAAGCGAGAGGACCAAAAGCAATAGCATGTAGATTTATATACCACCTTACAGCCCTCTAAGCCAGGGGTCTCCAACCTTTGCAACTTTAAGTCTGAAGGACTTCAGCTCCCAGAATGGGAGGAGAAGTCTGGCTGGAGAAGTCTGGGAGCTGAAGTCCTTCAGACTTAAAGTTGCAAAGGTTGGAGACCCCTGCTCTATTTTTATTTTTATCTACTTTTTATTTTAATTAAATTTATATCCCGCCCTTCTCCACGAAGGACCCAGGGCGGCGCACAGGAATTTAAAAAACATATAAAACAATAAAATACAGAATTTAAAAACATATTAAATTACAGTCCTATGCTAAAATCCAAATTAAAATCTAAAATAGCCTCAACGGGAGGTTAGGCTAGGCCAGGGGTCTGCAAAGTCGGCTCTTTTAAGACTGGTGGACTTCAACTCCCAGAGTTCCCCAGCCAGCATAGCTGGCTGGGGAATTCTGGGAGTTGAAGTCCACCAGTCTTAAAAGAGCCAACTTTGCAGACCCCTGGGCTAGGCCATCTTGCTGAAAGAGATGTGTCTTTAGACACTGGCGGAAGAGGCGGAGGTCCGAAATGGTACGAAGTTCAGGGGGTAGGTCGTTCCAAAGGGCAGGGCCCGCCACAGAGAAGGCTCTTCCCCTAGGTGTCGCCAGTCGGCATTGCCCGGCCGACGGCACCCTGAGAAGGCCCTCTCTGTGGGAGCGGATCGGCCAGAGGGATGTATGGGGCAGGAGACGGTCTCGCATATAACTAGGCCCCGAACCATGGAGCGCTTTAAAGATGGTCGTCAGAACCTTGAAGCGCACCCTCTGTAAACTCTAAGCGGTTTACAGAGTCAACACATTGTTCCCCAACAATCTGGGTCCTCATTTTACCAACCTTGGAAAGATGGAAGGCTGAATCAACCTTGAGCCAGTCAGGATCGAACTCCTGGCAGTAGGCAGAGTTAGAATGCAGAATACTGCTTTCGAACCCCTGTGCCATCACGGCTCTTACAACCACCATTTATAAGTTACTTTTTCCAATGTCGCTGAACGGTTACTAAATGCAGGTAGTCCTCCACTTACGACCTCCATTGAGCCCAAAATTTAGGTGGCTAAGCGAGAAATTTTGTTCATTGGGTTTTGCCCCATTTTACGACTTTGCTCGCCACATTTCTTAAGTGAATCACCGGAGTTCTTAAAATTAATAATAGGGGTTGTTGAGGGAATCTGTTTTCCCCATTGACTTGGCTTGTCAGAAGGTTGCAGAAGGGGATCTCCTGACTCCCAGACACTGCGACCGTCATAAATGTGAGCATCCGAATGTAAATCACATGACCATGGGGATGCTGCAATGGTCGTAAGTATGAAAAATGATCATACTTTATTTTTTTTCAGCGGCACTGAAACTTTGAACGGTCACTAAATGAACGGCTGTAAGCGTCAGGCCTGCAGCCAGTTCCTTTTAGGATCTTTGGCCTGCCACACTCTCTCTTATTTTACTATGCTGTTTCATTAGTGGGGAATTGGGAGGGGGGATTGTAGGGAGTTAGATGATAGGTAGCCATAACAACATTCTTTCTAGAAAGCCAAGCTCATCCTTTGTCTTTGCACCTCTGTACCTGGCCGGAATTGGATGGGTGGAACTGCCAGCGTGGCAGTGGGAGATCAGACCATGGGATAGACTTGTGGGTGTGGGGCCAGGATCTTGAACTTTCAACTGGGTGGGGAAAACCGGGAAGCTTTCAGATTCGGGTTTTCCCAGATGTGCCAACGTGGCTGTCTTCATAAATTGGAACTTTGAGGAATACTTTGCCTTGGAAAAAGAAACCGGCTGCAGGCCTGACAGTAACTTGAAAAGGTTATAAGTCAGGGACTCCCTGTGGTAGAAAACATAAAGGTGGGTTCACATTTCTGGCTGGGGAATTCTGGGAGCTGAAGTCCGCCCAGCTTAAAGTTGGGGGGCAAGGTTGGGAAAGAGAGCTTTGAAGTATTGAAGGGTGTCCCGTGTATTTGCAGAGCCTTTAACAGAGGAGACAATCTGCCTCACCCACAAGCTGACAAGGCTGCGAGATGGAAGGGATTAATCCTTCCAAGTTAGAGTGGATTACACGGTTTTAAAAAATATCGGAGATTGTGTGTTTTCTATGTGCAACTGGCTGGCGCGACACACCTGCTCCGTACAGAACATTTAACAAAATGCCAAACAGCATTTTACAGGGAATATTTTCATAAGCCCCACGGCTCGCCAAATCCATCAAATCAAAAAGGTATAGAAATCCTGTTGCAAAGGGCTTTTCCCCCCCTTTAACTCCTATTTACTCTAAATCCTTTTAATTCTGTCATAACACTCTTGCATTTAACCCGCAAACCCTCCTCCCCAAAGCTGAAAATCCTGATAAACCACACAATTAAAGTAATGAAAACTGTGTCTACTGCCAACAAGGCGCCACACCTCCTCCGCAATCTTGTTTAAATGAGAGAGAGAGGGAGAGAGAAAGAAAAAGAGAGAAAGAGAGGGAGGAAAGATGGGTGGATGGATGGATGGATGGATGGAAGGATGGATGGAAGGAAGGAAGGAAGGAAGGAAGGAAGGAAGGAAGGAAGGAAGGAAGGAAGGAAGGAAGGAAGGAAGGAAGGAAGGAAGGAAGGCAGACATTACAGGTAACCGTCAACTCACAACCACTTAACAACTGTGCTAAGGCGTAAAATGGGGCACTACTCAGTTAACAACTGTCTGCTTAGCAACTGAACTTCTGGGCTCCGTTATGGTCGTAAATCATGGGTGTCCCCGACCATGGGTGCCCCCGACACAAGTGACGTCAAGCTGGCCATGCCCCCCCTGCCCCCTCCCGAGGTCAAACACAACCCAGTTGTGGCCCTCAATGAAATCGACACCCTTGGTGTAGGGCAGTGTTGCCGAACCTTTTCAGCATCGAGTGCCGAAACGGGAGCGCGCATGTGCGGGAAGGACTGGAAACCAGAAGAGCAGCTCCCCTGCATGCACGCGCCGGGAAGCTGAGCCTCCGGTTTCCTGTGTGCGTAGGCCACTTTCTGGCGTGCATGTGTGCATGACGACCAGCTGTCCGACATGCCTGCGCGCACTGGAAACCAGAAGCTCAACTTCCCGGTGTGCACACATGCGTGCCAGGGAGCTGCTCTTCCAGTTGACATGTGTGTCCAGGGAGCTGCTATTCCCGTGTGCAAGAAGACCAGCTGTGCACGTCATTGCCCAGAAGAGCAATGGGTGACGGTTGCCGTGCCCGGAGAGATGGCTCTGTATGTGCCACTCCTGGCACGCGTGTCATAGGTTCGCCATCACGGGGCTAGGACTAGGTCAAGACTTTGAGGCCATGCAACCTAAGAGTTTCATAGAAGAGGAGTAACAAGACAATCAATCAATCAATCAAATGTTTATTTGTATACCGCTCCCTCTCACCCGAAGGGACTCGGGGCGGTGCACAGGGAATATAAAACATAAAAACATACAACAATATAGATATCTAAAATCAAATTAAATTACAATAACCCTGCGCTAAAACCTAAAAAAGGGGATAGGTCCCGTCCTCCCCCCATAGAAATCTGAATGGCCATCAGTAACTGTGGAGTTTGCTTTCAAGGAGCAGTCTATAATCCCTTGTGTAAATATGAAGAAAAACACGCAGGCAAGTTTCTAAATTATCTTTCACCAGCTTCTGTTGGGTTTTTCCCCCCACACCACACCACCCTCTCCTGTGGGGCAGTAAGCAGGATATAATTGTCATTTGTACTTCTGGTACACATTGCAACAGCACATCTGTCTATGTACTATTCTTCTTTCTGTAATTGGGAGCTTTTGTGAGATTACCTCGCAGGGAGAAGGAGGGGAGGGGGGAAAGCTCCCTCTGTTTTAGAAGACAAATAAGGGAATCTGCTTCAGAACAAGTCGGGTTTTCATCCTTCCAAGTCAATGCTGCCCCACGCGGACCAGCTAGAAGCAGCCTTCTAGGTTTCAGATTGGATCTTAGCCCCCCCCCCCCCGGCCCCCTGGAAAAGGGCAGGGATTAAATCAGACCTCCTGCTTGCACAGGAAAAATGCTTCTTCTGAGTGACAGCTTTTCACTCCATTTGGGAAACGTAATGAGCATTCTGCCAAGAGAACCAATGGAGTCATCTATGCTCCCTAGCTCTCTACCAAAATATAAATATAAATAGGAGCCAGCCGTGGGCAGTAGCTACCAAAAAAGCCAACACAGTTCTGGGCTGCATCAACAGAGGGAGAGAATCAAGATCATCTGAAGTGTTAATACCACTTTATAAGGCCTTGGGAAGGCCACACTTGGAATATTCGCATTCAGTTTTGGTCACCACGATGTAAAAAAAGAAGTGGAAACTCTGGAAAGAGTGCAGAGAAGAGCAACCAAGAGGATGAGGGGACTGGAGACTAAAACATATGAAGAACAGTTGCAGGAACTGGGGATGTCTAGTTTAATAAAAAGAAGGACCAGGGGAGACAGTCTTCCAATATCTCAGGGGTTGCCACAAAGAAGAGGGAGTCAAACTATTCTCCAAAGCACCTGAGGGCAGAACAAGAAGCAATGGGTGGACACTAATCAAGGAGAGAAGCAACCTAGAACTGAGGAGAAATTTCCTGACAGTCAGGACAATTAATCAGTGAAACAGAAGTTGCCTCCAGAAGTTGTGAATGCCCCAACACTGCAAGTCTTTAAGAAGGTGTTGGATAGCCATTTGTCTGAAATGTTATAATAATAATAATAATAATAAATTTTTATTTGTAGCCCGCTCTCTCTCCCCAGAGGGACTCGAGGCGGGGCACAGGAAAATTAAAAAACAATAAACACAAACAGAATACATAATTTAAAATCACAATTAAACAAATCCTGCGCTAAAAACATCTATAAAAACTAAAAACTGTCCCTAAAACCCCTTAACACTACAAATAATTAAAATTACCCTAAAACCCCAGGACAGGGAGGCTATCCCAAGCCGGCCAGACGGAAAAAGTAGGTTTTTAATTTGAGACGGAAGGAGCGGAGGTCTGTGGTCGTCCTAATATCGGGGGGAAGGTCGTTCCAGAGGGCCGGGCCCGCCACAGAGAGAGCCCTTCCCCTGGGTGTCGCCCGCTGACACAGTCTAGTGGACGGCACCCGGAGAAGCCCCGCTCTGTGGGAGCGAATCGGCCGTGAGGATGTATGGGGCAGGATCCGATCCTGCAGATAGCTAGGTCCCGAGCCATGGAGCGCTTTAAAGATGATAATTAACACCTTGAAGCGCACCCGGAAGACGACAGGTAGCCAGTGCAGCTCGCGTAAGAGCGGTGTTACATGGGTAGACCTTGCGGTCCCCATAATTGCTCGCGCGGCTGCATTCTGGACTAGCTGAAGCCTCCGGGTGCACCTCAAGGGCAGCCCCATGTAGAGAGAGTTACAATAGTCCAGTCGGGATGTCACGAGAGCATGAGTGACTGTGCGAAGGGCGTCCCGATCCAATAGGGGGCGCAATTGGCGAACCAGGCGAACCTGGTAAAATGCCCTCCTGGCCACGGCTGTCACTTGATCTTCCATGGACAGCCGGGCATCCAGGAGGACACCCAAATTGCGCGCCCCATCCACAGGGGCAAGATGTTCGCCCCCTATGGCCAGCGATGGAGTGAGCTGGTTGAATCGGGCAGCCGGAAACCACAGCCACTCGGTCTTGGTCGGGTTGAGCTTGAGTCCGTTACTTCCCATCCAGATCCGTACAGCTTCCAGGCACTGGCACATCACCGCTACGGCATCGTTGGGGTGGTTTGGGGTAGAAATGTACAGCTGTGTATCATCAGCGTACAGATGGTACTCTACCCCAAAACCACGGATGATCTCACCCAGCGGCTTCATGTATGTGTTGAACAGGAGGGGCGAGAGGACCGACCCCTGAGGCACCCCACATGCGAGGGGTCTCGCGGTCGACCTCTGCCCCCCTGCCAACACAAATTGCGATCGGCCAGAGAGGTAGGAGGAGAACCACCGTAAAACGGTGCCTCCCACCCCCAACCCCCCCAGCCGATGCAATAGGATACCATGGTCGATGGTATCGAAAGCCGCCGAGAGGTCTAATAGGACCAGGATGGAGGAACAACCCCCATCTCTGGCCCTCCAGAGATCATCAACCAACGCGACCAATGCCGTCTCGGTGCTATGCCCGGGCCGAAAGCCGGACTGGCGCGGATCTAGATAATCAACTTCCTCCAGGTGACGGGGAAACTGTTGTGCCACCACACTCTCGACAACCTTCGCCAAAAAGGGAAGGTTGGAGACTGGACGGTAGTTGTTCAAAAGAGCTGGATCCAAAGAGGGCTTCTTAAGGAGGGGCCTCACCATCGCTTCTTTTAGGGAAGCAGGCAAGGCACCCTCACTCAAGGATGCGTTGACAGCCTCTTGGAGCCAGCCTCGTGTCACCTCCCAGGATGCCAGTACAAGCCAGGAGGGACACGGGTCCAATAAACATGTGGTGGCTCGCAGTCGCCCACGTAACCTGTTCATATCCTCGGAAGTAACGGAGTCAAACTCCTCCCAAACAAGATCTCTCTCGTGGCATCCCACTGGGCCATGAATGGGGGCTAGCTCGTTCTGTATCTGAGCGATTTTCTCCTGCAGAAAAGTCACAAATTCCTCTGCTCTACCCTGTAACGGGGCTTCCCGCACCCTCTGTTGAAGGAGGGAGCGGGTCACCCTAAACAGGGCGGCAGGGCGGTTTTCTGCGGATGCTATGAGAGTAGCACAATGGTGACGTTTGGCCACTCTCAGCGCCACAATGTAAGTCCGTAACTGGGCTCTTACCTGTGTCCGGTCAGATTCAGATCGAGTAGACCTCCATCTTCTCTCTAGGCATCTCTTGCGGCGTTTCATCACCCTCAGCTCCTCGGAAAACCAAGGAGCCAGGGTGTTTCGCCGCCGCAAGAGAGGCCGCAAGGGCGCGACCCGATCCAAGGCTCCCGTGGTCGCAGGATTCCATGCGGCCACGAGGTCCTCCATCGGGGCGCGGGCCAGGGGTACAGGAAGTGGCCCAAGCGCCGTCTGGAACCCATCCGGGTCCATCAGGCGCCTGGGGCGGAACCAGATTGGTGACTCAGGTTCCGCCTCCCCGCGGAGGGGAGCAGCGGTCGGAAAGTCGAGCCGGAGAAGTGAGTGGTCTGTCCATGACAAGGGTGTGATGACTATATCCCCTATACCCAGATCACTCTTCCATTGGCCTGAGACAAAGATGAGATCCGGTGTATGTCCACCCTCGTGAGTGGGGCCTTGAATTAGTTGTGTCAAGTCCATGGCCGTCATGGAAGCCATGAACTCCCGAGCTGCCTCGGATGATTCGCCCACCGATGGCAGATTAAAGTCCCCCATGACTAAAAGTCTGGGGGTCTCAACTGCCACCGTAGCGATCACCTCGAGGAGCTCGGGCAGGGCTGCTGCTACATAGCGGGGAGCCAGGTATACAACCAGCAAGCCCAACTGCCTCCCTAGGCCCCACTTCACACAGAGGGACTCACAACCGGTGGTCTGTGGCACAACGGTCTCTCTCGGCTCAAGACCTTCCTTTACAATGACCGCTACCCCACCGCCCCTACCTAGGGCCCGGGGCTGATGAAACGCGCGGTAACCTGGTGGGCACATTTCAACGAGGGGGAGTCCACCCTCGTGGCCCAACCAGGTCTCCGCGATTCCCACCAGGTCCGGCTCCCCCTCTGACACAAGGTCATGAACGAGGGGGGCTTTGTTGACAACGGACCTGGCGTTGCAGAACATCAGCCGCAGGCCCTGGCTCTGTACTCCCTGGCCACCTAGCCTGCGGGGGTTGAGGCACTTGACCGTTTGTAGCCAACGGCTTCGCGCCCCCAACCGGGAGGGTAACACTTGTCTCCCCTCGGACCTGCCTCTCCCCACGACCTTCTGGATGGAAATGCCCTCTGTCGGAACGACTAGAATCTCCCCCTCCTAACGGAACCCTCCGCTTCCCTCCGTCGCCCGCTGGCCTGGCTCTCTCTTCCCTCCCCCGCCTCTACCTGTCTATACCCTCCCCCCTCCCTGGTACCCCCTAAAATAGACATTAACTTACAAACTAAAAAACCCCTAAGACTACGCTTCTTCCACCTCTCCAGATTAATAAATCCTTCATCAAGGTGGGCCCACGTTAGAGTGGAGGGCCAAACCTGCGAGAGCGGGGACTCTCGCAGTCGTAGCAGATCGGTTCTAGAATACAAAATGGTGATTATAAAATGTAAAAATGGGTCATGGTTAAAATCAAGCATCGTTGGTTATAGGGTTTCCTGCCTAGGCAGGGGGTTGGACTAGATCAGAGATGGCTAACCTTTTTTGGCTCGCTTGCCAAAAGCGGGGGGAGAGCAGGGGGATTGTGCGTGGGCGTGCCACACCCATAATGCTATGTGCGTGGCCCCCTGCTTTTGGCACGCTTTTTTCTCCTTCCCCAGGCTACAAAGGCTTTCTAGGAGCCTGGGGAGGGTGAAAACAGCCTCCCTCCCCATATGCCGTGGCTTCAGGAGCTTCCCTGAAGCCTCCAGAGAGCAAAAAACAGCCTCAAAAGAAAGCCTAAATCAGCTGGCCAGCACACACAAATGTGCTGGAGCTGATAGGGCAATGCCTCGCGTGCCCTAAGAAATGGTTCCGCGTGCCACCTGTGGCACCCGTGCCATAGGTTCGCCATCACTGGACTAGATGACTTCCAAGGTCCCTTCCAACTCTGCTATTGTATTTTATCTATCTCTCGATCTATCATCTGTCTGTTTGTCTGTCTGTCTGTCTACCTTCTCCATCCATCCATCCATCCATCTGTTGACTCAGCCTTCTGTCCTTCCGAGGTGGGTAAAAAGAGGACTCAGATTGTTGGGGGCAAGAGGCTGACTCTATAAACTGCTGAGAGAAGGCTGTGAAAGCACTGTGAAGCGGTATATAATAAATATAAGTGCTATTGCTATATCTATCTATCTATCTATCTATCTATCTATCTATCTATCTATCTATCTATCTTATTGTCAGGCCTACAGTCCTATTCCTTTTGGAATCTTTGGCCTGCCACACTTTCTCTCTCTTTCTTTCCTAGGCTGTTCATTAGTGGGGAATTGGGAGGGAGGAATAGTAAGAAGTAGAATGTTATGGTCAAAATAAAACATTCCTTTCTAGAAGCCCAAGGTCACCCTTTGTCTTTGCACCTCTGCACTGACCAGAAGTGGATGGGTGGCATTGCCAGCGTGGCAGTGGAAGATTGGACCATGTGATGGACTGGTGGGTGTGGGGGCAAGGTTTTGAACTTTCAACTGGGTGGAAAACCCAGGAAGCTTTCAGATTCGGGTTTTCCACAGATTGTACCAACATGTCTCTCTTATGAAATTGGAACGTTGAGGAAAGCTCCGTCTTGGACTCTGATTTCATTCTGGATGATATTTGGAATGCTGACACTTATTCCATCTCCCGCTAGGATGGGAGTGTCAAACTCAAAGCTGGGGGGGGGGGGGCGTATGGAGCTCACAGGGTGCTTAGATCTAGCCCAGAGGTCCCCAAACTTGGCAACTTTAAGACTTGTGGACTTCAACTCCCAGAATTCTCCAGTCAGAATTCTGGGAGTTGAAGTCCACAAGTCTTAAAGTTGCCAAGTTTGGGGACCTCTGATCTAGCCCATGGGGCTGCCCTGGAAATAGTGAAGAACAGTCCACGGGGCCTCTGCCAGCAAAAACAGAGCTCAGGAGGGCTGCATGTGACCACCCGAGCTCCGTTTTCACTGGCAAAGAATTGCAGGAGGCCGTCGCAGCCGGAAACAGAGCTCGGGAACCTGTTTTTGTGGGCAAAGCACTCAGGCAACCACAGGCGTCCCCACCCCAAGTGACGTTGAGCTGGCCACGCCCAGCCTAGCCATGCCCACCCCAGCCACAGCCACTCTGGCCCACCAAGGCCAAACACAACTCTGATGCGGCCCTCAAGGACATCAGGTTTGACCCCCCTGTTGTAGGAGGTAGTATGTAAAATTTAAAAGAGGAAAGGAATGTTAAAAACTGATTTAAAGGCAAGGGGAAGGGCTGTTTCAGGGAGCTAACCAACCCCACGGTTTGGTGCTCCTGTGCGTATCCCAAGCAAGGCCACAGAGCCATGTTTTCATACCTTTACGGAAGGCCAGGAGAGTGGGGGCCCACCTCACCACTGGGAGAGGAAAGAATGTTCCCCAAGCAACTATCGGCAAGAGCAGAGAAGGTTGTCTTCCTACACCACACCAGTTGGGGTGTGTAACATATCTTCCCTCCTGACCGGGTGGGATGGATCGATGTAACGGGATGACGATGACTCCACAGGTATCCTGGCCCTGTGTCATGTAGGGATGTGGATAATGGGGACATATACATGGGTAGGAATCAGCCACCCGGTTGGTCAGCTAACCTCATTTCTGCATTGCTTTCTTTTGTTTTTCTCCACAAATGTTCTCAGAACTTCCTGTTCTGTCCCAGACTTCCTTAAAAAGCAAGAGGCAGCGTCTTGGTCCTGGCAAAACCCCTTTTATTTACACGACTGTGAATTCCTTTCATTCGCAGGCAGCAAGGCTTGGCAAACAATACAATACAATACAATACAATAGCAGAGTTGGAAGGGACCTTGGAGGTCTTCTAGTCCAACCCCCTGCCTAGGCAGGAAGCCCTATACCATTTCAGACCAATGGCTATCTAACATCTTCTTAAAGACTTCCAGGGTTGGGGAATTCACAACTTCTGGAGGCAACTTCTGTTCCACTGATTAATTGTCCTAACTGTCAAGAAATTTCTCCTCAGTTCTAAGTTGCTTCTCTCCTGGATTAGTTTCCACCCATTGCTTCTTGTTCTGCCCTCAGGTGCCTTGGAGAATAGCTTGACTCCCTCTTCTTTGGGGCAACCCCTGAGATATTGGAAGGCTGCTATCATGTCTCCCCTGGTCCTTCTTTTCATCAAACTAGACATCCCCAGTTCCTGCAACCGTTCTTCATGTTTTCGTCTCCAGTCCCCTAATCCTCTTTGTTGCTCTTCTCTGCACTCTTTCTAGAGTCTCCACATCTTTTCTACATCGTGGTGACCAAAACTGGATGCCGTATTCCAAGTGTGGCCTTCCCAAGGCCTTATAAAGCGCATTAACACTTCACGTGATCTTGATTCTCTCCCTCTGTTCAACAGTCTTTCTGAGGAATGTTTATCCACACAAACCTTATCTCATTTGGAGCACTGCCAGATCATTAGTTTCCAAACGCAGAGCAAGGCAAAACTTGGCACAGTCTCTTCTAGTCACAAAAAAGAACTTTCCACTCTTGAAACGACCCAAGGAACGAATTGTTTCCTGCAAAAAAGCCCCTTCCCTGTTCGCTCCTCTTTTGTTTCCTCTGGGAGGGGCCAATCACTCCCAAGGTGTGGCTTTACTCCCAAGTCGATCCTGCTTTTTATAGTTGTCCTTGTCTTCTGGCAGCTCTGCACATACGCCCACTGGGAACAGGTTCCCCCTGTTCCTCTGCCTTACTGCTACCTAGCTCCCTCTCTGCCTCCGACGCAGATCCCTTGTCTGAGCTTTCCTCAGCCCCCAGGGCTGGGCCCTGTTCCTCTCTGTCCGACTCTGCTGCCAGCGGGCCACAACACTTCCAGGGATCAGAAAAAATATTTCTCATTGCTGGTAATTATTGTGACTGAACAATCTAAGCTAGCAAGAAAGGCCTGACTGAAAAAAAAAGTAGCATCTGGAATTAGCTTGACTTCTTTCTATTTAATGGGTGAAATGTCCTCCAGAAAAAAAAGTTCACCAACTGTGGTTAAAACAGATCTGAAATCCAGAGAAGCTAATCCAATCTTAATATAAAGTTTGATATAATCAATTCATGAGCAGATGAAAGAAACTAAACCAGTGCATAAACCAGATCAAACAGACAAAGGATAAATTAAGGAAGTGCAGAAATGTTAGTCATATTGGAAGGGGGAAATAAAAATACACTAAATACACTTGTCCAGAATGCGGCCGCGCGGGCAGTTATGGGAACCTCTAGGTTTTCCCATGTAACACCGCTCCTGCGCGAGCTGCACTGGCTGCCTGCTGTCTTTTGGGTGCGCTTCAAGGTGTTGATTATCATCTTTAAAGCGCTCCATGGCTCGGGACCTGGCTATCTGCGGGATCGCATCCTGCCCCATACATCCCTTTGACCGATTCGCTCCCACAGAGAGGGACTTCTCCGGGTGCCGTCCACTAGGCTGTGCCAGCGGGCGACGCCCAGGGGAAGGGCCTTCTCTGTGGCGGGCCCGACCCTCTGGAACGACCTTCCCCCCGAAATTAGAACAACTACCGACCTCCACTCCTTCCATCAAAAACTAAAAACTCACTTCTTCTGTCTGGCCGGCTTGGCTTAATCGACCCATTTACCTCAAGCTGAATACTCAAATTGTTTTATTAGGGATTTTTAGGGGTATTAGTTTTTAGATAGTTGGGGATTTTAGCGCAGGGTCTAGGTTTAATTCATTTTAAATTTGTATCATAATGTCTGTTGGTTCTTATATGTGTGTATTTTTAATTCCCTGTGCACCGTCTCGAGTCCCTTCGGGGAGAGAGAGCGGTTTACAAATTATATTATTATTATTATTATTATTATTATTATTATTATTATTATTATTATTATTATTATTATTATTATTATTATTATTATTATTAAATAGGCAGGAGGTTGGACTAGAAGACCTCCAAGATCCCTTCCAACTGTTATTCTCTTCTATTCTATTCTATTCTATTCTATTCTATTCTATTCTAAATACATTGTCCCCCTTTTTTTTCAACTACATAAGATTAGTTGGCTACTTTGCAAATTGCATCACTCCCTATTTAGACAACATAAACGTTAGTATTTTCAGATTAAGGTTCTTATAATATAGCTAGTCCTCGATGTATAACAATTTGCTTAGTGACCACTCGAAGTTACAACAGCATTGAAAAAGCGACTTGACCATTGTTCACACTTAACGACCGCTGCAGCATCCCCGTGGTCATGTGAGCTAAATTCAGCCGTTTGGCAACTGGCATGTATTTATGACGGTTGCAATGTTCAGGGTCATGTGATCACTTTTTTGTGACCTTCGGCCACTTGGCAAAAGGCTCATATTTATGACGGTTGAAGTATCCCCAGGGTGACCTCCTGACAAGCAAAGTTCACGAGGGAGCCAGATTCACTTAACAACCTAACTTAGGTTCCTAACGTTACAACTGTAGTAATTCACTTAAAAACTGTGGCAAGAAAGATCTCAAACTCACTTAATCACTCGCTTAGCAACATAAACATCAGGCTCAATTGTTTATTTTATTTATTTATTTTATTTTATTAAATTTATACCCCGCCCTTCTCCAAACGGACCCAGGGCGGCGCACAGGAATATTAAAATACATACAAAATCACATAAAAAATGTAAAAAACTTATTTGATAAAGATCCTGCGCTAAAACCAAATTAAAATCCCCAAAATTTAAAACTGTCTAAAAGTCATTATGGAGGTTACGCTAGGCCGGCTAGATGGAACAAATGTGTCTTTAGACACTGGCGGAAGAGGCGGAGGTCGGAGATGGTGCGAAGTTCAGGGGGTAAGTCGTTCCAAAGAGCTGGGCCCGCCACAGAGAAGGCTCTTCCCCTGGGTGTCGCCAGTCGGCATTGTCCGGCCGACGGCACCCTGAGAAGGCCCTCTCTGTGGGAGCGTATCGGTCTTAGGGATGTATGGGGCAGGAGACGGTCTCGCATGTAACTAGGTCCCGAGCCATGGAGCGCTTTGAAGATGGTCGTCAGAACCTTGAAGCGCACCCGAAAGACCACAGGAAGCCAGTGCAGCTCGCGCAGGATCGGTGTTATATGGGAGTGTGGTGGTACGTCAAGGACTACCTGTACATAAAGGAAAGCACTGGTTTTCAACCACCACACACTGAACTGTGAAAGGGATCTTGGAGTCCTAGTGGACAACCATTGAAATAGGAGCCAGCCGTGGGCAGCAGCTGCCAAAAAAGCCAACACAGTTCTAGGCTGCATCAACAGAGGGAGAGAATCAAGATCCCGTGAAGGGTTAATATCACTTTATAAGGACTTGGGAAGGCCACACTTGGAATATTTGCATCCAGTTTTGGTCGCCACGATGTAGAAAAGATGTGGAGACTCTAGAAAGATTGCAGAGAAGAGCAACAAAGATGATTAGGGGACTGGAGACTAAAACATATGAAGAACAATTGCTGAAACTGCGTATGTCTAGTTTAATGATAAGAAGGGAGATGTGATAGCAGTGTTCCAATATCTCAGGGGCTGCCCCAAAGAAGAGGGAGTCAAAGCATTGAAGGCAGGCCAAGAAGCAATGGATGGAAACTAATCAAGGGGAGAAGCAACTTAGAACTGAGGAGAAATTTCCTCACTGAGAACCATTAATCAGTGCAACAGAAGTTGCCTCCAGAAGTTGTGAAATGCCCCAACACTGCAAGTCTTTAAGAAGATGTTGGCTAGCCATTTGTTTGAAACGGTATAGCGTTTCCTGCCTAGGCAGGGGGTTGGACTAGAAGACCTCCAAGGTCCCTTCCTACTCTGCTATTGTATTGTACTGTATTGAAGCGTCTTCACATCAACGCTAGCTAGCTCCTCCAAGGGAGAAAATTGAATGCAGCTGAAATGCAACGGACAATGGCCACGTCTTCCTGCACTAAATTACACTTTGTGTGACGCATTGCTTGCCTTTGTGCTAAATCTATTACCAAACAAAACCAAATGGCTTCCGTCCAAATCCACTGGAGAAACAAGCCCCCACCCCTACCCCCCCACCCCGCTTTTCGCTGCCATAAGGGGCGTTTATATCCCCTTTTAAAGCAGAGAACCCCTTCTTCCCGAGTCCATAAATTCTTAGCGTTAACAAAAAGTTTCCATATTCAGCCCTAAAGTCGGTAAGCAGAAAAATCAAAACATTCTTAATGGGTACAGCCGATTATATATTTAGCAATAAATTTAAAAAAGTTCAACCGTAAAGAAGGCCAGTGGGGCGTCAGCTCCAAACGTGGATTTCATTAGGACTTTCGCCCGCTTTAATATATAGCTCTAAAACGGTTTGAATCATGAAAATTAGGCCCTATAATTTCTTTTGAAGGCTTGCGCAGGACAGCTTTCGTTTTAACCCAGACTAACCAGAAATCCATCACTTAAATGGTAGCGTTTAATAAGCCAAGATCCGCCTAGCTGCGTCGTCTCGGGCTGCTAAAAGCTACTGACACTGGGTCACCTACCAAGCGGAGTTTGTGTAATACATCTGCTGAACAATTACTTTTGTATGAAGAGGATGGAAAACCACACAGCCACCCAAGATGCTTGACCGCATGCAGGCGTTTCGAACATCTGCCTTCCTTTACAGATCAACCTAAATAATTATTATTCCTTTATTTAACACAGAAACATGCTAGGTCAGCCCTTCAGGCTGCTGCCTTCTTTTTTCTTCTTTCTTTTTCTCTCTCTCTCTCTCTCTTTTTTTAAAGGCAGTCGCAGAGCAATGCGAAATCCTGCATAAGCCGGGATTGAAATTCAGAATTGCAAGCGAGGTTTCCCATTCACACCTCGTTTGGGAAGGGCTACTTGGGAGGGAGGGTCTCTTGTTTAGTCAAGTTCAGACGAACTCTGCTTGCTGGAGAGATTCTATAAAATCATGCACAGGGTGGACAAAGTAGAAAAGGAAAAACTGTTTTCCCTATCGCACAACACTAGAACTAGGGGGCACTTTTCTACTTTGTCCACACCGTGCATGATTCAATCAGGTCACCTCTCAGGCGCCGTCGTTCTAGAGTGAAGAGGCCCAGCCGTTGCAGCCTCCGATGGCAAGGAAGGTGTTCCAGCCCCCTAATCCTTCTGGTTGCCTTCCTCTGCACCTTTTCCATTTCCATCATATCCTTCTGAAGGTATGGTGACCAGAACTGTACACAATACTCCAGATGGGGCCTCACCATAGGTTTATAAAGAGGCAAAATGACACTTGCTGACTTATTTTCTATACCCTTCCTAATGATCCCTAGCAATGAGTTTGCTTTTTTCAATGCTGCGGCACACTGGGTTGACACCTTCCTTGAGCTGTCCACCAGGACACCAAGGTCCCTTTCCTGGTTAGTTGCAAGGAGTTCAGACCCCATCAGTTTATAGATGTAGTTGGGTTTTTTTGCCCCAACGTGCATCACTCTGCACTTACTAATGTTGAAGCTCACTTGCTCTTGCTGCACAACTCTGCCATTGCACAACTCTCTGTCTCCTAAAGGAGACATCCCCAACACTTTCTACATTCCAACTGGAATATTGCTTGCTTACTTGCTTATATAATGTATTGTTGGTTGAAATGTTGGGTTGTTTGGAGGGAGACTGATGGTGGGGGAAAAAACCAACAACTTTCATGCCACAAAAGAGGGTACAGGTGCAACCAACAGCAGCTCCCACCATCTTTTTCCCCCCTTCCAACTTCGTTCAGGTAAATATCCTGTCCACCAAGATTCTACAAGTGGATTGGGAAGAGAGAGGCATAAATGGTAATGGATTTTATTTCGTTCAGAGGATTCAGTTTCCCCATGAAATGGAGAAGAGGAGCCTTGCTCTCAAACTAATTTAGCAATTGCATGAACAATCAAGTTCCTTCTTGGAGAAGGAAAGGAAGGAAGGAAGGGAGGGAGGGAGGGAGGGAGGGAGGGAGGGGAAGGAAGGAAGGAAGCGAGGAAGCGAGGGGAAGGAAGAGGAAGGAAGGGGAGGGAAGAGGAAGGAAGGGGAGGGAGGGAGGGAAGGAAGGAAGGAAGGAAGGAAGGAAGGAAGGAAGGAGAAGGAAGAGAAAGGGGATGTAAGAGGAAGGAATGAAGGGGAAAGAAGGGGAAGGAAGAAAGGGGAAGGAAGAGAAAGGGGAAGGAAGAGGAAGGAAGGAAGGAAGGAAGGAAGGAAGGAAGGAAGGAAGGAAGGAAGGAAGGGGAAGAGAAAGGGGAAGGAAGAAGGAAGGAAGGTAGGTAGGAAGGAAGGGGAAGGAAGAGGGAGGAAGAGGGAGGGAGGAAGGGAGGAAGGAAGGAAGGAAGGAAGGAAGGAAGGAAGGAGAAGGAAGAGAAAGGGCATGTAAGAGGAAGGAAGGGGAAGGAAGAGAAAGGGGGAGGAAGAGGAAGGAAGGAAGGAAGGAGAAGGAAGAGAAAGGGGATGGAAGAGGAAGGAAGGAAGGGGAAGGAAGGAAGGAAGGAAGGAAGGAAGGAAGGAAGGAAGAAGAGAAAGGGGAAGAAAGAGGAAGGAAGGAAGGGGAAGGAAGAGGAAGAGGGAGGGAAGGAGGGAGGGAGGGAGGGAGGGAAAGAAAGAAAGAAAGAAAGAAAGAAAGAAAGAAAGAAAGAAAGAAAGAAAGAAAGAAAGAAAGAAAGAAAGAAAGAAAGAAAGAAAGAAAGAAAGAAAGAAAGAAAGAAAGAAAGAAAGAAAGAAGATGGATATACAAGATTCTGTACTTACAGATCTGTGGGGATGGCAATACCCGGGCTGCTCGGACAGGACCATGTCGGATGGAGTAAAGTTCTTGAGCTTCTCCACTAATCTGCTCAACAAAGAGATACAGGCCTTAGATAAGACAATGTTTTTACTCACGTTCGTGAAAAAAGGCATTTTAATTATTTGCAGGCTTTTAAAACAGAATGAACAGAAATTCTTGCATAGACAATGAACAGATCTGTACAAAAAGAAAAGAAAATGTTTCTAATATTTGTCTGATCCAAATCTTTTTAGTTATTGCCTTAGGAAGACGGAGGTCCAAAACCTGTTTCAGCATCCAGACATTATTTACAAGGATCAATCAATCAGAAAATAGTTGGAAGGGACCTTGGAGGTCTTCTAGTCCAACCCCCTGCTCAAGCAGGAGACCCGATACCATTTTAGATAGGTGGCTGTCCAGCCTTTTCTTAAAAACTTCCAGGGATGAAGCACCCACAACCTCCGAAGGCAAACTGTGTCACTATCTAAATTGTCCTCATTGTTAGGAAATTCCTCCTTAGTTCTAGGTTGCTTCTCTCCTTGATTAGTTTCCATCCGTTGTTTCTTGTCTTGCCTTCTGGTGCTTTGGTAAATAAGTTGACCCCCTCTTCTTTGTGGTAGCCCCTCAAATTCTGGCACCATCATGTCCCTCCTAGTCCTTTTCTCTAGACTAGCCAAACCCAAATCCTGCAACCGTTTGTCATATGTTTTATGTTTATTTATTTATGTTATGTTTCTTTAATTTGTATACCCGCCCTTCTCCCTCTCGGGACTCAGGGCGGTGAACAGCCACAATAAAAAGAAGAGATACAAAAATTAAAATAGATTAATTAATAAACATTAAATAGTTTGGCCTCTTAATTATAACACCCAATGCTAAAACCCAATTCAAAGACTATGACAGGCCGGCTGCACAAAATAGATGTGTCTTCAGGGCCCGACGGAAGAGACGTAGGTCTGCGATTGTGCGTAATTCAGGGGGGAGGTCATTCCAGAGGGCAGGAGCCACAGAGAAGGCTCTTCCCCTGGGGGTCGCCAGCTGACATTGCCTAGCCGACGGCACCCTGAGGAGGCCCTCTCTGTGGGAGCGAACTGGTCGGTGGGAGGTATTTGGCAGCAGGAGGCAGTCTTGCAGGTAACCAGGTCCCAAGCCATGGAGCGCTTTAAAGGTAATCACTAGAATCTTGAAGCGCACCCGGAAAGCCACAGGCAGCCTTTAATTGTCTTAGTTGCTTTATTTATTTATTTATTTATTTGTTGAATTTATATAACCGCACCCTCTCCCCGAAGGGACCCAGGGCGGTGCACAGGAAATTAAAACAGACAATATCACAATATAAATAATTAAAACCAAATTAAATAAATTATCCCTGTGCTAAAATTTTAAAATATTAAAACATAATCCCATCTTAAAACCCTTAGTTTTAGTTTTGCTTAGTTCTCTTAAGTTTCCTTCTCTTTGATATGGCGTTTATTGTTAACCACAAAGCACAAAAGTTGAAACTCCGTGTAAAATGTCTTTGGGGAGAAAAGGAAGATATAAAAAGTAATATAGTAAATACTTCAAAAAATGACCTGCTTGTGGACATTCCAAAATCTTTTCGGTGACTATGGGGTGCAGGGTATTAGATAAGAAGGGCCTTGGGAGTGATCCAGTACATTTTTTAATTTGCTTATGTGAAAGAATTCTGATTTTAGCCTGTGTTCAATTGTGATTCAATGAAACGAATCTCTTCTCCTGCTTAGAAGGGGCTCCTAATGAACATGATGTGCGATTCAGGTTCATAAAAGTGGGGTAGATCAATTTTTTTCCCCAACATTGAACAGTGATCGGCTCTGCTACTTTCATTCTTGATTAAACTCCTTCGTTCCTCATAAAGTGAGTAACAAAATTTTGATAGGGGTAGTCCTCGACTTACGACCACAGTTGGGACCAGAGTTTCTACTGCTAAGCAAGGCGGTTGTAAAGTGAGTTGTGCTCAATTTTTTTGCCACCGTTGTTAAGTAAAACCAGCTTCCTCCATTGACTTTGCTTGCCAGAAGCTGGCTGGGAAAGTTTGCCAATGGCACTACAGTAATCCCTCGTTTTCCGCGGCTTCGTTTTCCGCGGCTTCAGTGCTTCGCAGATTTTTTAAAAATACAAAAAAAAATGCATTGGTAGGAGGCAAGCGCCCCCTAGTAGTTGCTTTAAACATGTCCACCAATTCAAGTTTCCTAGCGAATCCTACTTCGCGGTTTTCAGTTTTCGCGGAAGGTTGCGGACCATTAACCGCGGAAAACGAGGGATTACTGTACACAATATACTTGTAAACAGGGTTGAATATAAGCTGCTGTGAACTATGGTCATTAACAGTCCGCAAGGCTTCACAAACAGTCTATGAAGATTCCGACAGATGCCTGCCTGAGTTGCCACAGTCTTTCAGGAGAATGTTGATAAACACCCACCTTATCTCCCTTGGAAGGCTGCCAGAGACCTAATTGCCAAATGCAGAGCAAGTCCCAACTTAGCACAGAGTCGAACAGAACTTTTCAAAGCTTGGACCGACCCGATGAACTAATTTCTTCCTGCAAAAGCTCACCTCCCATTCGCTCCTCTTTTATGTCTTATGGGAGGGGCCAATCATCTCCAAGCCTTCCTCCCAAGTCGACCCTGTTTTCTTAATTGCTCTTGCCTTCTGGCAGGTCTGCGCATGCGCACACTGGGAACAGGCTCCCGTTGTTCTTCTGCCTCACTGATGTCAGACTCCTGTGGCTCCGGAGGCAGCAAATAACTACCAGATGGCCTTGGTCCCCTCTCTGCCTCCGATGCAGAGCCCTCATCCGAGCCTTCCCCAGACTCCAGGACTGGCCCATGTTCCTCCCCAACCTCCTCACTGTCCGACTCTGGCAGACCACAACAAAAAGCACCTTTGAGATAATTCAGAAACACATTCATGTCCTTACACTCTCATTACCTATTCTAGAGTTCATGCAAATAATCATGTAACTCTAACTTTTAGTTATTATTTTATTTAAAGCTGCATAATGGTAAAAGCATAATCCAATAGTGGTAATAATTTGGGTGTTTTAGATGCTCTTAAGACATTGCCAAATCAACTCAAAGATGGTTTCAAAAGGCAATTGGGCTTTTTTTGTTTTTCTTCCTTGAAGATGTTTCACTTCTTATCCAAAAAGCTTCTTCCGTTCTCTGCTTCTTCAGAACGGAAGAAGCTTCTTGGATGCGAAGTGAAAACATCTTCAAGGGGAAAAAACAAAGAAAGTCCAGCTGATTTTTGAAAAAATCACCTTTCGCACAAACGTGACCTGGATGACCTAGTGAAGTTTTTAGTTTAATATATTATCCTTTTTGCAATCTTTAGCAATCCAAATTTCTCCTCTCAATGGCTTGAAAACTTGATTGGAAACAAACTTCGTCCGATTCGCTCCCATAGAAAGGGACTTCTCCAGGTGCCGTCCGCCGGGCAATGCCGGCTGGCGACTCCCAGGGGAAGGGCCTTCTCTGTGGCGGGCCCAGCCCTCTGGAACGACCTACCCCCCGAACTTAGGACCATCACGGACCTCCGCTCCTTCCGCCAACATTTGAAGACACATCTTTTCCATCTAGCTGGCTTGGCTTAGTCCCCGTAACCACTTTTGTAGACTGAGT
The DNA here is from genome assembly GCA_039707465.1 of Rhabdophis nuchalis. NCBI lineage: Eukaryota > Metazoa > Chordata > Lepidosauria > Squamata > Natricidae > Rhabdophis > Rhabdophis nuchalis. The sequence goes on from CM077643.1 coordinate 403,003,563, forward strand.
TTTAAATTGTTTTAATTGGATTTTAAGGGGTTGGTAGGTTTTAGGGAATCTTTTAGCACAGGGCACTTTAAATTTAATTAGATTTTAGTCTGTAGCCCTATTTATGATAGTTTCATCTATTGTTATGTTTTGTAGTTCCGTTTTTAATTCCCTGTGCACCGCCCTGAGTCCCTTCGGGGAGATAGGCGCGGTTATATAAATTGAATAAAATAAAATAAAATAAAATAAATAAAACTGATGTGGAATAAATCATAGATAACTTCCAATTGGGGGGGGGGGAGATATACTCGCCAGTTTTATGATCAAAACTACTTGCAATCATTCGTCCTTTATTTTATGGACTGACTGCGTATGATTTTATTAATTGGACTGAGCTGTATGTTCTAAGTTTTATTGTGTTTGTAAGCCACTTAACTTGCCCAATAAACCATTATAAAAGTAACATAAATAAATGTTTCTGCAGTATAATCCTAAAGTAGGAATGTCTGGTAAGGATCTTGAAATAAGCCATGAGGGTCAAAATATACTTCTGTTAAAACTTCTTCCAAATGTTTAAAGCAGGAAATATAACAGAGCTGCACTAAAATCTAAGCAAAATCCATTCATTACACTGGTTTAGACTGGCTTTTGTTATTTTATTTGTAATTCCATAATGAAGCAAAATCCAAATATATTATTAACGAGAGACAAAAATAAAAACTATTAACACTCCAATCAGATAACTACAGATTGGATGAAGAAAATTTAACAATATTCTTTCAATTAAAAATTCTTAATATCATATCAATCTGCTAAAAAATGTTAACATTATTAACAGAGGAATATTTCTAAGTTAGTATATTTGAAGCAGTTAATTTTACTATATTTGAACTTTCCCCCATAACTCAATGGAATTTCTGAACGATCTGTTTACATCAATTTTCATCTCAGATTTTGTACAAAAAAATGATGCCTTTAGACCCACAAAGGAGGAATGTTTCCTTGGAGTAACTATTTACAAACTTTCAAACAACAATTAAACTTCTAATCACTGGCACTTTCCCCAGAACCATCAGAACTTTTAGAAAAACATGGGATTTATGCAGTGAATTCAATGTAATAAATTATAATATGTGTGAGTTTTGAAAAAGGGATCTCATTATTTACAGTTCTACATACAACTGAATGGAATTTGGGATTCCAGCATAAATGTGTATAACGTAAAACAACAGGCCACTAAAAATTATATTACAATTTCCAAAATGAAGAAATGCCAATGCTGAACATATGAACACTGAGAGCTAACAGGAACTTGCAAAGAATCAGACCTTGTGAAGGAATGGTGGAAGAGCAGAAGGGAGGGAGGGAGGGAGGGAGGGAGGGAGGGAGGGAGGGAGGGAGGGAGGAAGGAAGGAAGGAAGGAAGGAAGGAAGGAAGGAAGGAAGGAAGGAAGGAAGGAAAGAAGGGATTAGAGATTAACAGAGTTGGACGAGATCTTGGAGATCATGTAGTCCAACTTCCCTGCCCAAGCAGGAGACCCTGCACTATTTTTGATAGATAGCTGTCCAGTCTCTTCTCAAAAATCTCTGTGATGAGGCTCGCATAACTCCCGCAACTTGAAAGGGAGGGAGGGAGGGAGGGAGAAGGAAGAGGGAGGGAGGGAGGGATTAGAGATTAACAGAGTTGGAGGTCATCTAGTCCAACCTCCCTGTCCAAGCAGGAGACCATACACCATTTTTGACAGTTCTCAAAAGCTTCCAGTGATGGAGCTCCCACATCTTCTGAAGGCAACTTGGAAGAGATCTGGGAAGGGGAAAGAAGAGGAAGGGAGGGAGGGAGTAGAAAGAAAGAAGGAAGGAAGGAAGGAAGGAAGGAAGGAAGGAAGGGGAAGAGAAAGGGGAAGGAAGAAGAAGGAAGGAGGTAGGAAGGAAGGGGAAGGAAGAGGGGGGAAGAGGGAGGGAGGGAGGGAGGGAGGGAGGGAGGAAGGAAGGAAGGAAGGAAGGAAGGAAGGAAGGAAGGAAGGAAGGAGAAGGAAGAGAAAGGGCATGTAAGAGGAAGGAAGGAAGGGGAAGGAAGAGAAAGGGGGAGGAAGAGGAAGGAAGGAAGGAAGGAAGGAAGGAAGGAGAAGAGAAAGGGGAAGGAAGAGGAAGGAAGAAAGGGGAAGATAGAGGGATGAAGAGGGAGAGAGGGGAGGGAGGAAGGGAAGGAAGGAAGAAAGGAAGGAAGGAAGGAAGGAAGGAAGGAAGGAAGGAAGGAAGGAAGGAAGGAAGGAAGGAAGGAAGGAATTGTGTCTTCAAAAGGACTGTAATGTCAGGCCCAAAGAATCAGGCCCACACATTAAGTTCCAGTGTACATGATTTATTGCTCATGGTGATACACAAGAATCTCCTAACAGTGAACAATAAATTAACGCTAGATAAACGTTAAGGGAATTGAAGGAGGATTGGATGGAGACCGCTTGTGGGGACGTAACGATTCTAGGCCGATTCCTCTCTTGTCTCCACCCCCAGGCTCTGCCTGTCCTTCTCCTGCGCCTAGCACTGTTCGAAGCGCTAGCCCAGCCCCCCAAAAACAGTTCCCGGCTGCAAGAGGTGCCACTCGGGACCTTCGCATTGCCCGTTAGGGGTGACTGAGAGATAATTTACTGTCGAAAGCGTATTAAGCCACCCACTTTCCAAGGAAAGGTAATATGAGCTTGTTAGAGAGGGAGGAGAGCCTGGGCGCTTTCCCCTCTAAGTCAACTAACTGTGTGCTCAGCCTCTCCTGAAAGCTTTTAAAGGGGGGGTCGAAGAAAAACACAAACAGTCTACCCGTGGTGACAGGAACCCTGCAGTTATGATCTGCCAAGTGGATGGGATGTTGCTTTAACAGAAGCTATTAAACCTTGCTCCCTAAAGGATCAGAGGTCGCCTGAGAGTCGCCTCCTTAAAGGATTCAATCAGGTCGCCTGAGAGGGGACCTGATTGAAGTCTATCAAATCATGCACGGTGTGGACAAAGCAGAAAAGGAAAAACGGTTTTCCCTATCGCACAACACTAGAACTAGGGGGCCCTCCATGAAACTTTTGGAAGCTAGACCTCCAACAAATAAGAGGAAGGACTTTTTCACCCAGAGAATCACTGGTCTATGGAACTCCCTGCCAGAAGAAGTGGTGACAGCTGTCAGCCTCGACACCTTCAAGAAAGGATGAGAGGAGTTCATGGAGAACAAGGGTATCCATGGCTATCATGATGGATGCCTAAGGACACCCTCCGGGATGGAGAGAGAGGCAGGATATCTCTCAATGCCATTTGCAGGGAATCATACATCTGCTTGGGAAGACCCTGAAGCAAATGGGGACCCAAATGGGGACCCTGAAGCAAATGGGGAGCCACTGTGGGAGACAGAAGGCTGGACCAGATGGGCTGTGGCCTCTTCCAGCAAGGCTGTTCTTAGGTTCTTATGTTAAGAAAGAAAGAAAGAAAGAAAGAAAGAAAGAAAGAAAGAAAGAAAGAAAGAAAGAAAGAAAGAAAGAAAGAAAGAAAGAAGGAAAGAAGGAAAGAAGGAAAGAAAGAAAGAAAGAAAGAAAGAAAGAAAGAAAGAAAGAAAGAAAGAAAGAAAGAAAGAAAGAGAGTTCATGGAGAACAAGGGTATCCATGGCTATCATGATGGATGCCTAAGGACACCCTCCGGCTTGGAGAGATAGGCAGGATATCTCTCAAGGCCATTTGGAGGGAATCCTAAGCAGGTGAAGACATCTGCTTGGGAAGACCCTGGAGCAAATGGGGAGCCACTGTGGGAGACAGAAGGCTGGACTGGATGGGCTGTGGCCTCTTCCAGCAAGGCTATTCTTATGTTCTTATGTTCTTATCAGGACAAACACCGGCTCACCACCACGTTCATGCTCTTCATTGTCTAAACCAGGGGTCTCCAACCTTTGCAACTTTAAGTCTGAAGGACTTCAGCTCCCAGACTTCTCCAGCTGGCTGGAGAAGTCTGGGAGCTGAAGTCCTTCAGACTTAAAGTTGCAAAGGTTGGAGACCCCTGGTCTAAACGACCGAGACTCAGGGCATAGAAAATAAATAAGGGGAGCATCTTACTTTTCATCCAGGGAAGCAAATATGATTTCATTGACATAATTGAGGGTTGGGGGGGGGAGAGAGGAGGGGGGGGAGGATGGATCTCATGACCAGAACAGAGCAAAGGAAAGCTGTAATTCAGTCCAAGAAACATAAGCAGCTGGAAAGGGTGAAGGTTTCTAGCGTATATCGGCAGTCCCCGAGCATATTGAAGGCCGTGCAAAGAACATCGAGCTTAAAATAATTGGAAAGACAAACAGCAGTAGTACAGGCACTGCTCCATTTACGACGGTTCGTCTAGTGACCGTTCAAAGTTACGATGACACTGGGAAAAAAGTGACTTATGACCACGATTGTTAAGCGGCATCCCAGTCCCGCGAAAGAGCTCCGCATTTTTCTAGCTAACCAAGAGGTAGGCTGCGGTCTACTTTGTCGAATGCCTTGTTGAAGCCTAAGTATACCCGGGATGGCAAACCTATGGCACGCATGCCACAGGTGGTACGTGGAGCCATTTTTCAGGGCCCGCGAGATGTTAATAATAATAATAATAATAATAATAATAATAATAATAATAATAATAATAATAATAATAATAATAATAATAATAATAATAATAATAATAATTTAATTTGTAAACCGCTCTCTCTCCCCGAAGGGACTCGAGGCGGTGCACAGGGAATTAAAAATACATATACAAACAACAAACATTATAATACAATTTAAAACAAATTAAACCTAGACCCTGCGCTAAAATCCCAACTAGCTAAAACTAATACCCCTAAAAATCCCTAATAAAATAGTTTGAAGTATTCAGCTAGAGGTAATGGGTCAATTAACCCAAGCCGGCCAGGCAGAAGAAGTGAGTTTTTAGTTTTTGATGGAAGGAGCGGAGGTCCATAGTTGTTCTAATTTCGGGGGGAAGGTCGTTCCATAGGGTTGGGCCCGCCACAGAGAAGGCCCTTCCCCTGGGCGTTGCCCGCTGGCATAGCCTAGTAGACAGCACCCAGAGAAGTCCCTCTCTGTGGGAGCGAATCGGCCGAAGGGATGTTGCCCTGTCAGCCAGCCAGCACACATGCGCACAACGGTCATCTGACTTTTGAGGACCCTATTTTCGCCCTCCGGAGCGCGAAAAACTGGCCCTACGGGCAAACCAGAAGTTTGGGAACAGACTTTCAGTTTACTCATAGGACCATTTTTCGCCTTCAGGAGGCTTCCCTGAAGGCTCCAGAGGTCAAAAATCGGCCCTAAGGAGAAACCGGAAGTGACCATTCCCAAACTTCCAGGTCCATTTTTCGCCTCCAGAGGGTTCAGGGAAGCCAGGCTCTCTGCTTCCTCAATGTCTCCCTCCTCCTCCAGAGCAGACTCATTATTATTATTATTATTATAGGACTCCTCACTAGAGGAGTCCATCAGCAGCTCATCCGGAGCCCGCTGGGCCACAACACTAACCCATATAGATAATGAGGGTTGAAACGCTGACCGTCACGGTCCATTTTATGTGTGTTCAAAACAGGAAGGAGGAAAAGCAAATTGACGCCACACCACCAAGCCGAACAACTTTTCATCTCTTTCCAAAGGAGCGAACTCTTCCGTAGGAACTTGGGGTGAAGGGGAAGGAAGTAACGGAGGTTTAGGAGGTTAAAAGACGCAAAGAAAGAAAACACCTGTGGAAAACCTGCTCAAGGATTCTAGTTTGGACCAATCCCACCTAGGCAGCCCTTGTTCCTAGGTGAAAATCCAGGCTCCAAATTTTCTCCTTCCAAAAAGCCAACGGCACTTGGTGAGACGGGCTTTCAAAGTTACAACAGCATTGGAAAAAAAGCGACTTAGGGCCCTACGGCATTCCCATGGTCTCAGGCTCAAAATTCAGAAGCTTGGCAAGTGACTCGTATTTATGACGGTTGCAGTGTCTGTGGTTGTGGGGTTACCGTTTGTGACTTTCCGTCAAGAAAGTCAATGGGGAAACTCGATTCGCTTCACAGCCATGTTGCTAACTTAACAATTAAAAAGTTCCACTTAATGACGGTGACAAGGCTGTAAAATGATTCCCTTAACAACTCTCTTGCTTAGCAAAGGGAATATTGGCCTCATTTACGGTTGTATCTTCAAAGGATTAATGGAGAATCAAGACTACTGGCTAGGCAATACAATACAATAGCAGAGTTGGAAGGGACCTTGGAGGTCTTCTAGTCTAACCCCCTGCCTAGGCAGGAAACCCTGTACCGTTTCAGACAAATGGCTATCCAACATCTTCTTAAGGATTTCCAATGTAGGGGCTTTCACAACTTCTTGAGGCAACTTCTGTTCCACTGGTTAATTGTTTTAATTGTCAGGAAATTTCTCCTCCATTCTAAGTTGCTTCTCTCCTTGATTAGTTTCCATCCATTGCTTCTCGTTCAGGTGCTTTGGAGAATAGTTTGACTCCCTCTTCTTTGTGGCAACCCCTAAGAAATTGGAAGACTGCTATCATGTCTCCCCTGGTCCTTCTTTTCATTAAATTAATACAATACAATAGCAGAGTTGGAAGGGACCTTGTAGGTCTTCTAGTCCAACCCCATGTGGGCAGGAACCTTATACCATTTCAGACAAATTAGACATGCCCAGTTCCTGCAACCGTTCTTCATATGTTTTAGTCTCCAGTCCCCTCATCCTCTTTGTTGCTCTTCTCTGCACTCTTTCTAGAGTCTCCACATCTTTTCTACATCGTGGTGACCAAAACTGAATGCAGTATTCCAAGTGTGGCCTTCCCAAGGCCTTATAAAGCGGTATTAACACTTCTCCTGATCTTGATCTTGATTCTTGGCATCTTTTGCGAGACGTCAACTGCTCGAGGCCAGCATCTTCAGGAGCGTAACAGCCGTACACCTGTAGCCCAGCCTCTCCCCCACCCCCAGCGCGAGAGCCCCATCCCAAATGCGCAAAGGGGTGGGGGTGAAACGTACAAAACTGAAAAGGTGCCTTTTGTCTCCTTGACATCTGGAACCAGACTTTTTGAGGACGGCAGAGAAAAAGACTTCAAGGCTAAATGCGAATCCTTGTCTTAATTCCCGATGACAGGCTTTGTTGTCTGGGAGCGTACCAGTTTGAATCCGTCACAAACAAAAACAAAAGGAATACTATTTCTCTGACTGTGCAAACAAATATTTTCCAACCATGGAAAATAGCTTTCAGATGGGGAGGGGGGGTGGGGTGAGCAGAGAAATGGAAAGGATTATCATCCCCCCCCCCCAAAAAAAACCCACCAGAAAAAGAAAAAAGAAAAACTTTGTACCCAATCACGAGAGCAATAAAAACATCAAAATTGGGGCATCATCAAGAGCAGTAAATTGCCAGTTTGTTTGATATTTCAACTGGGTGGGGTGCTGGCAGAGCTGATGTGTGAGACACATGTCCTCCTTCTGAAAAGTGACAGGGATGTCAAGTTATTAATAAAAAGAGCAGGCCTGCTGTTAAGACTTCACATAGATCGCCAAAATGCAGCTCCGGCACACGAGGAAACCGCGTTGGGATTAAATGCAACGGGAAAACGTGTTTCCCGGGAGATCCGCATCTCCTAGAGCAGGGATGGCGAACCTATGGCACGCGTGCCACAGACGGCACACGGAGCCATTTGTCAGGGCACGCGAGGCGATGGCCTGTCAGCTGGCCAGCGCGCATGCGCCTGCTGGCCTGCTGAATTTGCCCTTTTTTGTATGCTTTTTTCACCCTCCCCATGCTCCAAAGCAGTGGTGGGTTTCAAATTTTTTAGAACCTACTCTGTAGGTGTGGCCTATTTTGTGGGCGTGGCTTGGCAGTCATGTGACAGGGTGGGAGTGGCCACCTTTTAAAATGTGGTGAAACTCATTTAACAACGCTCTTGCTTAGCAACCAAAATTTTGGACTCAATTGTGATGATAAATTCCTTCCTTCCTTCCTTCCTTCCTTCCTTCCTTCCTTCCTCTCTCCCTTCCTTTCCTTTCCTTTCCTTCCTTTTGGGTCACTGGCAGCGGCGGGCCAGATTTACTTCCAGGTACGCCAGTGGAACCCCCTCTCACCGGTTCTCTAAATTTCACCAACCGGCTCTCGCAAGTAGGTGCGAGCCTGCAGAAACCCACCACTGCTCCAAAGGCTTTATATGAACTTCCCTGAAGCTTCCGGAGCACTCAAAATGACGCGCCACCGAAACCGGAAGAGACGTCCGATTTGCTTGGAGCGTCATTTTGAGTGCTCTGGAGGCTTCAGGGAAGCCTCCTGAAGGTCGCTGAAGCCTCCGGAGGGCCTCTGGGGTGTGTGGGGGAGGCTGTTTTCACCCTCCCCAGGCTCCTATAAAGCCTCTGGAGCCTGGGGAGAGCGAAAAGAGCATGCAAAAAAATGAGGGATTGTGTCTGTAGTGCGCGCATGCACACTGGGGGGGTTTGCACATTGCATTATGGGTGCGGCACGCCCGTGCACGACCCCCCTGTGCTCCCCCCACTTAGGGCACGCGAGCCAAAAAAGGTTCACCATCGCTGTCCTAGAGTCGTGATGGCGAACCTATGGTACGGGTGCCACAGGTGGCACACGGAGCCATTTATTTAGTTAGTTAGTTAGATTTATTAACCGCCCCCTCTCCCCGAAGGGACTCGGGGCGGTGCACAGGAAATTTAAGAAACATATTAAATTAAATTAAATTTAATTTAATTTAATTTAATTTAGTTTTATTATTTATAATTGTTATATATGTATATGCTCTTAAATTCTTGTACACCGCCCCGAGTCTCTTCGGAGAGAGGGGGCGGTCAATAAATCCAAATAAATAAATAAATAAATATACATATAACTATTATAAATAATTAAAACTATATTAAATATTATCGCCCTGTGCTAAAATGTACCCCATTTAAAAGCTATTCCCATAAAAACCCAATTAAACAATTTATCTACTAAAACTAAGGCTAGGTACGGTAGGTTAGGCCAGGCCTTTGTTAGGGCACACGAAGCATTGCCCTGTCAGCTCCAGCGTGCACATCCAACTGACTTCAGCCTTCTTTTGAGGCCATTTTTCTCCCTCCGGAAGCTTCCCGGAAAGCTCGGGAGGGCTGAAGGCTCCTGAAGGCTCCGGAGGGCAAAAAATGACCTTACGAGCAAAGCAGAGGGGGAAAGTGCATGTGTGGCACACCTGCGCACAGCCCCCCTGCACTCCCCCCACTTTTGGCACACAAGAGCCAAAAAAGGTTCGCCATCACTGTCCTAGAGGGCCCAAGTCAACCCCAGGCAAGTAAAAATCAAGGCAACTCTTATTTATGTAACTCATTTTGGAACTGTCCGTCTCCTTCAGAGAGGAGGGGGACTCTAGACAGAGGGGGAGGGATTTGACACCCCCCCTATCTCCAGTCTACAACACAGTCCTTTCAGCGGTTCCAAGAAGGTCCCACGCCCATATGCAGCACTCAGGTGGCCCTCAGGAAACAGATAAACAGATAAGGCCACACTTGGAATACTGCATACAGTTTTGGTCGCCACAATGTAGAAAAGACTTGGAGGCTCTGGAAAGAGTGCAGAGAAGAGCAACAAAGAAGATTAGGGGACTGGAGGCTAAAACATATGAAGAACGGTTGCAGGAACTGGGCATGTCTAGTTTGATGAAGAGAAGGACCAGGGGAGACATGATAGCAGTCTTCCGATATCTCAGAGGGTGCCACAAAGAAGAGGGAGTCAAACTATTCTCCAAGGCACCTGAGGGCAGGACAAGAAGCAATGGGGGGAAACTAATCAAGGAGAGAAGCAACTTAGAACTAAGGAGAAATTTCCTGACAGTTAGAACCATTAACCAGAGGAACAGCTTGCCTCCAGAAGTTGTGAATGCCCCACCCCTGGAAGTCTTTAAGAAGATGTTAGATAGCCATTTGTTTGAAATGATATAAGGTTCAGACAAGGCCCACGCAGGTGGTTGGACTAGAAGACCTACAAGGTCCCTTCCAACTCTGCTATTGTATTATTGTATTATTAACCTCCAAGCCGCCTCAAGGACTCTAAAAAGAACACAAATGACCAGCTGTCTGCAAGGAACATAAATGCTTCCATTCCCCCACCATCCACTCAGAGCTGAAGAAGCTTCTTGGAAGAGAAGCGAAACACCGTCAAAGAAAACCAAAACGCCTCTTGGGGGGGAAAAAGCACCTTTGGGACTCCAAGTGGCCTCAGCGACTCTCTGAAAAGGATGCAAACGACCAGCTGTCTGCAAGGAGGATAAATCCTTCCATTCCCCACCATCCAGTTAGAGCTGAAGAAGCTTCTTGGAGGAGGAGCGAAAAGGCTTCAAACAAAAACCAGAAACTCCAGTTTGCCTCTTTGAGACAAAAAAAAAAAAGGCAATGCAATCCTAGGCTGCAATAATAGAGGAATAGAATCAAGGTCCCGACTCGACTACTGTAATGCTCTCTACATGGGGCTTCCCTTGAGGTGCACCCGAAAGCTACAGCTAGTCCAAAACGCAGCCGCGCGGGTGATTATGGGAGCCACCAGATGCTCCCACATAACACCGATCCTGCGCGAGCTGCATTGGCTTCCTGTGGCCTTTCGGGTGCGCTTCAAGGTTCTGACGACCATCTTTAAAACGCTCCATGGCTCGGGGCCTAGTTATATGCGAGACCGTCTCCTGCCCCATACATCCCTTAGACCGATACGCTCCCACAGAGAGGGCCTTCTCAGGGTGCCGTCGGCCGGACAATGCCGACTGGCGACACCCAGGGGAAGAGCCTTCTCTGTGGCGGGCCCAGCCCTCTGGAATGACCTACCCCCTGAATTACGCACCATCACCGACCTCCGCCTCTTCCGCCAATGTCTAAAGACATATTTGTTCCAACAAGCCGGCCTAGCCTAACCTCCCATGGGGACTTTTAGGAAGTTTTTAAATTGGGTTTTAAATTTGGTTTTAGCATAGGTGGGAGTGTTTAATATTTATTTTAAATTATATATTTATTTTTTGTATTGTATATGTTTTTTTAATTTCCTGTGCGCCGCCCTGGGTCCTTCATGGAGAAGGGCGGGATATAAATTCGAAAAAATAAATAAAATAAATAAAAATAAAAATAAGGTCAGGGGAAGTTCTAGGACCAACTTTACAAAGCCTTAGTAAGACCACACTTGGAATGCTGCATCCAGTTCCGGTCACCACAATATTAAAAAAAAAGATGTTGAGACTCTGGAAAGAGGAGAAACAATGAATGCAAACTAACCAAGGAGAGAAGCAACCTAGAACCAAGGAGAAATTTCCTAATGGTGAGGGCAATCAACCAATGGAACTTCTTGCCTTCAGAAGTTGTGGGTGCTCCATTACTGGAGGCTTTTAAAAAGAGATTGGACAATCATTTATTTGAAGTGGTATAGAATCTACTGCTCAAGAAGAGGGTTGGACTAGAAGACCTCCAAGGCCCATTCCAATTCTATTATTCTATGTTGTATTCTCACCTCTCGAGGCGGGGGTGGGTGGGGGGGGAGAGTAGTGCAGAGATCATGGCCAATGACAGAGAAGGCTCTCTACCTGGACCCTGTCAAGTTGGAATCTTTTAGGGGTCCGTAACATACCTTCTTGGCTGCAGTCCCCATCTGCGGTGATCTTGGAGCCCGGGGAAATAAAATCTGTCACTACCTGCATTTCTTCCCCGTCTATTTGCCAGGAATTGAGTGGGCCGGATGCCATGATCTTAGTTTTGTTAATGTTGAGTTTCAAGCCAGCTCCTGGGGAGGGAAGCGATGGCAAAGCTAGACAGCATCCTAAAAAGCAGAGACATCCCCCCGCCAACAAAAGGGCATCTAGTCAAGGCTCTGGTTTTCCCAGTTGCGATGGATGGCTGTGAAGGTTGGACCACAAGGAAGGCTGAGCGCCAATGAATGGAGGCCTTTGAACTCTGGTGCTGGAGAAGACTCCTGCATTGAGTCCCTTGGACTGCAAGGCCATCCAACCGGTCAGTCCTAGAGGAGATCCACCCTGAAGGCCAGATCCTGAAGAGGAAACTCAAAGACTTTGGCCACCTGATGAGAAGAAGGATTCCCTGGAGAAGAGCCTCATGCTCGGAAAGATGGAGGGCAGAAGAAGAAGGAGACGACAGAGAAGGAGGGGACTAGAGGGAGTCACCGAAGCAGTCGGCGTGAGCTTCAATGGACTCCAGAGGATGGGAGAGGACAGGAAGGCCTGGAGGAACGTTGTCTATGGGGTCGCGATATAGATATAGATGATAGACAGAGAGATACGCAGGCAGACATTGGTTGAAAGATGATAGATAGATAGATAGATAGATAGATAGATAGATAGATAGATAGATAGATAGATAGATAGATAGATAGATAGATAGATAGATAGATAATAATAGTAATATAGAATAGAGAGACAGACAGACAGATATTGATTGAGAGAAAGATGACAGGTAATATATAGATCTTTGAACTCTGGTGCTGGAGAAGACTCCTGCATTGAATCCCTTGGACTGCAAGGCCATCCAACTGGTCAGTCCTAGAGGAGATCCACCCTGGCTGCTCTTTAGAAGTCCAGATCCTGAAGAGGAAACTCAAAGACTTTGGCCACCTAAGGAGAAGGAAGGACTCCCTGGAGAAGAGCCTCATGCTGGGAACGATGGAGGGCAAAAGAAGAAGAAGGGGACAACAGAGAAGGAGGGGGCTGGATGGAGTCACTGAAGCAGCCAGCGTGACCTTCAACGGACTCCAGAGGATGGGAGAGGACAGGAAGGCCTAGAGGAACGTGGTCCATGGGGTCGTGATGGGTCGGACACGACTTCGCAAATAACAATGTACTTTCTCTACCACTGCCCCCTTCTTCTGCTTCCATGCCGCACACTTCCTGATCGCCTAGCAAGATGACTTAAGGAAACAAAAATGATTGCTACTAAAACCTGGACGAATGTTGCAGAGAGATTTTGAAACAGGGCCCCCATGCAATGCCCCTCGTGAGCAAGGTCAAGTGCGGAGAGTCGGGACTCAGCATCACCTAACTAGGGAGAGTTTTACGCTGCAAAAGTCAGGCAGAGAAAAAAAATGCTTTGATTTTTTTTTTAATCATTGCGCAGATTATTGTGGCAGGCAAGTTTTCAAAGGCTCCTCTGATCAATGGCTGGCATCTCTGCGGAGTCTTAGAGCCTGACAACCCTCATAATCCCATCTAACAAATGGTTTTTGTTTGTCTTTGAATGTGCAGTGGGTGTAAAATGTAAGGCAGCTCCAGATTTCAGTATCTTTTACTTCCTGATGTAAAACAGTGGCGAGAGGCATTTCTTTAACAAACTTTCCCCCCAAAAGAAAGCAGGCTCAGTTCTAAAGGCCCGGGTGCAGATAAACTCCCCCTGCATCTTAGTGTTCTGACCGAGTTTTCACAAGAGCCTGAAGCTGCCTTGCCAGCTAAGCAAGGCAGTTGTTAAGTGAGTTTTGCCCCGGTTTACCACTTTTCTCATCACAAGTTGTTTAACGAATCACGGCAGCTGTTAAGTTAGTACCATGATTGTAGAGCAGGGGTGTCAAACACAAGGATCGTGGGCCAGATCGGCCCATGATGTGGTCAGACCAGTGGTGGGATTCAGCTGGTTCGCACCTATTTGGGAGAACCGGTTGCTGGAAGAAATCTCATTTTGTTTTTTCCCACTTTTACGGGGCTAATCCTGTAAGGAAGGCAGGAAGGAAACATCCTGGTGTTGTTTCTGGCCTCATCTTGATTGCCCTGCTTACAGAAACTGCCTCTCCGGTTAACCCCCTTATGACCGTGATGGCGAACCTAAGGCACGCCATTTGTCAGGGCACGCGAGACAAACGGCCCAACCTTCTTCTGAGGCCGTTTTTGGCCCTCTGGAGGCTTTCCTAAAGCCTCCAGAAAGTGAAAAACCAGCCCTATGGCAAACTGGACTTTCGGGAATGGACTTCCAGCTTGTTCGTACGACTGGTTTTCGCCCTCTGCAGCCTTCAGGGAAGCCTCCTGAAGGCGCTTGAAGGATCCGGAGGGCAAAAAATGGACCTACAGGGAACCCGGAAGTTAAGAACATAAGAACCTAAGAACAGCCTTGCTGGAACAGGCCACAGCCCATCCAGTCCAGCCTTCTGTCTCCCACAGTGGCTCCCCATTTGCTTCAGGGTCTTCCCAAGCAGATGCCTTCACCTGCTTAGGATTCCCTGCAAATGGCATTGAGAGACATCCTGCCTATCTCTCCAACCCGGAGGGTGTCCTTAGGCATCCATCATGATAGCCATGGATACCCTTGTTCTCCATGAACTCCTTTCTTTCTTTCTTTCTTTCTTTCTTTCTTTCTTTCTTTCTTTCTTTCTTTCTTTCTTTCTTTCTTCTTTCTTTCCTTCCTTCCTTCCTTCCTTCCTTCCTCCTTTCATAAGAACATAAGAACAGCCTTGCTGGTACAGGCCACAGCCCATCCAGTCCAGCCTTCTGTCTCACACAGTGGCTCCCCATTTGCTTCAGGGTCTTCCCAAGCAGATGTCTTCACCTGCTTAGGATTCCCTGCAAATGGCATTGAGAGATATCCTGCCTATCTCTCCAACCCGGAGGGTGTCCTTAGGCATCCCTCATGATAGCCATGGATACCCTTGTTCTCCATGAACTCCTCTCATCCTTTCTTAAAGGTGTCGAGGCTGACAGCTATCACCACTTCTTCTGGCAGGGAGTTCCATAGACCAGTGATCCTCTGGGTGAAAAAGTCCTTCGTCTTATTTGTTTGAGGTCTAACTATCCAAAGTTTCATGGAGGGCCCCCTAGTTCTAGTATTGTGCGATAGGGAAAACAGTTTTTCCTTTTCTACTTTGTCCACACCGTGCATGATTTTATAGAATTCGAGAATGGTGATTTCAGGTTTGGCCGTAGGTCCATTTTTCGCCCTCCGGAGCCTTCAGGGAAGCAGGGAGGCTATTTTCACCCTCCCCAGGCTCCTAGAAAGCCTCTGGAGCCTGGGGAGGGCAAAAAAACCATGGCAAAAGTGTGAGGGGGTGTTGCTGGTCACGTGCCTGGGGGTGGGGGGTCACACACATAGTATGGGTGCGGCACGCCAGCGCACAACCTCCCCTATACTCCCCCCCCCCTTTTGGCACGGCAGCCAAAAAAAAAAGGTTTGCCATCACTGCCTTATGACATTGTAACAGGCGAAGCGCCCAGCAGGTTAAGCGATGTTGAGTTGGCCATGCCCACTCAGTCACATGACCACTGAACCCCGCTTACCCAGCTGGTCATTAGGGCAGAGAACCGGTTGTTAATTTATTTGAATCCCACTACTGGGTCAGACCCAGCCCACCGGGCCGGCCTGGAAAATGTTAAGGGGGCCAGCCCACGTGGCTTTGGCCAGGTTTACTCAGAGGAAACATTGGGCCAGTGTCGCTTCGGCCCAGTCTACCCAGCGCAAAGAGGAAACATGGCAGCAGTTTGGGGAGTAGTGTAAAGCTGGCCACGCCCCCCCCCAATCAGCCACACCCCTGCCCCCGCCCCCCCAAGATCAACCACAGCCCTGATGTGGCCCTCAATGAAACTGAGTTTGACACCTCTGTTGTAGAGCGAATCTGGCTTCCCCACTGATTTGCTTCGTCAGAAGGTCGCAAAAGGTGACCACAAAACCTCAGGACACTGCAACAGTCATAACTATGAGGCAGTTGCCAAGCGGCCGAATTTTGATTACGTGACTGTGGGGATGCTAGAGAGGTCGTAGGTATGAAAAATAGTCATAAGTTGACTTTTTTGGTGGCATTGCAACTTCAAACGGTCACTACACAAATGGTTGTAAGTCAAGGATGACCTACCGGTATATACTTTTCAACTCTCCTGCTACCGACTGTAATATTCTACACCTTGCTGGTAGAACGAATCATAACATTTCAGATTGTGCTTAAAAAGAAGGTAAGGAATCTGTTGGGCCTGCACAAATTGTGGAATTACACCTCACATGATTCAACTAGTCACAATTCACACCGCCCTGAGTCCCGGAAGGGAGAAGGGCGGTATAAAAATGTAATAAATAAATTTAATAAATAAAATTCTGTGTAGCACTGACATGTGTTGGGCTATAACAACGTAAGGGCAGCCACAGGTTCTGAAATCTGCACCAGAGTGAACACTTGCTAAATTCTTCTGGCTAAGAGCTTATAGTTAAAGAAATGCTTGAGTTTCCATCAATCAATACAATACAATACAATAGCAGAGTTGGAAGGGACCTTGTAGGTCTTCTAGTCCAACCCCCTGCGTGGGCAGGAGCCTTATACCATTTCAGACAAATGGCTATCTAACATCTTTTTAAAGACTTCCAGGGTTGGGGCATTCACAACTTCTGGAGGCAAGCTGTTCCAGAGGTTAATTGTTCTAACTGTCAGGAAATTTCTCCTTATGTTCTAAGTTGCTTCTCTCCTTGATTAGTTTCCACCCATTGCTTCTTGTCCTGCCCCCAGGTGCCTTGGAGAAATCAGAATAGAGCTGGAAGGGACCTTGAAGGTCTTCTAGTCCAAACCCCAGCTCAAGCAGGAAACCCTGGCCTATACCATCAGAGGGATAGAATCAAGATCACGTGAAGTGTTAATACCACTTTATAAGGCCTTGGGAAGGCCACACTTGGAATACTGCATTCAGTTTTGGTCACCACGATGTAGAAAAGATGTGGAGACTCTAGAAAGAGTGCAGAGAAGAGCAACAAAGATGATTAGGGGACTGGAGGCTAAAACATATGAAGAACGGTTGCAGGAACTGGGTATGTCTAGTTTAATGAAAAGAAGGACTAGGGGAGACATGATAGTAGTCTTCCAATATCTCAGGGGTTGCCCCAAAGAAGAGGGAGTCAAACTATTCTCCAAAGCACCTGAGGGTAGAACAAGAAGCAATGGGTGGGAACTAATCAAGGACAGAAGCAACTTAGAACTGAGGAGAAATTTCCTGACAGTGAGAACAATGAATCAGTGGAACAGAAGTTGCCTCCAGAAGTTGTGAATGCCCCAACACTGCAAGTCTTTAAGAAGATGTTGGATAGCCATTTGTCTGAAACGGTATAGGGCTTCCTGCCTAGGCAGGGAGTTGGACTAGATGACCTCCAATGTCCCTTCCAACTATGGTATGGTGTGGTGTGTGGTGTGGTGTGGTATGGTATGGTATTTCAGATGGGTGGTTGTCCATGTTGTATCCCTGCCCCTTGGTTGATTTCATCTATCTCCAGTCTACAACAGTCCTTTCAGCAGTTCCAAGAAGGCTTCACACCCATTTGCACCACTCAGGTGACACTGATAAACCTCCAAGTGGCCTCAAGGACTCTCTAAAAGGATGCAAATGACCAGCTGTCTGTGAGGAATATATATCCTTCCATTCCCCACCATCCAGTCAGAGCTGAAGAAGCTTCTTGGGTGAGAAGCAAAATTTCTTCACAGAAAAAACAAGGAAGTCCAGTTGGCTCTTGGGACAATCATAAGCCACTTTTTCTCAGTGCCTCTGTAACTTTGAACAGTCATTAAACAAATGGTCGTAAATTGAGCTTTTTTAGTAAATTTTTTTAGTAAAACTTTAGTAAAGTTAGCTTCTTTTTGGTTACCTATTAGTATTATTGGATGGTTTTGATCAGCTGGTAGGAGTCTTTTTCTTTCATTCTGAACACAGTTAGTCCTCAACTTACAACAGTTCATTTAGTGACTGTTCAAAGAGTTACGGCAGGGGTCCCCAACCCCCAGTCCGTGGACCGGTGCCGGTCCGTGGCTTGATAGGAACCGGGCCGCAGGGCCGGAGAGGAGGAGGAGGGAGCAGCCCCCTGGGCAGAGCGTGCACCGGATGCGGGAGAGCGCAAGCGCGGCCGTTCGCGCCGTTGGGGGCCCTAGAGGGCCGAGTGAGCCGACTTCCCCCCCCCCACGTGCGCATGCACCGCCTGCCCCCCCCCCCCCCGCTCCTCCTCTACGCCAGCCGGTCCACAGAATTTTCTTTAAAATGAAACCGGTCCCTGGTGCAAAAAAGGTTGGGGACCCCTGAGTTACGGGACTGAAAAAACTGATTTATGACCGTTGTTCAGATGCATGGAAAGTGACTCATATTTTGTGACGGTGGCAGGGACCCGGAGTCACGTGACAAGCAGAATCAATGGGGAAGCCAGATTCACTTAACAACCCTGTTACTGACTTAGCTGTGATGATTCACTTAACAACTGTGGCAAGAAAGGGTCATAAAATGGGGCAAAACCTAACAACCGTCTCACTCGCCGCCCTGGGTCCTCTTGGAGAAGGGCGGACTATAAATCTAATAAAAAAACCAAAAATTTAGCAATAAAAGTCTGGGGCTCAGTTGTGGTTGTAGGCTGAGAGCTACCTGTATAATGTTGTTGTTTTTTATAATACACAACTGTACCATCAAGCATTTAATTTAGCCCTGCAGTTCAATGACCTGTTTTGCACAATGCAAAAATAATGAGTCAACGTTTCTCACGCTTCAGAAATGTCCATTTTAATCAGGCTTTGGCTCCACATGCTTATGACACAGCCCTCCACGTATGAGGGAGGAGGAAAGAAGGAAGAGAGGTGGGGGGGGGGGGAAACAAGCAAAACGTTAATTATAACCCCCCAAAAAAAAAAATCCCACGTTTCCAACTCATAAATCATACCCTTTACGGTTTTGTCTGATTTCATTGCACAAACACACAATTTCATTTCTTGTTTAAAGAGGGCTTTTAACCTTCCCACCCACACTTTCCTTTCAAAAAAAAAAAAAAAGAAGAAGGATAAAATAAAGCAGCTTCTCTTCTTGCCGTTTCATAGATTAACAAGGCGAGGCACTTCAAAAATAAAAAATAAAATCTCGCTGTTGCTCTGCCCCCCCCCCTCCCAAACCGTTAACAGATCCCTTTGAAGGCCATCTAAATGGGATACTCCATTTGCAAGTAACACTTTGGTAGTCAAAAGATCTGACTCAGAAGGGACTTTAATGCAAAACCACTCAGACTGGGAAGAGACACACCGTCAGAAACGAAGGGCTGAGAAGTGTTTCCAAGGCCTGGGTAACACCATTACGGAGGGTGTCGGCTTAGGAACTGTCATAAACACTTCATAATCACTCAGACACAAACCGGGGCTGCCCGGAGCACATTCGTTTTATTAAGTGCTGAATAGGTGTCCAGCCGAACAGAGAGCCAAAGTACAACACTACAGATAAAAGGGAATTTCGGGCGTGGGACTTTACACATGATACGAGGAGGGCAGGAGCTGGGCAGACATTTCCAAAGGGGAAAAGAAAACGAAAAATCTTTCTAAATATAGAAATGTTAAGACGGAGGTAGCACAAGGCGGTTAAAGAGCACAACATTTACACAAGGGCGTGCCTTGAATCTTATCTTTCAGGAAGAGGAGCAGACTTCCTTGGTGGACATTCAATTCCCCCCATCCACCCCCCCAGGGATAAACTAAAACTGTTTGGGCTGAAGCGCTCAGAGATAGAGATAGAGGGAGAGAATCAAGATCACCTGAAGTGTGAATACCACTTTACAAGGCCTTGGGAAGGCCACACTTGGAATACGGCATCCAGTTTTGGTCGCCACGATGTAAAAAAGACATGGAGACTCTAGAAAGAGTGCAGAGAAGAGCAACAAAGAGGATTAGGGGACTGGAGACTAAAACATATGAAGAACGGTTGCAGGAACTGGGGATATCTAGTTTAATGAAAAGAAGGACCAGGGGAGACATGATAGCGGTGTTCCGATATCTCAGGGGCTGCCACAAAGAAGAGGCAGTCAAGCTATTCTCCAAAGTGCCTGAGGACAAGACAAGAAGCAATGGGTGGAAATTAATCAAGGAGAGAAGCAACTTAGAACTAGGGAGAATTTCCTGACAGTTAAAACAATTAATCAGTGGAATAACTTGCCTCCAGAAGTTGTGGATGCCCCAACACTGGAGGTTTTTAAAAAGAGACTGGTCAGCCATTTGTCTGAAATGGTATAGGTCTCCTGCTTGAGCAGGGGGTTTGACTAGAAGACCTCCAAAGTCCCTTCCAACTCTATTATTCTGTTACAGTGTTCATAAAATAACTTGCTCACAAAGCAAAACCATCTTCACTTCGGTTACTGGGTACTGTTGCTCAAGGCCCATGGAAAGTTTGCTGAAGATGCTGCTAAAACTCACTTGATTTAAGCCAGCAATCTTTAAAATGTACAAAGTTTTCCTCAACTTACAATCGTTTATTTAACGATTATTCAAAGTTACAACAGCACTGGAAAAAAATGAGTAGTCTTGGCACCAATTCAGTGTCCCCATGAGCATGTGATCAAAATTCAGATTTTGGCAGCCTGGCATGTATTTATGACAATTTTACTGGGGGGCGGAGGGGAGGGGATGTCACGTGATTGTCATTTGCGACCTTCTGACAAGCTAAGTCAATGGGGGTAAGCTAGATTTGCTTAATGACTGCATGACTCACTAACTGCGATAATTAGCTTAACAGCCATGGCAAGAAAAGGTGGTAAAATTGGGGACGACTCACTTAAGGACTGCCTTGCTTAGCAATGGAAATGTTGTTTTTTGTTATCATAAGCAATTTCTTAGAACGTATCCCCAAAGGTGTTTTACTAAAGGCAACTAGAATTTTTTTTTTCCCCTTGAAAATGTTTCTCTTCTCATCCAAGAAGCTACGTCAGTTCCGAAGAAGCAGAGAAGTGAAGAAGCTCCTTGGATGAAGAAGCGAAACATTTTCATGGGGGGAAAACAACCCGAAGAAAGCTCGGTTGCCTTTTAGAAAAGAACCTTTTATGGCATCTAAAGAACTGGATCATTGGGAATCTCCATAGACATTCTCACAACTTACTACATTAGCAGTACACACGTGTGAGATTCAAGCAAACATTTTCCTCTCTGAAGGAAGCAATCAGCTCAAGAGTTTCCCTTAAAATATACAGTCACAACAGAGAGTAGGATACGTCTACCTTGGTTAATTCTTCGCCTAATCTAAGACATATGAAGAACGGCTGCAGGAGCTGGGTATGTCTAGTTTGATGAAGAGAAGGACCAGGGGAGACATGATAGCAGTGTTCCGATATCTCAGAGGGTGCCACAAAGAAGAGGGAGTCAAACTTTTCTCCAAGGCACCTGGGGGCAGGACAAGGAGCAATGGGTGGAAACTAATCCAGGAGAGAAGCAACTTAGAACTAAGGAGAAATTTCCTGACAGTTAGAACAATTAATCAGTGGAACAGCTTGCCTCCAGCAGTTGTGAATGCCCCAACCCTGGAAGTCTTTAAAAAGATGTTAGACAGCCATTTGTCTGAAATGGTATAAGGTTCCTGCCCATGCAGGGGGTTGGACTAGAAGACCTACAAGGTCCCTTCCAACTCTGCTATTGTATTGTATTGTATTGTAATCTCCTGTGTGAATTGGAGAATTCCCCCCTATTCTTCACAAATGGAAAAGGTTCTCCGAGGGGCAGAATTGGCTGGGGTAGGGGAGGTGGGGTAGAGGGCACCACACCCCACTTCCTTTACTTGAGTAACCCTGGATAAGGCAAAATATCCTCCTGTTTTGTTTTGTTATCTTCCCCTTTAAGAGTTCATGACTGCCCAGTTACTGAAGCAGCTAGTCTTGCTCAGTGCTTTAGCGACACCTATTGTTCATTTGCAGAAATGACAGCAGGTGAGAAAAACAATATTTTAAAACTCATGTTGCATATGAAGACAGTGTCTTAAAACAGGGGTCTCCAACCTTTGCAACTTTAAGTCTGAAGGACTTCAGCTCCCAGACTTCTCCAGCCAGCAAAGCTGGCTGGAGAAGTCTGGGAGCTGAAGTCCTTCAGACTTAAAGTTGCAAAGGTTGGAGACCCCTGTCTTAAAACACAGGCAGCCCTTGAGTTATGACCAGCGTTGAGCCCAACATTTCTATTGCTAAGGGAGACATTTGTTAAGTGAGTTTCACCCCATTTTACGACCTTTCTTGCCACGGTGAATTGCTGCAGTTGTTGAGTTAGTCACTCGGTTGTTAAGTGAATCTGTCTTCCCTACTGACTTTGCTTGTCAGAAGGTCGCAAAAGGGGGTGTCACGTGACTCCAGGACGCTGCGACCGTCATAAATATGAGGCAGTTGCCAAAGGTCTGAAGTTGAATCAGGTGACCAAGGGGAGGCTGCACCAGTCGTATAAGTGTGAAAAATGGTCATAAGTCACCCTTTTCAGTGTCCTTGTAACCTTGAACGGTCAGTAAATGAACTGTTGTAAGTCGAGGACTAACTGCGCGTATCTGTGAACAGACACAGGAAATCCTCGACTTGCAACCATTCATTTAGCAACCATTTTGAAATTAGAGCAGCGCTGAAAAAAGTGACATACAAAAAGTCACGACCTCATACTTACAACCAGTCCTCACACTGAAAACTGGAGCAGCGTCTCTCCCCATAGTCACATGATCAAAATTTGGGTGCTTAGCAACTGGCATGTGCTTATGATGTTTGCAGCGTCCTGGGATCATGTGATCTGCATTTGCAACCTTCCCAGTTGGCTTCCGACAAGCAAAATAATACAATACAACAGCAGAGTTGGAAGGGACCGTGGAGGTCATCTAGTCCAGGGGTCCCCAACCTTTGCAACTTTAAGTCTGAAGGATTTCAGCTTTGCTGGCTGGAGAAGTCTGGGAGCTGAAGTCCTTCAGACTTAAAGTTGCAAAGGTTGGGGACCCCTGATCTAGTCCAACTCCCTACCTAGGCAGGAAGCCCTAGCCCAAAATCAATGGGGGAAGCCAGATTCATTTAACAACCACATGATTCACTTAACTGCAGCGCTTCATTTAACAACCATCAGAAGAAGGGTTGCAAAGTCAGGTGTGACTTCCCTAACAATTGCCTTGCTTAGAAACAGGAATAGTGGGGAAAGTAAAATAAAATAATAAAATGCATTGAAATAAAATCGTATGTCAAGGACTACCTGTAATAATAACTGGTATTAATGCTAACAGTGTTATTCCACTCAATGACAATGGGTGGAATTAATCAAGGAAAGACGCAACTTAGAACTAAGGAGAAATTTGACAGTGAGAACAATTAATCAGTGGAACAACTGGCCTCTAGAAACTGCGGGTGCTCCATTGGAGGGTTTTAAGAAGAAAATGAACAATCATTTGTCTGAAATGGTATAGGGGAGGGGTCAGCAATCTGCGAGCCGCATGTGGCTCTTTCGTCCCTCTGCTGTGGCTCCCTGTTGCTCAAAATATGCATCACAACTGCCAATGTGCGGCACCCACTGGCACATGAGCTATTGAATTTTCCAACCCCCAATAGGCCAACCATAGTTAAATCCAAGAAAAGAAAAGTTTCAGAAGAAAACAGAATGTTTAATTCAACTACATATACTAGTTTTGTGGCCCACTCAGGAAATAGTCAAGCATGGGAAACGTTTTGTGGCTCCCGGTGTTTCCTTTTTCTGTGGGAAACGGGTGCAAATGGCTCTTTGAGTGTTTACGTTTGCCAACCCCTGGTATAGGGCTTCCTGCTTGAGCAGGGGGTTGGACTAGAACAGGGGTTCCCAACCTTTTTTGCACCAGGGACCGGTTTCATTTTAAAGAAAATTCTGTGGACCGGCTGGCGTAGAGGAGGAGCGCGGGGGGAGGGGGGAACAGGAGGCGCATGCGCACGCGGGGGGGAACTCAGCTCACTCGGCCCTCTAGGGCCTCCAACAGTCCTCCTCTCCAGTCCTGCGGCCCGGTTCCTATCAAGCCACGGACCAGCACCGGTCTGCAGCCCGGGGGTTGGGGACCCCTGGACTAGAAGACCGCCAAGTTCCCTTCCAACTCTGTAATTTTAATAAAATAATAAAATGAAATGAAACGAAATAAAATAAAAATAAAAGTCAGCCTAATCCAGCTCTTTCTGAACGTCAGGCTCTTGTCCCACACAAAATTGCTTTATGCCAGGATAGAAAATTATCAGCATTGTCTGTTATGCGAGGATCTGAATCACGCCTGAAGCGGGAAAATCCAAAGTTATGAATCAGACTTGAACTGGGGAAATCCTCCTAAATTCTCAGACTTAAAAATAAGCCAAGAACGTTATTTTTATACCAGATCCATTTAGATATCTACCACATCCTGTCTTAATTGGCAATAGTTCTGCAGGATCTCAGGATGGCGACTTGCCCTTTCCCTTTAAATTCTTGTTACACGTCTTCTAATTAAAGATGTTTATGATCCAAGCTGGGTTTTTACACAAAACGTATCCTTTTGTCATTAAGAGGAGCAGAAAACAGCTTCCTTGCTCCCTCTTCTTTCATTCATCGGAAAAAACACAGAGATAAAAATTAGTTTCAGAAACTTCACATCGGAAAAGTTTATACTCCCTTACGGAACCCAAAGGTTCTTTTTTTCAAGAGGCAACTGGGCTTTCTTCGTTTTTCCTTGAAGGCATTTTGCTTCTCATCCAAGAAGCTTCTTCAGTTCTGGCTGAGTGATGGAGGATGAAAGGATTTACATTCCTTGCAGTCATCCGGTCGTTAGCACTCCCTCTGAGAGTCCTTGAGGTCAGAGCTGAAGAAACTCCTTGGATGAGAAGGGAAACGTCTTCAAAGCAAAAAAAAGTCTTTTTGAAAAAGCACTTTTGGGGACAGCCATGACCTAGAACCGTGATGGCGAACCTATGCCACAGGTGGCACGCGGAGCCATTTGTTAGGGCACGCGAGGCATTGCCCTGTCAGCTCCAGCGTGCATGCGTGCACTGGCCAGCTGACTTTGGCCTTCATTTTCGGCTGTTTTTCACCCTCCGGAGGCTTCCAGGAAGCCTCCTGAAACCTCTGGGAGGCCTGGGGGGGGGGGGGGGAGAGATACCATTTTTGCCCTCCCCAGGCTCCTAGAAAGCCTCTGGTGCCTGGGGAGGGCAAAAAATGGGTGCATCATGGGCCAAAAGCAGGGGGGCGGCAGGGGTCACGCATGCATGTGCGCAAGGGGTGTGTGTGGCACACGTAGAATTATGGGAGTGGGCACACCAGTGCACGACCCCACCCCCTGCGCTCCCCCTGCTTTTGGCATGTGATAGCAAAAAGGCTAGCCGTCACTGACCTAGAATCTAGATGACTGAGAGTCTCCATAGACAACTCCCTCACTCCAACCGTTGCAGGAACTGGGGATGTCTAGTTTAATGAAAAGAAGGACCAGGGGAGACATGATAGCAGTCTTCCAATAGGGGTTGCCCCAAAGAAGAGGGAGTGAAGCTATTCACCAAGGCACCTGAGGGCAGAACAAGAAGCAATGGGTGGAAACTAATCAAGGAGAGAAGCAACTTAGAACTGAGGAGGAATTTCCTGACAGTGAGAACAATGAATCAGTGGAACAGAAGTTGCCTCCTGAAGTTGTGAATCCCCAACACTGGAAGTCTTTAAGGGGATGTTGGATAGCCATTTGTCTGAAATGGTATAGGGTTCCTGCCTAGGCAGGGGGTTGGACTAGATGACCTCCAAGGTCCCTTCCAACTCTGCTATTCTGTTCTATTCTATTCATGGAAATTCTGCTTACTGTCCACTAACCTTTCCCTTTCCCTTCTCAGCTACAAGATACTTACAGGTATGCTCCATATCTGTATCCCGTCACTGTAGCCAATCATGAGCAGAAGAGGGGGCTCGTTCCCAGTGCTGTGCATCTCATGCATCTCCACGTTCCTTAACATATCTAAAGAGAAAAAAAAAGATCAGAAAAAGGAGTTGGGGATCTCTCCTTTGGGAGACAGAGAGTTGTGTAACAGAATTGCAGCAATAGAAACGTTGCTAGAAGACACACTAATAGAATCTCAGACACTGATAGTAAAAACAAGTAGCTTTACTTGCGATGGAAAAATAAACTACTGCTTCACAAACAGGGATACTAAGTCTTGAAGCAAATATGCAAGTCTTTAACTCAAAAACTGTTAGCTTGCAGTTGCAATCCACGATTCTTCCTTGTTCTGCTGACCTAATCCGACACTACAGTATCTCCAGTTCAAAGTCAGCAAACTAACAGTGCTCCTGTCTTCCTCTTATTGCTGAGTTAATTACAGCAGCCAATTACATTCAACTGTAGCACTTAAAGTAACAGAGACGATTTGTAATCATGGCTTATATATATATATATATATATTGCCAACCCAACACTAGGATTATAGTCCTAACATTATTTGATTATTATAGTCCTAATCAAAACCAGAAGCACCAGACTAGGACAACGCTTCCATGGAGTCCAAAGAGTTATTTTGGATAGCGGGACCAGTGGCCATATAAATAAAACAAAACAAAACATTCCATTATCTCTAGAGAAATTAAGGGGGGGACACCCATGTTATTTCATTAACTTGCCCATGCTTTGGGCAAGGCTTTGACCCACTACCAAAAGTACATGCAAAACAACAAAACTCGTGGTCACCAGTCCTAACCTTCCAGCAGGTTCCAACAAGCAAAGTCATTGAGGGGGACCAAATGTCAAGCCTGAATTTGATTGGGTTGTGGGATGTTTGTATTCTGTGTTATGATAACATGAATTTAGTTCGACACAGTTGGAAGCGAAGGGGGGGGGGGAGAGCTGAGGGAATTGGAAGTCTTCAGCCAAAACAGCATAGTCGGCCAATGAGTCAGCCACATTAGAAACGGCTAGCTGACCAAAGGAGAAGGAGTGAAGTCGCCAAGCAACCAGCTCTCATCCCAGTTGGATAGTGTGACATATTGTTCGGAAAAATAAGAAACCCTTATGTCAGGCCTGCAGCCATCTTTCCTTTTGGACCTCAGGCCTGCCACACTTTCTATTATTCTACTATGCCTTTTCTATTGTGGGAAAATTGTATGGAGTTAGATGATAGGTAGCCATAACAACATTCTTTCTAGACAGCCAAGGTCATCCTTCGTCTCTGCACCTCTGCACCTGACCGGAACTAGATGGGTGGAACTGCCAGCATGGCAGTGGGAGACTGGACCATGGGATGGGCTTTGTGGGTGTGGGGGCAAGATTTTGAACTTTCAACTGGGTGGGAAAACCGTGAAGCTTTCAGATTCGGGCTTTCCAGATATGCCAAGATGGCTCTCTTCATAAATTGGAACTTTGAGGAATCCTTTGCCTTAGACCCTGATTTACTTTCGGATGCTATTTGGAAACCTGACACCTTATTTATAGTGGGTGAAAAGCCCAGGAACATTAATACTGGCTTTTCACCAGTTTGTGCCAAGATGGTGTATCTAAATAAATTTGTTCTTTCAGGAAATGCCTTGGAGTTCGATTTGTGATGGATGCATTACTTGGAACTGACACCAAATTTGTGCAACAACCACACAATTCACTTAACAACTGCAGTGATTTGCTTAAAAACTGTGGCAAAAAAGGTCATAAACGAGAGGACTTTAACAACGATCTTACTCAGGAAGGGAATTTTGGGGTTCAATTGTGGTCGTACGTCGTGGATTACATGTATAAGCTGATCCAATCAAGGACGCCTCCCATTTGTTATCATCTGATATGGAAAGAAATGGCTCTTAAAATGCAGACAGGACAAGACTGAACAGAAACAGCAAGGTCACAAATTGGACTGGGAAGCTTGGGGAGGGGTGGGGAACCAATTTTGGTGTATACATGATACACAATGACAATAAAGGCTTCCCTATATTATTATAGGGGGGAGAGACTTACCGTTCAAGTCAGAATTTTCAAATCTGATCCAAACAATTTTCTCTTTTTCTTCTGTTGGAGCTGTACTGCTATAAGCCTGTAAGAAAAAAAATGAGGTTCAGCTATGGCATACAAAGTCAATTTGGTGTAGTGGTTAAGGTGCTGGTAGAAAAACCAGGAAACTGAGAGTTCTAGGTCCGCCTTAGGCATGAAAGCCAGCAAGGTGAGTTTAGACCAGAGGTTCCCAAACTTGGCAACTTTAAGACTTGTGGACTTCAACTCCCAGAATTCTCCAGAGCTGGAGAACAAGTCTTAAAGTTGCCAAGTTTGGGAACCTCTGGTTTAGACCAATCACCAGGATATTCTAGTCCAGTCTCAGTGTCAGGTCTGCCTCTGACATTAACCAAGAAAGAAACCACTCAATTCCATTTTGAAGAATTAAGAGTACTTTTACTGGTTATGAAAAGAAAGCAGCTAAGTAAAGCAAGGGCTGAGACCCAAGCGAGCGAAATCATACATATCAATGTATGTCTAGCTTCCTCCCCCCCAACAATCCCCCACCCTATTGTCCAATCCGCAAATCCCTCAGGCGGCATGTGGGTTGCATCTCCAGGAGCATCATCAGGTTGGCATGCAGGACGGTTAGCCTTGACCATCTCAAGGCACCAGCCATCAATGTACAGTGAGAACATACTCCCTTCTCCAAATCTCCCTCCTGCACCATATAGTCCCATTCCCAAATACCATAGCCCCCCCCCTCCTTTCAATGGCAGCCGAAGCAAGCAGCAAAGCAGAGGCTGACACTCAGGCATGAAAGCCGGGTGGGTGACTTTGGGCCAATCACAAGGAGACTGGGAGTTTTAGTCCTGCCTTAGCCGTGAAAGCCAGCTGGGTGACTTTGGACCGATCCCTCTCCCTCTCAGCTCAACCCACCTCAAAGGTTTGTCATTGTGGGGAAAACAGGAGGAGAAGGAAGGAATATTAGGTTTGTTTGCCGCCTTGAATTGTTTATAAAATAATACAGGCAGGATAAAAATCTAATAAATAAAATCATGCATCCTGTCTCCAAAAATAGTACATAGTTTCCCTCTCCTGGCTGCCTGTATGCAATGGGCCAAGGTCATCCTTTGTCTCTGCACCTCTGCACCTGACCGGAACTGGATGGGTGGAAGGTGCCAGCATGGCAGTGGGAGATTGAACCATGGGGTGGACTTGTGGGGGCGGGGGGGGCAAGATCTTGAACTTTCAACTGGGTGGGGGAAACCGGGAAGCTTTCAGATTCGGGTTTCCCCAGATGTGCCAACATGGCTCTTTTAATAAATTGGAACTTTGAGGACCCTTTTGGGTGCTCTTTGGAACCCCGACAGCCCCATCTGCTAGGTGCAAAAACCTCTCTCCATGAAACCAGTCCCTGGTACCCAAAAGGTTGGGGGCTGTTGATTTAAACACTGCAGCAAACCAGTTGCACTTGCCTGTGGTACAACATCTTGCAGAAATGTGACAACACTTTCCATGTAGGACTGCTCCCTGGAACAGAAAGATGAGTATCCATAAAAAACAATGGCTATTATGTACATACATAAATGTCCTTGGTTAAGGTTGCAGGTTAAGCAGCATCAGGCACATCTCAGAATGGGACTGAGAAACAGTAACCCAAAGAAATGAAGGGCATAAGATGAGAAAAAAAGATAGGCAGCATTGGAAGAAGTTAGGTTTCAAACTGCATTTTTTCTGAACGCTACAGATCCCCCCCCCCCTCAAAAGAAGTCGACTTTGATAGTTTCATTATCAGAATTCACTAAAACAGAGATGGCGAACCTTCTCTGGGGGCAGGGGAGTCGTGCACGGGCGTGCCGCACCCATAATGTGATGCGAGACCCTCCCCAGTGTGCATGCGGCACTACAGGCGTTCCCCCCCCCTCCATTTTTTGCATGCACTTTTCGCCCTCCCCAGGCTCCAGAGGCTTTATAGGAGCCTGGAGAGGGAGAAAACAGCCCCCACCCCAGAGGTCCTCCGGAGGCTTCAGAGACCTTCAGGAGGCTTCCCTGAAGCCTCCGAGCACTCAAAATGACGCTCAGATCAAACTGGAGGTGACATCCGATTTGCTTGGAGCGTCGTTTTGAGTGCTCCGGAGGCTTCAGCGACCTTCAGGAGGCTTCCCTGAGGCTTCCGGACCGCTCAAAACGATGCTCCGAGCAAATTGGACGTGACTTCTGGTTTGGTCGGAGCGTCATTTTGAGTGCTCCAGAGGCTTCAGGGAAGCTCATGAAGCCTCCAGAGGGCCTCCAGGGGGAGAGGCTCTTTTCGCTCCCCCAGGCTCCTATAAAGCCTCTGGAGCCTGGCGAGGGTGAAAAATGGCTTCAAAAAAGGGCAAATTCAGCTGGCCAGTGCGCACATGCGCGCTGGCCAGCTGACAGGCTTATATGCCCTGACAAATGGCTCCGCGTGCCACTTGTGGCACGCGTGCCATGGGTTCGACATCACA
Source organism: Rhabdophis nuchalis (assembly GCA_039707465.1). NCBI lineage: Eukaryota > Metazoa > Chordata > Lepidosauria > Squamata > Natricidae > Rhabdophis > Rhabdophis nuchalis. The sequence goes on from CM077643.1 coordinate 403,033,631, forward strand.
GCACTAGAACGTAACATGAACAACTATGAATCATTTTGTAAAAGTAAATGTACTTACGAATTGCTAGAAGAATAAAAACTGTCCATTCAAAAAAGTTAGAGAGGGTTTCTAAGAAAAACGACAGGATTTTAAATGCTCATACAGAAGGCTTGAGATTAATTTTTGACACCTCAGAGTTGTTACAGCTGCTTTGAACTCTGGGTTGTATCCAACAAAGCAATTCCACAGTGGATATCGAAATAACCCACTACCAAAAACTTCATTCCATCACTCATACAGGTAGCGTGTTTAGCAAACTTCAGCAGGAGACACATTTAAGTTTCATCTTCCATTTGGAACTCTAGATGAACTCTGTGGAATTGTATCTATAAAGTGGTGCTGGCACAGTGACTAGAATGCAGTATTGCAGGCTGACTCTGCCCACTGCCAGGAGTTCGATCCTGACCAGCTCCAGGTTGACTCAGCCTTCCATCCTTCCGAGGTCGGTCAAATGAGGACCCAGATTGTTAGGGGGCAATAGGCTGACTCTGTAAACGGCTTAGTGAAGGCTGTAAAGCACTGTGAAGTGGTATATAAGTCTAAGGACTATTGGTATTAAGTACTTACGTAACAGCCTGTGGCCGGACTATCACACCTCCAGTACATCGGCTTGGACGGCGGGGAGATTCAGCAGCCATTACTGTTCTAAATTCCTGGAAGCAAAGACCAAAGTGTTTTTGAACTATGCCTCACTCTCTCTTCCTCGCTAACTTCTTCAGTGTTCGTCAATAGCACTATTTAAAAAAAAGAAATCAATACACATAAACAGCAAGTCTGCAGGTCAGAAAAGGCAAGTGATGATGGATCTATGACATCTGTTACATCCCACAGCTCAAAACCTTGAATTGGAATCTCTAAAGCCCTGCCTGGAAAAAAATGCCCTGATCACCTTCCTATGTAGATGTGTACAAGTTGACAGTAGATAGAAGTAATAGAAAAATTAAGTCAGTCCTAATTCAGTGGTTACTTCATCCAATCACATTAAGCTAAAATCAAGCAAGTGGCAGGGAAGCTCATAAAATATAGTATGGTTTGAGATCCAGAATCATCACTAAATCAAAGGGGCTTAAGTTAACTACTGCCTAGAGTAGCCCCACAGTGAGATAGGTGCAAATAAATTTAACAAATAATAACACAACTACAGAGTTGGAAGGGACCTTGTAGGTCAGGGATGTCAAACTTGTGGCCCGCGGGCCAGATGCAACATGCATTGGCCACACCCACCCCATTTTAGCCAAGGGGGGGAAAGTCGTGATATGTCATGTGACAACGTGACGGCGAGCTTGACGCCCCTGTTGTAGGTCATCAAGTTCAACCCCCTACTCAAGCGGGAGACCTGGTGTCAAGGTCACGGCCTGTGGGCTAGATACGTCACGTGCTAGCCCCGGCCACCCCCATTTTAGCATAGGGGGGAAAAGTAATTGATAGCAACTCTGGGTTCAGAACCAGTGTCACAACTCTGGTCCCTTAACCAGTGTTAGGAAAATAAATGCGGAATAGTGTAATACACTGGACAGTAAAGAGATACGCTGCTTTAACCACACACAAACTCTAAAACTCTGATAGTAAGAAAATAAATAGTCTTTACTTTGTAGCAACTAAAATACTTCTTCCGACCAGTGATACTAACTTCTCAAAACAATAACAGTCCTTCACCAAACACAGAGTTATCTTACAGTGATGCAAAACAAATACTTCTTCTCTCTTCAGCTTCAACTCCTCCAGCGGCAATCAGTAAACACAGGACTCAGTGGTCGAACAAGGGAACGGACTCTGTTCCTGAGCTTCCTTTATGGTAGAGCTGAGAAGCACAGCCAATCAGAATTTAACATAGTTCTTAAAGTTACATAATTCCTTAAGAACATAGGCCAGTGATGGCGAACCTGTGGCACGCGGAGCCATTTCTTAGGGCACACGAGGCGTTGCCCTGTCAGCTCCAGCACGCTTGTGTGCGCTGGCCAGCTGATTAAGGCCTTCTTTTGAGGCCATTTTTCGCCCTCTGAAGTCTTCAGGGAAGCTCCTGAAGCCTCTGGAGGTGGGATGGGGAGGCTGTTTTCACCCTCCCCAGGCTCCTAGAAAGCCTCTGGAGCCTGGTCAGGGGAAAAAGCATGCCAAAAGCAGGGGGTCGTGCACATAGCATTATGGGTGTCGCACGCCCATGCATGACCCCCCTGCTCTCTCCCCACTTTTGGCACACGAGCCAAAAAAGGTTAGCCATCACTGACATAGGCTCATATATATTGTCAACCCAATATAAGGCTGAATATCCTCAGTAATGCTACGCCACAAGATATGATGATGTGAGTTTGACACCCCTGCCCTACACCGTCTCTGACAGATGGCAGTCCAGTCTCTTCTTGAAAGCTTCCAGTGATGAAGCTCCCACAACCTCCGAAGGCAACTTCTGTTCCAGTGGTTGCTGCCTGTCAGAAAATTTCTCCTTATTTCTAAATTGAATCTCTCCTTGATCAGTTTCCATCCATTATTATTCCTTGTCTGGCCTTTTGGTGCTTTGAAAAATAGGTTGACTCCCTCCTCTCTGTGGCAGCCCTTCAAATATCGGAACAATTATTTCAAAGATGTACCCGAAGCACAACTAAATATGGAAATCAACCAACTGCCCATCTCACAGGAAAATGTTCATCTGAAACCATCCATGACTTTCTTTCCTCTATCCTGGGGTATAAAAGACATTAAAAGCCTTTGCTGTGGAAAGGTTTTTTTTAACCTCTCACCAGAATAAAGACACATTTCCTTTCTCTCACAGCCTAAAAATGGGCTTAGAACATACCTGAACCCAGGGTTTTTTTTTTAATTGTTAGGGGATTTATACAACTGGATTAACACATATAAATGAATCGCCAGCACAGCAATAGCAAAACCCATTAAAATAAATCAAGGCAATTAAAACAATTATCCATAAAATACGTGACAGTGCAATCGATATCGTACAAACAAATAGAACTATGTCACACATTCCATAACTCCTTGGGATCTCTAAGGTCAGAAGCAAAGCCATGTCCTCAAGGCCTTTTAAAAGGGCAATAGGGTCGAGGTTGAGCCACTAGGGCTGCGAGATATGGGGTGTGGGTCTTTCTAGCTCAGGGGGATGACATACAGGTAGTTCTTGAGCTACGACCATTTACAATACAATAGCAGAGTTGGAAGGGACCTTGGAGGTCATCTAATCCAACCCCCTGCCTAGGCAGGAAGCCCTATACCAGGGGTCTGCAAAGTTGGCTCTTTTAAGACTGGTGGACTTCAACTCCCAGAATTCCCCAGCCAGCCAAGCTGGCTGGGGAATTCTGGGAGTTGAAGTCCACCAGTCTTAAAAGAGCCAACTTTGCAGACCCCTGCCCTATACCATTTCAGACAAATGGCTATTCAACACCTTCTTGAAGACTTGTAGTGTTGGGGCATTCACAACTTCTGGAGGCAAGTAGTTCCACTGATTCATTGTTCTCACTGTCAGGAAATTTCTCCTTATTTCTAAGTTGCTTCTCTCCTTGATTAGTTTCCACCCATTGCTTCTTGTTCTGCCCTCAGGTGCTTTGGAGAATAGCTTGACTCCCTCTTCTTTGTGGCAACTCCTGAGATATTGGAAGACTGCTATCATGTCTCCCCTGGTCCTCCTTTCTTATTAAACTAGACATACCCAGTTCCTGCAACCGTTCTTTTTTTTATATTGAAAAAGTTTTATTGGTTTTACATTTTTTCTATAGGGTAGGGTAAGGGGTACAAAGAAATTTTGAGAGCATTCACGTCAGAGTCGTCGGCCCTTCCGAGACCTCAAAATACACAATAAAAAAATAACAAAAAAAAAGCATTTTTCATAACACTACAAGGTAAAAGCAAGTACATATACCTAAATTCTCAATTCCATGCTGTCAGACATTTACAAAAAATCCAGAAAATATTATGCAAAATTGTTCAGGAAAATCAAGGCAAAGTTATTTTTTCGATCTAAGTCTCTTGGCTATTGTATCTTCTTTTTCTCCTCCCTGGCCCCCAGCGGGCGGGGCCGTGGCCCCCTCCGTCCCCCCTGGATCTTCCCCCAGGGCAGAGGAATGTTTTTTAAGAAAGGCTTCCGCCTCAGCAACTGTTTTAATCCTCACTCTTCCTCCTTCCCAGAACACCAGCATCCCTTCGGGTGTCACCCACTTGAACCAAATCCCATGATCAAATAAAATTTTAGACAAGAAGGAAAATTTCCTCCTTGCTTCACGAATCTTTCTAGGAATCTGCTTCAAGATAGTGACCGTTTTTTGTTGGTAAATTAAAGGGTTCCCTCTCTGCCCCTTCAAGATTTCCTCTCTGGTTGACCTTCTAACAAATTTCACATGTATCTCTCTAGGCACTTCATTTATCCTGGCATAAGCTGAGTTAATTCTATAGGCTAGGTCAATGTCCCCCCTGATCTCATCCTTAGGTTTTTGTAAATAGTCTGCTAAAATTGTGCTCATAAGATCAGGGAGGCATTCACCGGGTTGCTCAAAAACATTCTGAAATCTCAAAAAATATGTCATTCTTTCCATATCAATCCTAGACACATGCCCACTTGTTTCCTCAACCTCTTTAGTAACATTTTTAATCTCTCCCTTAACCCCCACCAGCCCCCCTTCCAATTCTTCAGTCTTCTGTGTGATTTCCAGCGTTTGCTTCCGTGTGTCCAATAGCTCCTTCTTGAAAATGATGTTTTCTGCCCGCTGGGCCTGAATTTCTTGAACCAAAGTTTGTATAATAGTCTCAAGAGAAGCCATCCGTTCTTCTAAACTTGTCAGTGCTGTTTCTTGAGCCATCTTAACTGTTAAAGTTAGTGCCACCAAAATGGCGTTTTCAGGGTGGGGCTGGTGAGACTAACCGGGAGCCAAAAGTTCAGATCAAGGTTGGAACGTTGTAAAATTCAGGAACCAAGAGAGAGACAATTTTCCAACTCAATAGTTATAATAACGAAGGTAATCCAGAAAGGAAATCACAAATCCAACAAGAAAAAAATTCTTCATTAATATCCAGAGAGAGTCCCAATTGTAAAAAGACGCTGGAAATTTTCCATAATTAAAATAGTCAGGCAGGGACAAAGAAAAGCCACTTTCCACCGTCCATCTCAGAGCCCAGAGGAGAGAGTAGAAAAATATTTTTTTTTAAACCAGCCAGACCTAGAAACAATGTTGCAAGTATCCGCATACCACTTTCCCTTGTTAGAGACAGTCCGGATTTAAGATTTCCGCTTTCTCTTCCAGAGAAGCCATTTTTAAGTGCCGCTTAAGTCCGAGGGGGGTTTTTTGGAAACAAACACCCCCCTCCCAGTCCATTCAGCCTGGCTGGCAGCAAGGAAAAAAAGTCTTTTTAAAACTCACTCTCCCTCGCAGCTGAAGCCTCGGCAAGCCTTCCGATCTCTTCCGCTCAGCCCTCTTCATTAAAGTGAATGGCGCCGACAGCCGTTGGCGAAGGGAGAACCCCCCGCAGCATGTTCTCCTTCACCTAAGCCGCGGCAAAAGGGTCGCCTCCCCCACCGCCGTGAGGGGGGGCGTCCCTGCCGAGCCGGCCCTACGGGAGACCCCCAAAAAAGGGGCGTCTCGCCCCCGTGGGGGGGCAGAAAAAGCAACAAAACGGCGAGCGAGCGCTAGGAGGAGCCGCAACCGCAACCGTTCTTCATATGTTTGTTTAGTGACGGTTCAGAGTTACATAGTTATATTTGTTTAGTGATGGTTCAGAGTTACAACAGCAGTGGCAAAAAGTGATCGTTTTTCACACTTACGACCATTGCAGCATCCCATGGTTGCATAATCAAAATCTGGATGCTTGGCAGCTGGCATTTATTTATGACACTTACAGTGTCCCTGGACTGTATGACCCACCTTTTGAGACCTTCTGACAAGCCAAGTCAACAGGGAAGCCAGATTCACTTAACAGCCATGTTACTAGCTTAACAGGGTTGAGTTTAATGTAGTTTTAGGAGTATTTTGTACATTTGTATTTGTTTTTAATTTTCCTGTGCGCCGCCCCGGGTCCCTCTGTGGGAGATGGGTGTGGGATATAAATACGAATAAAATAAAATAAAAAATAAATAAAAAAACAGCTGCAGTGATTCCTTTAATCACGATGGCAAGAAGGGTCATAGGATGGGGCAAAACTCACTTAACAACCATCTTGCTTAACAACGGAAATTTTGGGCTCTATTGTGGTCAAGGATGACCTGTTTCCCCGAGAGGAGGTGCCACAGCAGAAAAGGCTTTCCTCCTGGGCCCTTTCTCAGATGAAACTCCTTAATAGACAGGACCCCTTCTGCCATGATGGGATGGGTAATGTATTGCAGCGTTTTTCAACCACTGTGCCGTGGCACACTAGTGTGCCGTGAGATATTGTCTGGTGTGCCGTGGGAAAAATTCCAATTTCACCCGTAACATACGGCTATCTGTGTGAGATGAGCTTTTCAAGCCTGATTGCTATAAAAACTAAAGACAGAGAGAGACTGGGAGCTGTTGACGAAGAGCTACGTGTCTTTCTTCGATTCCTGCCAGAATATCAGCTTTGTGTTCAGCCAAACAGGCCCAGGTTTCGCACTGAGTAAGCAAATAGAAATATGAACAATTATAAAATACTTTTTAACATTTTCTAATGGTGGTGGTGTGCCTCGTGATTTTTTTCATGAAAAAAGTGTGCCTTTGCACAAAAAAGGTTGAAAAACACTGATGTATTGGATTGGAGATGTAACCAGTTCCACTAGCAACCCGTCCCCATGGATTTAGGCTCCATAGTTCATGACCAGCATCTTCAATTGAATCTGGACAACTAGTTCAGCTCACAGGGTAGAGTTGTAACTGGTCAAGGAATATATATAACGCCAACCCATTTTGTATCAGTGGCAACTTCTAGGTACTCTTCAAGAGCAGCCCCTCGTAGTGCACCTTACAGTAATCCATTTGGGAGAGGAGTGACTAAGGGGTGTATGACTGAAACCAGAGCCTTCTAGTCCAGGAACAGGTGCAAATTGGTGCACAACCCGAAAACTGCACAACTGGAATCTGCCACGGAGGAAGGAAGAGAACCAGCACAAGAGTGATGCCCACCTCCAAACCCTGGAATAGTCAATCCAGGATGATACCACGATCAGTACAGCAAGGATGGATGCACTACCCAAATGGGTTCCCCATTCCCGCCAAAGGTGATCTTAAAGGTACAACTAGCTGCTGTGTTTTTTAAAATATGGTTTACAGCTTAGATTTGCTACAGAAGGCCTGTATTCATTTTTATGACTGTAAAAAGGTTGCCCAAGAGAGAAAGACAAGTGGCCAGTGTAATACTTAGCAAATACTGTATATCAATAAGCCCCAGAATGGTTTATAAGGTTTATTCTACATTGACTGTTTCTCAGCTATTCCTTCCTCCTTGCCACGTTTTATATATGCCCTCCAAGAAAAGCAAGATAATTGTTTCCTAATATCAACAGTTATTATTTAATTATTATTTTCAGTCTTCTAAGAACTGTCATTTAAACAAGCCCACGAGTGAGTTCAAAATAATCCTTCAGGCGCATAGACATACCTGGCCAGCAGGGGGCCACAGTATGTTTTGATAACCCCAAAATCTGAAACTGCCAGAACTGTGTCAATCATAACCTCAAATGTATACAGGTATTCATCGACATACAGCCACAATTAAGCCCAACATTTCTGTTGCTAAATGAAACAGTTGTTAAGTGAATTTTGCCCTACTATATTAACTTTCTTGCCACAATTAAGTAAATCACTGCAGTTGTTAAATTAGTAACAATTGTCAAGTGAATCTGGCTTCCCCTTTCACTTTGCTTCTTAGAAGGTCGCAAAAGGTGATTTCATGACCCCAGGACACTGCAACCATCATAAGTATGAGTCAGTTGCCAAAAGCGTCTGAATTTTGATCATGTACCATGGGAAAGCTGCAATGGTCATAAGTGTGAAAACGATGTCACTTTTTTCACTGCCGTTGTAACTTCAAATGGTCATTAAACAAACCGTTGTAAGTCAAGGACTATATACATATGGTTGTCTCCTCCTTTCTACTCCAGCCCCTGCTGTTCTATCTCAAACTCCCAAGAGCAGCTAGGTATTAAAGGAAAAAGCAGCTAGGAATTTGTTCCATACAGAGTGAAAAATATTTTTTTTATTTTTTTGAGGACCCCCTATTTTCAGATATTTCCAATATCTCCATCCTCCCTATCCCAAGAGCACCTCTAGTAGTATCTCTCTCTGACTCCCCACCCTATCAAATGCTCTTGTAGATGTTCCTTCAACTCTTACATTCTTGCTTTTTCACTACCATTTGCTTTTAAATTAGTAGGTAAACCTGTGTCCCTCCTGGCTTGTACTGGCATCCTGGGAGGTGACACGAGGCTGGCTCCAGGACATAGTGAATGCTTCCTTGAGTGAGGGGTATTTGCCTACCGCATTAAAAGAGGCGGTGGTGAGACCCCTCCTCAGGAAGCCTTCCCTGGACCCAGCATTATTGGAAAATTACCGTCCGGTCTCCAACCTTCACTTTTTAGCGAAGGTTGTAGAGTGTGGTGGCACAACAGTTTCCCCGCCACCTGGAGGAAATGGATTATCTAGACCCGCGCCAGTCCGGCTTCCGACCCGGTCACAGCACCAAAACGGCATTGATTGCGTTGGTAGATGATCTCTGGAGGGCGCGGGATAGAGGCTGTTCCTCTATCCTCGTCCTGTTAGACCTCTCAGCGGCTTTCGATACCATCGACCATGGTATCCTATTGCGCCGACTGGGGGGGTTGGGGGTGGGAGGCACCGTTCTACAGTGGTTCTCCTCCTACCTCTCTGGTCGGTCGCAATTCGTGTTGACAGGAGGGCAGAGGTCGACTTCCAGGCCCATCACTTGTGGGGTGCCGCAGGGGTCGATCCTCTCGCCACTCCTGTTCAACACGTATATGAAGCCGCTGGGCGAGATCATCCGTGGTTTCGGGGTAGAGTACCATCTGTACGCTGATGACACTCAGTTGTACATCTCTACCCCGAACCACCCCAACGATGCAGTTGAGGTGATGTCCCGGTGTTTGGAAGCCGTACAGATCTGGATGGGCAGCAACAAACTCAAACTCAACCCGTCCAAGACTGAGTGGCTGTGGTTTCCGGCCTCCCAGTTCAGCCAGTTGACACCATCACTGGCCATGGGGGGGCGAAGTATTGGCCCCTGTGGAGGGGGCGCGCAATTTAGGAGTCCTCCTGGATTCCCGGCTGTCCCTGGAGGACCAGGTGGCGGCCGTGGCCAGGAGGGCGTTTTACCAGGTTCGCCTGGTCCGCCAATTGCGCCCCTTACTTGACCGGGAGGCCCTTCGCACAGTCACTCAAGCACTCGTGACTTCCCATATAATAATAATAATAATAATAATAATAATAATAATAATAATAATAATAATAATAATAATAATAATAATTTATAGCCCGCTCTCTCTCCCCGAAGGGACTCTGCAATGCTCTCTACATGGGGCTCCCCTTCAGATGCACTCGGAGGTTGCAGTTGGTGCAGAATGCGGCCGCGCGGGTGATTATGGGTGCCTCCAGGCATTCCCACATAACACCACTCCTGCGCGAGCTGCACTGGCTGCCTGTGACCTTCCGGGTGCGTTACAAGGTTTTGATGACCATCTTCAAGGTGCTCCATGGCACGGGGCCGAGTTACCTTCGAGACCGTCTGCTGCCCCATACATCCCTACGACCAATCCGCTCCCACAGAGAGGGTCTGCTCCGGGTGCCGTCAACTGGGCAGTGCAGGTTGGCGACGCCCAGGGGAAGAGCCTTCTCTGTGATGGGCCCGACCCTCTGGAACAACCTACCTCCCAAACTCCGGGTCATCTCGGACCTCCGCCTGTTCCGCCAGCGGTTAAAAACGCATTTCTTTCATCAAGCCGGCCTAGCATGATTTTACTCGTCACTGCACTTCTTTTAGTTACCAAAGTTTTAATTATGGGTTTTAACTGGTTTTAGCGCAGGTTGGGTTTATTTAATTTAGTTTTTATTTTGTATATATTTTGTATTTATATTTTATTATCCCTGTGCGCCGCCCCGAGTCCCTTGTGGTGAGATGGGTGCGGGGTATAAATATAAACAATACAAATAAACAATACATTGACATGATGATGATCTGCACTGTAGAATTAACATACACTACAAAATGTGAGACAGAAGATCTTTCAATCCCATTCTTTCCTAATACTATAACACAGGGGTCCCCAAACCACGGACCACAGACCGGCACTGGGCCGCAGAATGCCAGAAACTGGGCCACACAAAGCCCCACCTGCGGGATACAGGTAGCACACGAAACCATGGCCCACCCGATCCTCTGAAAAACTTCTCTCCACGGAACCAGTCCCTGGTGCCCAAAAGGTTGGCGGCCGCTACTATAATAAGTTAACTGATAAAGTGTTGCCCAAATCATCTTTTGGATTGATCAATAAAATGAAGGCAAAAGGTATCAGCTTCTTATTCTGCTGGCCTGACATAAATAAAAAACACAGCCACTCAAGTAGTAGTTACAAAGCAGTTAAGAGTGCAGCGTGCCAAACCATACAATTAGTTATCAATGGTCAACGTCCACGGATGGCTGTGTTCGCACACCACACTGACCCACAAATTAATCATGTGGTTAGTGTATAGTTAACATGCACATCCAGACAATTGAGTCAGTTACCCATAGCCAAGTATGTCAACACAGGAACTGTTTGCTCAGTCATGGCTTATGAAATAATTAGCCAGATTCACGCATCAATCAGGCTGCTTGGCAGCATATACCATTCAAACACATTGGGTGTCTCGTAGGTATTGCAATTGTGGAGGGGAAAGATGGCATTGAGGAGGAATAGCCATTTTGTTATTCATTGATCTGATTAAAGTAAATCAAAACAGTGGCCTTTTAGAGTTTGCAGGACACATTAGCTTGGTTTGCGTGATATAATGAGCCTCAAACTAGCCAACTGGCTTTTACCTAATGTGTCACGGCTTAGTTTACAGTTCAATGTATTTTGCAAACTTCAAATTTGGTTCATTTGACTAGGCCTTCATTAAATGATCCATGGTTAGGAAGGTTGTGCGAATACATTCTATATGCCATGTCATATTCCTGGTTAATTTGAATATACTAATTTGAATATTCAGTCATGTTATTTTATTTGTGATATTTATCAAGTGATGTACAGAGGTCATTACACTCATGCTCACCATAAAAAACATGTCCAAGTATTCTCCTTACTCACTCCTTATTCAAATATATAATTACATCTAATAGCCCTTTCAATGAATCCTTGCCTTTTATCCTACACAAAAACCAATCTCTGGTTTCATACATTATACCAAAGTGCAATATTAATGAGAAAGAAGATTTGTAGCTGAGAGTTGAACTGTGGGGTCTTTATTGCTCTCTGAGCTGGGTAATTGTCCTGCAGACATTTTATTACCCAACTAGGTAACATTGGGGGCAGGTTGCTGCCGGCGTTACTGCCGGTTTGCTTTGCACGTGCTTTGGGAGTGTCCACAGTTTTATACAACAGCAGAGTTGGAAGGGATATTGGAGGTCTTCTAGTCCAACCCCCTGCCTAGGCAGGAACCCTATACTGTTTCAGACAAATGGCTATCCAACATCTTCTTAAAGACTTCCAGTGTTGCGGCATTCACAACTTCTGGAGGCAACTTCTGTTCCACTGGTTAATTGTTCTCACTGTCAGGAAATTTCTCCTCAGTTCTAAGTTGCTTCTCTCCTTGATTAGTTTCCACCCATTGCTTCTTGTCCAGCCTTCAGGTGCCTTGGAGAATAGCTTGACTCCCTCTTCTTTGGGGGAGCCAAAGATATTATCATGTCTCCCCTGGTCCTTCTTTTCATTAAACTAGATATCCCCAGTTCCTGCAACCGTTCTTCATATGTTTGAGCCTCCAGTCCCCTAATCCTCTTTGTTGCTCTTCTCTGCACTCTTTCTAGAGTCTCCACATCTTTTCTACATTGTTCTACCCTCAGGTGCCTTGAAGAACAGTTTGACTCCCTCTTCTTTGTGGCAACCCCTGAGATATTGGAACACTGCACAGAATATTTAAAATGGATTTAAAAAAGCACACCGGCAACAGCAGTGGAACGGTTTGGAGGCGTGGCCAGCCAGCGACCCAGGCCAGCATACCACTACCAGTTCACCAGAACTGGTGAGAACTGGTAGCAACCCACCTCTGAGTAACATCAGCAGTGCTAAAAGAGAGTGGAATTTGCTCTTATTATGTTATAGCCCTGATGATGTTACCTAGTAATGAAATATCTGCAAGGAAACCATCAAGCTCAGAAATCACCAAGAACCCCAAAACCACAGAATTTACCTGTTTGATTCTACTATACAGTACCTTTATACGACATGCTTTAGCACGATTGAACCATCACCTATAGTTGGTTGATTTTACAATATCATGCTAAACTGTAAATAAACTAACCACATCACATCTTAGTCCTTTGTTGTCGACTATAGTTTATGTGTATCTTCTAATCGGACTCCTGTAACAACTTTAGGTAAATTCAATATACAGGTAGTCCTTGACTTACAACCATTTGTTTAGTGACTGTTTAAACATTACAACAGCACTGAAAAAAAGTGACTCATGAAAGTTTTTCACACTTACAACATCCCTGTGGTCACGTGATCAAAATTCAGATGCTTGGTAACTGGCTCATATTTATGAAGGTTGCAATCTTCCGGATGTGATCACTTTTCCTAAAGTCAACGGGGAATCCAGATTCGCTTAACAACCATGATTACTAACTTAACTGCAATGATCCACTTAACAACTGTAGCAAGAAAGATTGTAAAACGGGGCAAAACATGCTCAACAACTGTCTTGCTTAGCAACAGAACAATCGGGTTCAATTGTGGTCAAAAGTCAAGGGTTATCTGTATACACACAAACACACACATCATAAAAATACCACAGTATGAAGAAAAACAAGAATTTCTTCCTAAACTGGAAAGAAAGAAGCCTGCTACTACCTCAATATCTGGCTTCCCAGTGTTGCCCTGTGATAATTTTAATAATTGATAAAAAAATACAAAACAGAACAGTTGAAAGGGACCTTGGAGGTCTTCTAGTCGAGGGGTCACCAACCTTTCGGACCTCAGGGACCACTAAATTCATAATTTTAAATCCCATGGATCACTAATATGATCTGCCTAATGACTGGCTGGGTGGGTATGCTAGGTGGTCATGTGACTGGGTGGACGTGGCCAACTCAGTGTCACTCACATTGAGGGTCGTAGGCCTCTACTCACCCCTCCCCTTCCAGCTACTCCTCGTCTGCCCGCCCCGGTTCCTTAGGGCCCCAACAGGAAGCAGTTGCTGGAGCTAAGCAGCCACCACGAGAAAGAGTTGGCAAATAGTTCAGTTCAAATTGGATCTGACCGAGAAGGAGGCTCAGCAGAAGCACCTCACTGAGGACTAGGAGCAGAGGCTTTCCAAGCAGAAGGAAGACCTGCGGGAGTGCAAGGCCAGGTACCGGCGCCTGGAGGCGCAGCGGGCTGAGATGGTCAGCCAGTTCCAGGCCAGGATGCAGTCCCACTCTTTGCCACCAGCAGTGCTTCCCTCCAGCCTTCGCCCAAAGCCCCCCACCAGGAGGCTGAAACAGACCCCAAGTCAGAATTTCTGGCCACCTTCAACCTGCATAAAAACATCCCAAAGGGGGAGACTCTGCAGTAACACAAACGTTCATTGCACATATAAAAAAAAGGCAAATAATTTTTCTTCAGATCACCAAAATTGTTTCTCATGGACCACCAGTTGGTGACTGCTGGTCTAGTCCAACCCGCTGCTCAAGCAGGAGATTATCAATTATTGTCAATTATTAATTTACATTTGTTTAAATTAGATTATATATATATGGGCGAAACGCAGTCTCAGGGGGTTTTTAATGAATTTTTTTATTCGGATTTTAGGGGGTCCCAGGGAGGGGGGTGGGGTTAGTAAGACTGAGGGCAGGACTAAAACTACGCTGTTAGGCGGAAGGGAAAAAGAAGCGGGTGGGTCCGTTAAGGAGAGGGGGACAAGGGAGGTTCCGGAAGAGGGTCATCCCATCCAAACGGTCGTGGGGAGGGGCAGGTGCGATAGTAGACTAAGATCTCAACACCGGTTGGGAGAGCGTGGCCGCTGGGTTCAAAGGGTCACATGCCCCAACCCCCGCAATCTAGGTGGTCAGGGCTTACAGAGCCAGGGCCTAAGACTGATTCTATGCAACGCCAGGTCCGTTGTCAACAAAGCCCCCCTCATTAACGACCTTGTGTCGGAGGGAGAGCCGAACCTGGCGGAAATTACGGAGACCTGGTTGGGCCACGAGGGAGGACTTCCTCTCGTGGAAATGTGCCCACCAGGTTACCGAGCGTTCCATCAGTCACGGGCCCTAGGCAGGGGTGGGGGGGCGGCGGTCATTGTCAGGGAAGGTCTTGAGCCGAGAGAGACCACTGTGCCACAGACAACCGGTTGTGAGTCCCTCTGCGTGAAGTGGGGCCCAGGGAGGCAGTTGGGCGTGGTGATTGTGTACCTGGCTCCCCGCTACGTATCAGCAGCCCTGCCCAAGCTCCTCGAGATAATCGGCGAGATGGCGGTTGAGACCCCCAGACTGTTAGTCATGGGGGACTTTAACCTGTCATCGGTAGGCGAGAATTCCGAGGTCGCTCAGGAGTTCATGGCCTCCATGACAGCCATGGACCTGACCCAAGTAATTCAGGGCCCTACACACGAGGGAGGACACACACTGGATCTCATTTTTATCTCCGGCCAGTGGATGAGTGATCTGGGAGTCAGGGATTTAGTCATCACACCCCTGTCATGGTCAGATCACTCACTTCTCCGGCTCGACTTTCCCACCGCCACACCCCACCGCGGGGAGGCGGAACCGGAACACCCTAGATGGTTCCGCCCCAGGCACCTGATGGAACCTAAAAGGTTCCAGACGGAGCTTGGGCCACTCACTACCTGTAGCCCTGACCCACACCCGGATGGAGGACCTAGTGGCTGCATGGAATAGTGCGGCCACTGGGGCCTTGGACCGGGTTGCGCCATTGCGGCCTCTCTTGCGGCAGCGAACCACCCTGGCTCCCTGGTTCTCTGAGGAGCTGAGGGTGATGAAGTGCCACAAGAGACGCCTAGAGAGGAGATGGAGATCCACACGCTCTGAATCTGACCGAACACAGGTGAGAGCCCATTTGAGGACTTACATTGTGGCGGTAAGAGTGGCCAAACGTCGGTATTGTGCCACTCTTATCGCGTCCGCAGATAACCGCTCTGCCGCCCTGTTTGGGGTGACCTGCTCCCTCCTTCACCAGAGGCCGCGGGAAGCCCCTCTGCATGGATGAGCAGAGGAATTTGGAGAGTATCTGCAGGACAAAATCGCTCAGGTCCGGAGCGAGTTGGCCTCCACCGAAAGTGGTCCGGAGGAGACGTCGGAAGCGGGTCTTGAGGCACCATTCTGGGAGGAGTTTGACTCTGTTACTTCCGATGATATGGACAGGTTGCGTAGGAGACTGAGAGCCACCACAAGTTTATTGGACCCGTGTCCCTCCTGGCTTGTACTGGCATCCTGGGAGGTGACACGAGGCTGGCTCCAGGAGGTGGTCAACACTTCTTTGAGTGAGGGGTTCTTGCCAGCCGTCTTGAAAGAGGTGGTGGTAAGGCCCCTCCTCAAGAAGCCTTCCCTGGACCCAGCATTATTAGCTAACTATCGTCCCGTCTCCAACCTTTACTTTCTGGCAAAGGTTGTAGAGAGTGTGGTGGCACAACAGTTTCCACGTCATCTGGCGAAAATTGATTATCTGGACCCGCGCCAGTCCAGCTTCCAGCCCGGTCACAGCACCGAGACAGCATTGGTCGCGTTGGTGGATGATCTCTGGAGGGCCAGAGATGGGGGTTGTTCCTCCATCCTGGTCCTATTAGACCTCTCAGTGGCTTTTGATACCATCGACCATGGTATCCTATTGCACCGATTGGAGGGGTTGGGGTTGAGGGGCACCGTTTTACAGTGGTTCTCCTCCTACCTCTCCGGTCGGTCGCAATTTGTATTGACAGGGGGGCAGAGGTCGACCGCGAGGCCTCTCACGTGTGGGGTGCCTCAGGGGTCGGTCCTCTCGCCTCTCTTGTTCAATACATATATGAAGCCGCTGGGCGAGATCATACGTGGGTTTGGGGTAGATTACCATCTGTACGCGGATGACACCCAGCTGTACATCTCTACCCCAAATCACCCCAACGATGCCGTCAAAGTGATGTCCCGGTGTCTGGAAGCCGTGCGGATCTGGATGGAAAGAAACAGACTCAGGCTCAACCCGTCCAAGACTGAGTGGCTGTGGCTACCGGCACCCCAGTTCAACCAGTTGACACCATCACTGGCCATAGGGGGTGAACATCTAGCCCCCGTGGAGCGGGCACGCAATTTAGGCGTCCTCCTGGATTCCCGGCTGTCTTTAGAAGACCATGTGACAGCTGTGGCCAGGGGGGCATTTTACCAGGTTCGCCTGGTGCGCCAGTTGCGTCCCCTACTGGACCGGGACGCCCTTCGCACGGTCACTCATGCGCTCGTGACGTCTCAGCTGGACTACTGTAATGCTCTCTACATGGGGCTCCCCTTGAGATGTATCCGGAGACTACAGCTGGTCCAGAACCGGCCGCGGGGCAGTTCTGGGAGTCTCTAGATACTCCCATGTAACACCACTCCTGCACGAGCTGCACTGGCTACCTGTGGTCTTTCAGGTGCGTTTCAAGGTGCTGATCATCATCTTTAAAACGCTCCATGGCACAGGACCTAGTTATTTGCGGGATCGTATCCTGCCCCATACATCCCTTCGGCCGATTCGCTCACACAGAGAGGGACTTCTCCGGGTGCCGTCCACCAGGCAGTGCCAGCGGGCGATGCCCAGGGGAAGGGCCTTCTCTGTGATGGGCCCGACCCTCTGGAATGACCTACCCCCGGATATTAGAACGACTATGGACCTCCGCACCTTCCGCCAAAAAGTAAAAACCTATTTGTTTCACCAGGCCGGTTTGGCCTAATCTACGCTCCTCGCCCCAGTCTGTTTTCTCAAATTGTTTATTGGGTTTTAATGGGTGGTAATTTTAATGGTTTTTAAATTTTGTACAGGGTAGTTTAATTCGTTTTTAATTTGTGTGTATTGTATGTTTCAGTTGGTTTTTAATTTTCCTGTACACCGCCCCGAGTCCCTTCGGGGAGAGGGGGTGGTTTATAAATATAATAAATTATTATTATTAATTATATGTGTGTGTGTGTGTGTGTGTGTGCGCGCGCACACACACACACACACACACACACATATATACACATACATACATACACACACATATGCATATACACATCTATATTGTGTCACAACACCCTGGTATGCCCCAAATATCAAATATAAAGGAGGAGAACCTGTGGCCTAGTGGCAATTACAACTGCCTCACATGTAATACTTCCCAGGTTCGAATCCCAGTAAGGGTATGACTACCTGATGAGAACTAAATAGCTTGAAATAGATCTATACTAGTCTCCCTTTATTTACTTATCAGCACAAAAATGTAACACATCTACCGTATATACATTTATACATATCTACATCATATCTATATCTATACAAATACACACACATACATATTATGTGTGTGTGTGTGTGTGTGTATGTATATATAGATACATACATACACTACATGCACATGCTAGTTTTTTCTTTTTTCTTTTCTCTCTCTTTTGTTTCTGTTATAATTTTGCACCAGTGAAGTTAAAACCAATTTCATTGTAATTTTTACAATGACAATAAAGATTATTATTATTATTATTATTATTATTATTATTATTATTATTATTATTATTATTATTATTATTATTATTATATACATATGTTTACGTTTGTGCTGATTAAAGAAATAAACAAGGGAGACTAGTATAGATCTATTTCAAGCTATTTAGCTATCAGCTAGCCGTACATATATACATACATATATACATACATGTGTGTGCATGTGTATATGTATGTATGTGTGTGTGTGTATGTGTATACGTACACACACACACAATTCCTGGGGTGTGGGGTGGCTTTTTAGTGCCACAGCCATGAGGGGACAATGAAAAATTGCCTCAGCTCAACCCACCCAGGCTGTGCAAAACCACAGGCTCAGCACGATGGGCTTCGGGGGGTCCCTCGGCCGGCCTACCTCGCAGGGCTGTCGTGAGGGGTGGGGGAAAAAAGGG